>CM034152.1:236651826-237109439 GCA_019776745.2 Taxus chinensis | reverse complement strand
CTTCATACGTAGTGCATCTACAAGGTTACTTATTAAGAAGGGAAGTCGATCGTGTGTTGAACACCTCCTATCGAGAAGAAAAGTAACATAACGAGATTTCAGAATATCTTCCTAAGATGAAAACACAATAAAATTAAGATGAAGTGTATATATCACGAAATGGCATTCAGGTCATTTGAATCTGGTTGTTCCACAGTAGGATGTATAACGGGGGGATAGTGGACGTGTAATGATGCAAGAAAAAATATGCAAGATTACTTTACCATAAGGATCTAAGATGGGACTAACATGCTCCTGTCATCTACATTATCAAGTCAGATCCCTGTTTTGCTTCAAACTAAAACTTAACTATAAAGAACAAAATGAGATCCAGATAACTATGATGAGATTGTTGTGCAATAACTGAGACAAATTTCGATTTTTAGTGTGTAAACATGAAACTAAGATTGCAAAGTAAAGTTTGAATATTTGGCCAAAGTGTAACTAGTTGATATGTTAGATGGAGTATATTTTAACTGATTTCTAGGTTAACACTTGGGAGATGCATAGAGTTTTAAGGACATGTTTTAAAAGGGTAATCAACAATATACAAGTTATACTTGTAGACACCTAAAATATTCTTAGACTTAGCATTTCATCCAATCCAATCAATTAAAGACACTTCATTAAATCCCCATACTTCACTTCATTCTTGAATGCCCATTCACAACACTCTTTCGGTCGTATTCCTCCTCTAATCATTTTATTTGGCTAATATCTCTCTTATTAGCTAAAAATTCCTCCTTTCGACCATTCCGAACCTCCTTAGTTCTCTCTATACCACTTCTATTGTCTTTTTAGGCTATCTATCAGTTACAATTGGTTATCCAGACCCCTCCCAACTCTCAATGAGTCTCTAATCACTTGCTAATAAAGTTTAACTAGCGTAATCATAGCTTAACTAAGTCTAAAGCATGTTTATCAACTCCTAATCATAAAGTGCTTTCTAAGATTTAGTCCCACATGCACAAGAATTCCAAACTCTCCCAATTGGAAAACTATAAATGAAAGGCCAAGCCTACCTATTCAACTTACCACTTTACAGACAACTTTACATAAGCTAAAGCCAAAAACAAGCCTAAGAAAGCTTAAGAGCTCATTTGCATTAGCCAAGCTAATAAGGCATTTGATCTTGGGTCATCCACCATTAAAATAGCTTCATCTTGCACCCATGTTAGGTTAGTAATGAAATAGATAAACTTGGCCATGTAGCCATTTAGTGACATTCCTTCACCCTCATGGAGTAAACAACACACAATTTGATTTCTTAGAATCTAACTAGGTTCACTTTCATTAAGCTTTCATGGAGTAGAGAGTAGTATGCATGTTATTTTTCGATGTTTTTGTCAAATTTGTAATGCTTTCATGTTAGTTTCTCTTGTTTAGCACTAATCCTATGGTGCATGGATGAGTTAGCAAAGCTTTGAGGTTCTTTAGCCTCATTCCATAGCTTTTGCCACTTTCCATTGCATACATTTGGCACGCCCGGTGGGACACTTATGTCCATCCTCCATTAATGGATTCACTTTGAAGCTTTTTGTTTTAGTTTCTAACTATTTCCTAGTTTTAATCTTTCTAGGATAGTTTCAAAGCTTTCTAGATTAGTTTCAAAGTTTTTAGATTACTTCAAGTTTTTAGTTTCACTAATATTTTGTGTTCTAAATGGAAAAAAATCATGTTTCTTAACTAGGTTAGCTAGGTTTGTCTTATTTTTTTGCTCTTTTCAGGATCAAGTGAGGTGAAGTGCTGCCCAAAATTGAACCAAATTGATAAAATTTTGATATTTTTGAAAAATCACGTGTTTTTTAGCCACCTACAGGAAAGGGAGCGCACATGCCATTCTATGCATATAGGCGTAACTCTCACTATGTTTTTTTACATAGAGGTGTCAAGGCACCAAAAAAGGGGCACATGCACCAAAAAAGGAGCGTAGGCATCAAAAAAGGGGCGTAGGTACACTAACAGTGGCGCAGGCATCATTACCAATCTTCCAGAGGCCATAACTTTTGCTCCCAAACTTGAAACGACTCCATTTTTGTTGCGTTGGAAAGGTATTGAAGTGAAAGAAACAATGGAAACATAAATTTGGGGTTTTAAGTTACAAAAAAAGTAATGTTTTCATTTTTATTAAACTACTCATTTATAACATGTCTAAATACTTTGGAAAATTTGGTCTTTGATGTTCTAACACCTTGCAAGCTTTATTTTGAATCTAACTTCTGTTTTGTAGGGTGTTTTTACATGTTTGATGGTGATTTGACTTGTTTAAAAGGTTAATAAACATTACATTTTTAATCATGAGATTAAATTCATGTATGCTCTTCCCTCACACGTTTTAGGTGATCTTGGGAATCAGAAATGATTCTCAAGTCCTTTTGATGCTTTGAGCTTGTTAGGAATATTTGAGTGGAAATTGGTTAAACTTGGCATAGTTGAATTAAAAGTGTTTTTCCATTTTGATATATTTTTGGATTTTTGAAGACAATCATGTATGCTCTTCTCTTGCATCCTTGGACGAGCTAGAGAATCAGAAATGATGCCTTCTCTTTTGATGGAAAACTACTAAAAATCGTCATACAGGACCAAAACGCCATTGCTTGCCAAAGAATAGAGGAATAAAAAAAAGTCTGAAAACTACTAAAACAATTGTTATACAGGTTGTCAAATGGTGTTCGAGCAAACTACATCTAATTAAAAAAGATAAAACGAACAACATATTCAAAATACTATATTACAGGTTTCGGAAAAGGGTATGTGCCTCTCCGCTCAACTAAAACATAACCCCTTTGGCATAGTGCCTTAAGCTACAATAATGGGGGTGGTTCCAGGAACCCCAAAGTATTCCACACAAGAGGGAACCTTGTGGACAAAATGGGAAGTGCTCCGTACTCCCGATCTGACTACTAATTCCTTTGTGAGATAGAGTTACAAGTTATCCCTACACGACCCTTTTAAGTACACAATTGGATGCATCTGATGCCCACTGTTCTTGAAGGGGGAAAAGTCAAGATACTCCCAAACTAGTCACTATGAGTTTTTGGGTAAATTGTCCCGCTCGTGGATAATCTTTGTAGCACCTAGGATGAGAGAACCACCTAGGAAAATATAATTTGGCCAGGAGCCCACTTTGACCATTCTAAAAAATGTGTTGAGTTGTGATCCATCATTTTCATCACGAAACGTGCAACGTGTTACTCTGGCCTATTTCTTCACTTACCTTAGGGTAAGGTGAAACTCTACCAAAGTAAAACCAACATTTTTCACCCCCATTTTTGATCTCCCTCCTTCACCTTCTTTTGACACTTTTTTGATCAAAGGAAGGGTGACTACCTTTGTGTTACCAATTGATTTCTTCTGCCACTTTTTTGTCCGTTTACGCCCATCCATGTCTGTGGTTGGGTAATTTAAACATCTAAAATGTGCAGAGGTGTATTTATGTCATTGGTAGCCTTTGTGATCTTGATACCCACATTAGGATCATCATCATAGTTAGGATTGATTCATCATTTTATCTCCCTTTGACATGTTACCTCATTTGCATTGTCTCGACATAATTAAGATACTTATGTCTTGTTTCTAGTAACATGATCTAAGTTTCCGCATTGTGGTGTTACGCTACCCACGTTTTAACACATCCTTAGTATACTTTGAATTAGTTTGATTTCAAACATTTTCCTAAATCTTGAAAGGTGTCGCTTACTTTGTTTACGTCATTTCGATACCACTTTGAAACTAATATCTCACTTCTCTATGAAGCTTGATAGACATGTCCAATTGGTGTGGTTACTTGGCTTACATTTGTAAATCCCACCCTTTAACATCTAGGTCTTGTTGGTTGTTGAACTTGTCGTGGTATCCTCTGATTGGGAGTCGCATCTACCCTTTGTTGATATTTATGCCTTGTTCATTTCAAGCTTGACGTAAATATTTACATTGTGTTGATCATCTTTGCATCAAATTATCATTTTGCACGGACATTTTACATAGGGAGTAGTTCCTTTTTGATTAGCTTTGTGTTTCACACTTGCATGATTGTTCCTTGTGACTATTCATCTAGATAAATCATTTTCTAGGGAAATCCCTTTTGATCTCATTAAGATTGCGTCATCACGATGTTTGTTTTCCTTAGACCCCCTTCGGAAAATCACACATGCATCTACGTACTTACGAATTGTCTAATTGGTTGTTGTTATGCTTCCCAAATGGACATAGCACCTTATTCACTTTGAAGAAGTTTTATCACACTATCTAGGCCTAGATATTTGAGATTAAAACGATTCCAACAATGACTGACTATCGCGTGGTTCCCCATACTTACAAAAATATAGAACCTAGGTTTAGCAATTCAAATAATAAAATTCCCATTACAACTAAACCTCTACCAGTTCTTCATGCTAGAGAGCCCATACGGGTAACTCATTCCCCACCATCATCTCATAGTCAGTGGTATGATTTGGATGCTTCTGATCCAAATTATTATTGAAGTTCCCCCCACTCTTCTTCTGATTCTAATACAAACATTTCCTCTTCTTCTGAGGATTCCAATCCAAATATTTCCTCTGACTCTTCTGAATCCAAACTACTATTCAGATTCATCTAATTCAACTCCTAAGTCATCTAATGCGACTCCTATGTCATGGTCCTCCCTATCTTTGCAGGAACCTCTTCATCATACCTTTAATGTGACTCCTACAAATGTGGTCCTCCCTTTCTCCATAGGACCCCTTTTATCAGTTACCTTAATGACGTATTCTTCCTTCAAAGATACATGTGACTCCAAATCCCTTCAATCAAACATCTAATATAATTTTTGAATTATGGTCCTCTCTTTCTTTTCAGAACCCTTGTTCTTATTCATCCGATGTAATTTCTTGAATCACGGTCCTCCCCTTCTTCGTAGGACCCTCTTCTTAAATCACCCCCAATAAGTCCTCCTTCTTTGAAGATTCGTGTGACTCAAATTCCTTCGAGTCAAACATCTAAATCTACCCATCCATTGCAATCTATAGACTTTGGACTTAATCATACTAGTTTATAGATGACATACCATCTTATAGGTAGGTCAACACTAGCTTATTCTACTCCTGAGACATCTAGCTACACATATTCTTCATCCGCCGCATCATCTTCTTCTATCAATCATCATCAAACATCTTCTAAGTCTTCCTCACCATGTGAACTTATTTCTTCCAGTCAACCCCTTGTGGTCGATCAAAAAATCATACTGATTGACCTCCTTCAGAATGAAGAAACAATCAGGGCATTTATAGGGGTACATGAATATATTCCTTTATAAGATTACGAGAAAGGGTTCTCTTTAGACTTCGATGCGCCCGCATATTCTGAGAAAAATGTTGATTCCTTTTATCAAGAAATAGAGGAAGAGCCTCAAATCATGTAAATTTATCCTCCTCTTATTATCCCATCTTCACATTCTTCATTAAGTGAGGAAACTCCCAGGTCTTACATTAATCCATGGCCTATCTTCTCATCACCCAATCACTCCTTGTCTATCATAATTACTCAATCAAAATATCTTATGGGGTCAACGCCAAGTAGCCCTTCATCTTCGTCTAGGTGTGGGTCACCTTATAGTAGCCCTTCCTATACTATTTGTGGGACATTTTCAAGTAGCCCACTATCTTCTATTCTTGGGGCACGTATAACTAGCCTCTTGTCTTCTAGGTATGGATCACCCTACCATTTTCATCCCTTCAGTGATGTTTTGGTTAGATTATTCACCCTCATTTTTTGACATTTATCTCTATGGTATCCGTTTGACCCTGGTCTTTTATCACCTTGGTAAATTAAAGAATGACTGACCTCTTAGAGATCCTATCACATTCACCATCTAATAAACTTGTTGCGAAGAAATTTTGGACATATTTTTTCACACTAGCCAATGTTGTCATCACAATCACTTCCACCTCCTTCCATCAAGCCATAAGTGATTCTTAACCCCTTGTCAAACAAGAGAGCTAAAATAAGTTTTCATAAATCAAAAGAAACAAAATCAATCAAATCAAAAGCTAAAAGATACAAAGCAAAAGCAAATTGATATATTACTCTCTCTTGGGGTAATTCCAATAAACTCTACTGGGGCTATGGATGTATGACTAGAAGTAGATAAATGTTGTGATTAGAATCAAATACATCTCCTTCGGAGCTATGAACACATGGCTGGCAGTGGAGCAATGTACGACTATAGTTTCACTATCCATTCACAAAATTGTCTTTCACAATCAATAATCCCTACACATTGGCTAGGGTATCTTCACTTGTTGTCTATTAAATCTTCCCTTTAAGAGGTAATAAATTCCACATGCACACACTAGATCTCTATGAATAAACATGATTAGTATTTTACCAGGCATCATTTTTTGACCTTGTTCAGACTCTTACTCTAGTCCATATCTCATATCATGATTTTTTCCTTTGTATAATCACTTCCTCACCATGAGGCTTCTAAGATACATTCATATCATTCACATCATTCTTCTACTTCGTTCAAAACATCCATGTGTATAAGATTACCTTTCTACCATGTTTTCAGACACCGTTGTCCCCTTTCACAAAACAATCTTCCCACTTCCTTTCTATCATGTGCTTTTAGGCCAACTTATGGTGGGGGAATCCTTTCTTCTTCCTAGCAATTCATTGGTTTATGTTCACCATCATGTTGAACCTATCCATAATGACCTTACGTCCCACTTCTACTTGTGAAGTGTTTTCCTTTTAATACTCCCACCTAATCATTGGGGAATTTTTGCATCTTCACCTCTCTCATATGCATGTGGCCTTATGCCCTTGTACATCCCATCTATCACTAGGGGCATCCATGCTTCCTTGTTTTCCTATACATAGTTTCAGAAAATTTTCAAAAAAATCAAAAACATTCAAATATGTTAGAAAAATCAAAAACATTTAAGTATGTTAGAATCATCAAAAACATTCAAATATGTTAGAATCATCAAAAACATTAAAATATCTTACAAAAATCAAAACATTCAAATATGATAGAAAAACCATCAAAAACATTCAAATATGTTAGAAATTTTTTTAAAAAAACATTTAAATATGTTAGAAAAATCAAAACATTTAAATATGTTTTAGAAAACTTCTAAAAATTGAAAATCATCCTACAAAACATCCCTCTTTGGTTCTCACTTGTTCATGTATGCGGCTCGGGGATCATCTTGATCTACCTCCATCAACAAAAGTTAGGCTAATTACTTCGTATATACTCTGGGGCACAACGAGTTGCCTAGTACTGTTTCGTAGTGCACATTGCTTTTTCATTGGACTGAAGTGTCCTCCATTTTCCATTTTCATGTATCATTTCTTGGGGCACCATCATTAACCCTTGTCATTAATTCACACAAGTCGGAACTGAAGCTTGGTAAGCAAAAAACATTGCATCTTGTTTCTCTGTTAGTTTATCTTATATACTTTCTCGTATTGCATTGAATCATGTATATTACATGGAGTTAGGCATATTTTACTTTCTCGTGTTGAATTGAATTTTTTTATGTTGCATGGAGTTGGTGTTTTTAGCAATGGACATTTGTTCGTATATGGATTTTCATGTCATATTACACTTTTGTTCATTCTTTTTTTAAAAAGGACCGATGATGAAGATCTCTAGCAATATGATGAAAAATAAAGTTTTTTAAAGGCACTGGATGGATGTTAGCTCATTCCCCCTTCCTCATTCTCCTTTTTCTTCTATATTCTCTTTCTTCTTCACACTATTCTTTCTTATGTTCTCTTCTTGTCATCTTTTCGATCGTCAATCGAATTCTTCTATCACCCCATCGATAATCGAGGGGGCATCCTCCATTCTACTCATTTTTCTTCTATCCCTTCAAAATTTTCTACTTGTTTATGCTTGTCTACTTTCTTTGAAGTAACGCCACTTATGCCACCCCAAAGAGGGGAAAATGTACACACCTAAAATATTCTTAGACTTATCATTTCATCTAATCCAATCAATTAACGACACTTCATTAAATCCCCATACTTCACTCCATTCTCAAATGCCCATTCATGACACTCTTTCGGTCGTATTCCTCCTCTAATCATCTTATTTGGCTAATATCTCTCTTTTTAGCTAAACATTCGTCCTTTCGACCATTCAGGGCCTCCCTAGTTCTCTCTAGACCACTTCTATTGGCTTTGTAGGCTATCTATCAGTCACAATTGGTTATCAATACCCCTCCCAACTCTCAATGAGTCTTTAATCACTTGCTAATAAAGTTTAACTAGCCTAATCCTAGCTTAACTAAGTCTAAAGAATGTTTATCAATTCCTAATCATAAAGTGTTTTTTGAGCTTTACTCCCACATGTACAAGAATTCCAAACTCTCCCAATTGGAAAACTATAAATGCAAGGCCAAGCCTACCTATTCAACTTACCACTTTACAAACATCTTTACATAAGCTAAAGCCAAAACAAGCCTAAGAAAGCTTAAGAGCTCATTTGCATTAGCCAAGCTAATAAGGCATTTGATCTTGGGTCATCCACCATTAAAATAGCTTCATCTTACACCCATGTTAGGTTAGTAATGAAATAGCTAAACTTGGCCATGTAGTCATTTAGTGACATTCATTCACCCTGATGGAGTAAACAACACACAATTTGATTTCTTAGAATCTAACTAGGTTCACTTTCATTAAGCTTTCATGGAGTAGAGAGTAGTATGCATGTTATTTTTTGATGTTTTTGTCAAATTTGTAATGCTTTCATGCTAGTTTCTCTTGTTTATCTCTAATCCTATGGTGCATGGATGAGTTATCAAAGCTTTGAGGTTCTTTAACCTCATTCCATAGCTTGTGCAACTTTCCATTGCATATAATACTCGCTTGGTTAAAGTGAAGTTAAGGGGGATCAAATAGATCCAATTGACCCTTTACAAGTGCACATAGTTGTCAATTTTGTTAGATGGATTGTAAAATTTAATTTATGTTAGATTATATTTTCTGTAAGCTATAAATCATTGAAGTAATTTATAAGATTATTGGGTTTATTTTCAAAATAAATCTCTTAATTTGGATGATCAATAACAACAGTGTTACATTTTCGTATCAGAGGTGAAGCTTTACATATCTTAGACTTAGTGTGACCTTACATTAAAAAAGTATTTTATTAGTTTCTAACTAAAAAAAAATGGTTAGAACAATAGGAAATAATACAAACAACATGGCTAAAGCAACAACAACCTAAAAAATTTGATGAGATACTAATTTTCCTACAAGACACTCATAAATGAATAGATGTTCTTGAACAAAAGGTAATGGTGGAAGAAAGTGAAATTGAAAGTGATGATCAACAACCTATTCAGACTAATATTTGAGATATAAATGCTGTAAATTATAATGCACCAAATCCTAACGTTGGAAATCCCAATGTAGGGAACCAACCTGAAAACAAAAGAGATCACTTGGAAGCTGAGCTATCAAGGGACATCAAACGAATCAGCCCACCCAAGTTTGATGGTCAAACCTTGCGAGATGGATATTGAAATTGGCAGAGTGAAATGGAGAAGTCTTTTGAGATAAGAGACTCCATAAAGAAACTAATCTATTTGGGATGCTTTCCAGCTCTCCAATGAGGCATTGATGCGGGAGCATAAATTATGAAGGCCATAAATTTTTATCCAACTATTAAATCATCTTGAAAACTTCTAGGGTGGTAGATATTCATTAGTATTATGTTGTGGAAAACATTTCCCAAAAGGTTGTAGCCATTTTGGTATATTTAATGTTCTAGATTCCTTCTTTTAGTGGTTTAAAATTGGTTCCGAAAGTTTTTTTAATTTTTTCCTAAGACTTAGAGTTTTAATACCTTTTTTCATGCTTTATAGAATAATTTGATTTTTTTTTTGAGCCTGAATTTATGTAGGTATAATGGGCATACAATATTTGAGGCCGATACGAGGTGTCTTACTAGTAGGTAATTATTTGCATTTCAGGGCTTTTTGGCATTTTAGGGTTTTAGAGCTAATGTGATATAAAAGGAATATTGTAATGATGTAAAATATTAGTGTGGATTCTAAAATGAGAAAAAAAAAATGTTTTGAATATTCTAGATTCTTTGCAAAAAAGATTGTGTAATTTAGAGGTATTTCAACCTCTTCTAGTTCGATCCACATCACACATCCTCCCTGTGGAATAACCAAAAGAATGAATTTGGAGTTGGTCCTACAAAAATCACATGGGTACAATTTAAACTGTACTTCTAACAAGGATGGTTCCCCCACTTGTATTTTGACCAAAATATGTTAGAGTTCGAAACTTAAATTCAAGGTAAGCTCACTTTAATTGAATATTGGGAAATGTTCACTAAGATATTGAAATATGTCCCGCAGTAGCAGAAGGAAGAGAATTTTATGATACACAAGTTTATAATGTTACTGAACCCAATCGTTGGGGGTGACGTTGATGTCCAAGGTCCTTCTAATATGGAAGTTTTTTTTACAAGGCCATTAGACAATATAGTAAAACCTGCAAGCCATATCTTCTCATAGGGATGTAAAATGAAAGAAGATATACATCTCATGTTCTCTATTGGCACTAAGAAAGACTTGGTGGAAAAAAAATTACAATAAGGATCGAAATGGTAAGAATAACACAATAACAAAGCATGACGTAAATGCAAAGAAAAATGCACAAAATAGTACTACAGCCAATGATAATATGTTTTAAAGGAAAGGAAATTTCGATGAGTGGTTCAAATTTGGTGGTGAGAACTACATAAATAACTTTCCCTTGAACATCAAGGAAAAATCCGTAGCAAAGAATCCATCCTGCAATGGAAAACTGATAGGATGAAAAAATAGGCAACTCCTATTGAAGTTCCAGGTAAGTTATATGGACTGCCTGTAACTATTATATTTGACACCGGTGCAAATGAATGCTTCATTTCTAATAAGCTAGCTGAAAAAAATAAAAAAAATTAGTTATATGAAAAATTCATGCACTATACAATATGGGAATAATGTTGCCCAAACTCTTAACCAATGTTTTTTTGACAAAGGATTGGAACTGCCTAGCTTTACCACAGAATTGGACCTATACATAGATCCTCTAGGTTCCTTTGATGTCATTATATGTTTAAATTTGTTGTCTCAACAAAATGCAACTGTAGATTGTTTCAAAAAATGAAAAAAATTATTAGATCCCCTAAGTGGGGTGATCCACCTTTGGGGGGGGGGGGGGGGGGGTGGTGGGGGAATTTATTTAAAAATCATTAAACACATTTTTTGATGTATTTTCTTTATTCTCTCTTGCTGACCATATTTGTTGTTCCCTTTATTATTAAATTAAATGCCAAATTTTAGCTTTACTAATAATAATTACTCTAAGATAAATAATCTAATAATTTAATTATTTTTCTTTTTATTATAATAACTAATATAATTACACTTTAATTCCAAATGATTAAAGACTCTCAAGGTAATTAATATTAGCTATTATTTTTATTTGTAATGGGTATATTACATATTATGGATTGATGAGGTACTTATTTCCCCTTCATGTGTATGCACTCTTATAACGTAGTCAGTTTGTACCCTTTAGGTCTAAAAAAATTTATATTTCCTTTGTTGTTATTTTTTCCTTTTAAACATGGTTCCTCATCTTGCAAAAATGTTCTTATCATTCAAAAATAATCTTTTACGGAGTCTTGCAGTAAATTTATAGATGTTGACATAATTTTCTTTCATCCCCTTTTACAATACCATCTCAGAAAGCAAGCATGTAGAATCCGCTTATGTAATCCCTTACATGCTTCTCCTTTTGTATCAATTTTTGCATTTTCTTGAACACAATTAAATGGAAATCGGAACATATGAAGTAATGTTTTAACTTCAAAAACGTTATATCCATAGAATTGATTTCATCCTCGCCCCTTCCAATATATTCCACATTTACACATGATTCCAATAAAAAGATGCATGTCTCATAGACTTAGTGGTGAAAACATTCACTCTCTTAGGGTCTTCCATTTTTTCATAGTTATTATTTTTCTGACATTGCAATACAATTTATGAGTTCTTTAGGCCCAAAAATTCTTTGCTAAGTAGGGAGTTTTGACACTAGCTTAACTGCCATACTAGGAATAACTATAATGAACGCATCTTCCAATTCTTCTATTCTATATTCCACTTAAAAATAATTTCAGTATTCCTCTTCTTTGGCTTCACTAACGTCTATCATAACTCATCATCATGTAGTTTCTATATCCTCCAATCAAACTTGGATTCCATTTAATATCACTGCTAAGGTTAAAAATCTAGGTTCTCTACCCACTATTCCAATGTTTGTTTCTCTATGCCTCTTATAAATAGTCAACACAAAAATTTTAATCAATATTCCATGGTTTAAAGTTGTATTCATTTATTTCTAACTATATTTGTGAAAAAGGAAAACATGACTTCTAATCACTTAGACGATGCAATCTATTATGATATAAATTGATGTAGTGATACATATCGAGTCAAAAAAACATTAAACCCTACAACCTAGACTAACACTTAAGTAAAACATATTTTTCTAAAGAAACACATTGTAAATGACATCTCTTTATTGAACTGAAACCAAACTATAATTCTTCCACACACTACTAGTTTTGTTTTAAACGAAACGAGTTAAAGATTACAAACATACATCTTGAAAGGGGGCATGTTTCAATACTATAACCATGTGCATCTGATTGCATGCTCTTCTCAAGTTACACTTTGAGAACTACACAAAGTATATCCTAAAAAGAACAAAATTCAGGGAATTTATAATAGAACACTAAGAGGTATAAACAAAAATTATCGTTATTCTTAAATATCCTATGAATGTAAGTGATATGAAATAAATATCTATAAATAATCCTTTGATATAAGAATGTCATATTTAATATAAATATAAATAATAGTTACTCGAATCCATTACAGCATAAAGTATAATTGAATCATATATGCCCTAACATACTTACCTATACCTATTTAATGATTTGTAAAAAAAAAAGTTAAATAGGAAATAAATCATCTTAATTTGTAGATCTTCTTAATAAAAATATAAGAAAGAGTAAGGAACCATTACTATATTATATAGAAGTTAGCTATCATAATAAATCATAAAATAAAATGATAATTTTAAATATTTTTCTTAAACATTATATCCTATTTTATGACATTAAGTTACGATGTAATAAAATTCAATGAAATTGATTAATAAGGTATGAATTATACCTCTATGTTTTCTGATAATGGTGCGTACTCTCCGATAGAAGCACTAAAATTTTGGTACCTTCCCATTGTTTTGTGCATGCTTGATCCAAAACCATTATTCCAAATATCACTTAAATGAATATAAATACTTGAAAACATAATGTAACTTGAATATCTTAGGAGAAACAATATAATCCTATTAAGAAAGAAACAACATGATATATTAAAAATAATTTTCATTGTAAATATATTTTATTAATTTACTAAATGAAATATAAAAAATTGTGTAAATTCAATTATCAAATAACCTTACTTTTTAAAAATAGATTTAAAATAATAAAAGTATTTTGGAATTGGTTAGGCAATATTTTTTAATTCCAACATTTTACATGTCACTTCTAAGTCCCTCTTTACAATTTTTTTTGAAAATAAAGTCAGGGAAGTCATAAAAGGCATTATTGTTTAAGAAACCACAAAGCTTGTTGAATATTTCATACGATCAACCTATTGTTTCTAATTTATTTATAGAAAAAAATTGAGAAAATAGTTCTTGAAACTTTTCCTTTGAAACCAAAAGTGGTGATATTTTTTTCTTGATGACACCAATTTAAGACGGTCATTTGGTTCTATAAGCTTTTATGATTTTTTGGTGCATCGTTGAAAATATAAGATCAATATCTTACTTTCCTTGAAGTCTTTATCACTCAAAACTTGTATAATAGCCTCTCCAAATAAGTCTACCAAAAGGAAACACAATGATATATTTTAGAGTCAGATCCTATCACTACACTTTTCAAAAACGTTGTACATTGAGAATACTTTTCACTAAAACCCTAAGAATCTCAAATCTGAAAGTCTGGTTACATGAAGAAAAACACCTTCATAATGCCTTTAAGAAACAAGGATAACATGAATTGAAAATCTATCAAAATAAAGAAGCATCCTCGAAACTTAAGTCTATATTATGTGTTCAAATTAATTCACTCCTTAAAACCCTTGTTATACTTATTCAACCCATCTTAATTTATGGTACCCTCCCTCATTCCTTAAACATGTACCCTTCCTCCTTCCTCGTATTATTCATCACTTGCTGATTTATTTCTCTTAAAAAATCCCTTTCCTCATATTCCATTGTCTACCGTTATTCCTCGTATCTTTACTAATCCTATAATTTAAGAAATAATCAAATATCAGCATTTTTAATAAAATACTAAGAAACTCTTTCATTTTCCTTGGATAAATAGCATGATGTGCACCCACAAGGCATGCACTTATCTTTTATGTTGGTACTTGTTGCCAAAATCAAATTTTTTTACATTCATCTATTTTATTTGTTTCCCATACAAGGAATATTTAATTCCAAATATAGATAAAATAGGAAGGAATAAGTAACTCTTGTCTCATCGATATTTATCTTTACCATTAGCTTTTCTTAATTCTCACTCTCCCCTTGATCCAATCGGGCCTTGACCTATGGCTAATATTAGAGTTTTCTTTAATATCAAAAAATTTGTAGGGAATATATTTATATTGAAAAGTATCTTAGATTATTATGTTCATAAATAATCATAAATAATTTGTAAGAACAAATATTTCATAAATATAAAAAAAGTAATTCTTAAATATAACCAAACATTTATCTTCTTATTGAGTTTTTATATTCTCACTGTCATCTTGACCTAAGGCTAACACTAGGGTTTACTTTAATATCCAAAATGTAGTACAAAATATATTTATATTCAAAAATATCTCAAATTATTATGTTCATAAATAATAATAAATAATTATAATAATAATTAAATCCAAATATAGATAAAATAGGAAATTTGGCTTGTAGACATACTAATATAACATTGATAAAAAAATATTTCATTAATATTATGAAGTAAATCTTATGTCATCCAACATTTATCTTACCATTGGATTTTTCTAATCTTGTCACCTTGACCAAAGGCTAACACAAGGGTTTTTTTTTAATATTCAATATTTTGTAGAGAATATATTTATATTCAATAGTATACCAGATTATTACGTTCATAAATAATCTTCCTCGACATAATTCACTTTAACCTTTTAGTAATTATTTATCCTTAACATGAGCTTTAAATTATGTTTTCAACCTTCGCATGCTTCATGAAATTGGTCTAGTTTTCAAATGATTTTATAATATTAAATACATTCCTTTAATTAAATGGGACCTATAAAATATAATTTATGTTTTTTGACAAATAATTATTAACATATTTAATAAAAATTTAAATAACAAAATATAGTTTCCTAAAATAAAATTGTCAATTTTCTATGTATTTATTTAAAACAAATTCACAAACAAATTACAATAATAGAGTAGCTCCATGTCACTCATGTTGAAGGATCTTGTAAGGTCCTTCTTCACAATATCAACCTAATCTTATAAAATTACAATGATCAAAAGATAATTCAAATAAAAAACAATAATGACAATTTGTATTACCACCTTATTTATGTACAAGTTAGAATATGAGGGGCTACAAGTGAAACTATGTTGTAAAATGTGATCATATATTTTAATGTACTGTGCCTGAGAAGCTTCTTTCAGTCCATACAGTGATTTGATGTGATGACATAACTTTCATGGATGTTTTTCATAAAAAAATACTTTTGGTTGGGTTATGTACACTTCTTCTTTGAGATCACCATTGAGGAAAACAATCTTGACATCTATCTACTAAAGTTTCCATGCATTCTATGTTTCCAATGTACATACAACCCTAATGGTTTTGATCTTTGGATTGGGTGTAAAGGTTTCTTCATAGTCAATTCCTTATTTTTGAGCATATACATTTTCTATAAGTCATGCTTTGTTCTTGTCGATGGATCTGTCTGCCTTGTATTTAGTTTTGAAAACCCATTTGCATCCTATTGGTTTCATTCTAGTAGGAAGTTCGACAAGTTTCCATCTCTGATTCTGCATGAGTGATTCATTATCATCATCCACAACTTTCTTCCATTGAGGCTGACTTAGTGCTTCTCAAACATTAGCAGGTTTAGAGTTATCAACAATTGCACTGATGAGTGCAAACTTGACCTTATTTCTTTTCTTGACTCCTAAATAAGTTCTCGAAAGAAATTTTTGTACGCACTTCAGACTAGAAATTTTTGGCTAATGTGAATATCTTCTCAGTGGATGTATGATAAGATTTTATAATTGTCCAATATCAACATACAACTCCCCTTGCAGCTAGTCATTTCTATGAGAGGTCTTTGTTTTCTCATCGTCTGAGGTGGAGAGCAATTGGTGAGAGGTGGTTGGTGTCGATTCTTATTATTGCATCATTGAGTCAAAGGATGACTTGTCATAAAGCATGTCTCTACTTTTGTATATTTTCTTCATATTAAGATCCATGAGATGACATACTTTCAAAGTAGTGTTATAAACCAATAGGATACACGAGAGTGTTTTTGGCTCTATCATCTTCCTCTTTTGAGATGGAAAATCCATATATGTTGTACAACCAAATACTCGTAGATGAGAAATCGATGGGTTTATACCACTCCATACCTCTTCATGAGTTTTTTCCTATAGAATAATTATTGGTAGCCTATTTGAGAAGATAAATGGTTGTTTGTATTACTTCTATCTAGTATTATTCTACCAACTTTTTTGTTGACACTATACAATGATCCATCTACATTATAGTTTTATTTTATCACTCAACAATGCCATTTTGTTGTCGCGTGTAGGGAGAAGTCAGATTTTATTTAATGCCTTGTTGTTTCAGGAATGTAAATAACTTATTTTATGTGAATTCCACACTTCATTTGATAAGAGTAGAAGAAGAGGTTGGACGGTATTCATCACCACATGCTAATAGAAGAATTGGAAATGATGAAAGGCCTCACTCTTTTGCTTAAGGAAAAAAACCCATGTATTCCTAGAGTAGTCATCTAGGAAAAATTTGAATTACTTGTATCCCTAAAATGAAGTAGGTAATGGTTTGAGAAGATTTGTATGAACAACCTCTAGAAGTAACCTGGCATGGAAGGTTCTTGTCTTCAACACATCCTTGTGTTGTTTACCTATAAGACATCTAGAGAAAATGGGAAAGGAACTAGATAACTTGGGAATTCCATGTACAATCGCCTTTCAACTAAGCTGGTACAAAGATCCAACAAAGAGATGTCCATAATGGTAGTGCTATAGGCTAGTAGATTTTACCATTGAGGTAGATAAATCTACTACAAAGCATGAAACAACATCTAAGGAAAATGATTTATCTTTTAAAAATTCTTGATCAAGAACCATACGTACATAGTAATAAGATTCTTTAACCATCTTTATCTACACCATGCTTATATCTTCCTCCATGGATAAATTTAACCTATACAAGTATCAAAACAAATTTTACTAGCCCACCTCAATATGACATAATCTAATAGTTATTTTTGTACAGATCCTTAGTATTCTCAATTTTATAATATCATTGAAAGAGCTTTCACTTTATATTCGTAACCATATGATCATATTTCATAATCAAGTATATTTCCCTCTCCTTTGTCACTTGTTTTGTATTTTCTTCCACTATAAAGTTGAATGGGCCTTTAAATTCATTTGCATGATTTTTATGAATTATGGTTCATTTACCACTGATAAATTCAAATACACAACCATATTTGTGACCCAATATATAATATCTTCATAGTTCAAGATGCCTTTGAAATAACATACCTCTACTTATATGCCTTACCCTATTCCTAATATAGCTATCAAGAGTCTCTCTCTTTTGGGTTCCATACTTCAACATTCATAGAATCACTTTTTTCTCTTGCGTGATGTTTTACCTCTTCTTCATTTTTGTGGTAATCTATTCCCATGACATTTTTATTCTATTGTTCCCCTGATACTTAAACTAGAAACCACACTAGTTTTAAACTGTACAACTCTTATAGAATCACACAAACGGCCTTGACCTACAATACATTCTTATACCTACTTAATGTGGGCTTTTGTAACTTTCTATTTCATTCCATTACCTTGAAATATGTGTGAATAACAATCCCTAAGTGTTACACACTCCCAAAAGAATCTAAATAAGATGAACTAAAAGTAAACCCTAACCATATGTGGAAGAATCTGTAATAATGTTACTGTTAGGATTGAATTATAATCCATGTAGTACATATGTCGGAACTATGCCAAAGAGGCCTCAAAACACACAAAGTTCTTCACTTGACATTTTATATCTATATGAAAGCATGTTGTTGGTAATTTGAATCACTTTTAAAATGCTTCAAATGATTTTTGTCTAAGACACTGAACTAGGATATTTGGGTGGTTAGAAATGAAGGAAGTTGAACTTTTTGACATGGTTCAGTGCTTTAAAAGTTTACAAGAGACTACCCTAATGGATGTGCATCAAATTTGGAAAGATTTATAAAGACTTCATTTCCTTATGCATTTTTATTTACAATGAAAACTCGTAAATTTTTAGGTGATTGTCAGGTCAGTAAATGAGGTGATATAAAATTTCTTATATTGGTTTATTAAGGTAAGTCATTATGACAAGATTGACCAAAGATGATAAAAAGAATCAAAAGAGAATAAAATTAAAAGAAAATTTGGACGATATGTTGGTCTAGTACCATACTAGTCAGCTAGGTCTCGATATTTCATCTTGACCCTCTTGTAATGTTTTGGATAGGGTGTCAATGAGTGTAATATGAAATTTGTATCATGATAAGTAGAGGTTAAATACCGATTTTATGCATTTATATTTAGAATCTGAAGAAAAAGTAGTTTTTGGGAATAAGAAAGTTGGGAGAGAGATAAGAATATGTACTTATAGGGGATATGAAGTCAATATTTATCTTATCATTGACCCTACTATATGGTTTCAGAAAAGGTGACAATGAGTGCAATATAAAATTTGTGTGATGATAAGTGGAGGTTAAGTATTGATTTCATTTATTTATATTTTGTATGTGATGACACATCGATGTGGGAGAATATGTAAGTTTAGAGAGAGACAATAATATGTACTTAGTGGGAATCATATGTGATATTTTTCTTAGCAATGGAACACATTCTAAACTAGCAGTGTCAAAAGGGTAAATTTCAAATTTTGATTGGCTTCTACTACATCAATTTTTAAAAAATTGACACAATGGACTTATCCATTGTATCCATACATATCCCTAACCTTTAAAATATTTAAACAATACCATATATTCATAGGAGAATATCATTCCCTCTTCTAATGTCTTATTCCCATGACATATCCTTCATATTCTAATATTATTCTTAAGGACCATGGCATTGTGCCATCATGCCCCTTGACTGGTGCTTATCCACCCTCATCATCCATAAAAAAACATTTGCTAATACCATTACTCTCGATAGCACAAACACCATCATCTTCATCTAATATGAAGATTTATCTCTCTTTCAAAAATCATGTGCTAAATCTCCCATTACAGAAAACATACATCCTACTAGTTTAGATGAATAAAAAATTCCAAATTCTCTCATATCCTTTCCTAACATAACCTTTCTAAATAAAACTAGTAAACCATCTTGCAAAAGAACTGATAAGGGGTCATGATGGGAAAATATGTGTTTAATGCTCACATTATATTATTGTTTGGTTCATGATTATTAATAATTTTATAGGTTAGTATAGTCAGAGTGAAATACAATGACATATAATAAGAAATCACATCATAATATCAAATACAATTTTTTTGTGAGATATTAAATTATTATAAAGGAATATTGATTTGTTGAACTCTAAATATCTATTATTGATTTGATGGATCTATACTAGGAATTTAGTTCTTGTATAGCTCCTTATAATTAGGTGAATTATGTGTCTATATGCATGTAATTTGTTCTTACCATATGAATTAATCAAGAATAGAGAAATATAGAGTTAGTGATTTATTAATAATCTGTGAATATGAAAAAATATTTGAATTTGATATCAAAGTGCATTTCTATGATGGACAATTAGATTAAAAATAGGGGTGGTTCTATTTTTTCATTCTTCCCCAAATTTATGAGTTACTTGATGAAGATTTTAATTTAAGGGAATTATATTATAGTAAATAAAAATACATACATCTATTAGTGTGTTTATTTTGCATAAATACAGTTTTGATATTTACATGAAATATGTGTCGAGACCATAATTAGGAAACCCTAATTCCCATAGGCATGTACACAATCTAAAACACCCCTTCATAATCACGCATGGTCATTTACCCATTTTAAATTCACATTTTACCATTTTACCTTCTAACTGCCTATAACCACAAAAAATTCAAAACAAATAAAAGTAAAATAAATCAAACAACATAAAAAGTCCTCCCAATAAATTAAAACAATTCAAAACCCATTAGGAAACCAAAAAATCCACAGAAAGAAGTAGTTGAAACCAAATCCTGCAACTGGAGTCAATCGGTCCAGATCGACAACAATCCATTGACACTGTATCAAATCTATACAAACCAAATAAGGCCATTACCTAAGGATTAAAAATTAATTCCCAATCATCAATTTTCCTATACCATTCGTGACAGTTCTAAGATTTAAATGATTTATTTTTGATCATATGAGAAGTGACTGAGACCTCTTATTGTACCAATCTCCCTTTAAAGCAATCTATCTACACATCTACTAATAAACTTGGTTTCTTCCTCATTAAGGTAGGTATCTGTTTCTTGTGCTAATTATATTGTATTCACAAGTGTAATATCATCAACCATTAGCCATAGTTCTCAAAAGAATATTTTTTTTTCCAGAGAGAACTCTAAGCTTTCCAAATTCTATTTGATCAACCCATTTTTAACTGTGATCAACATCGATCATCTAGATCGACACCTATATACTGGATCGACATTGATCAATATGGTAAGTTTTCTATAATACATCCTTCACATATATTTTCTTATTTATTAATTTTCATTTGTAAACCTATGTTTCTCTTAGATGGCCATTCCAGTATCTTATGAACTAGTCACTTTCTTTGACCTGTTGATTGTATGAAAAAAAATTGTTTACGAACAATATGACATTGACTACGAGAAGAGTCTTTGCATCATTATCTTAACACCTAATACAAATGAAATCACTAAGAAATTGGAATTTATACTTGATGAAAGTGACAAGGCCAACCTCTACTAGAATATTTTTTCAACCCTACTAAGCCTATCATCAAGCATGTTGATTGAGTCCCTATATCTGAATAGTATACATCTACATAATGTTATCCATACCTTTTTATATCATCAATATTGTTATAATTTTATCTGGCATGACTTACTAAAAATGAGTTGACACCTGGAACCCCTTTGGTTCCTAGGATTGGCATTTTACAATCAAATCATCTCATTATTATGGGTAAGTGCACCAATCTCGGGGGCCAAAAAGCGAACAAAAATTTAAAAACATGAAAAACGTGAACGTGTTCTATTTTTCTTGGTTTGATGTTTCCTGGCCCTAAAAGGTATGATTTATAGCATGTACACATTTTAGTTTATTTAAAATTCACATGCATTATAATGTTTACACGTTATGTATATTATGGGTTGTATATGTGTTTGTGGGGGGTAAAGTTACAAAAATAAATGTTAAAGTATAATATTTATTTTATTATTTATTTTTACATTTTTTATTTATTATACTTTAAATTTATTTTACTAAATATAAGTTAGGGTCACTCTACACCTGATGGAAGTGGTCTCATAGCTCTAATAGTTATAATCTAGAAGATAGTTTTTGAAAATCCAATCTGGTTAGAAATTACTAATTTTCAATATTTTAGCAAGGGCCTAAAGCTTTTAGGGCATATATATTGTAGTCGGTCTTTTTCTCGGGACAACATATAGTAATTTTGGAGGTTTTTTGACCTTCTAGATTGGATTTTGGTACTACGACTGCTCGAATTGGTGCCAATTTTGAAATTTAGTCCACAATTCACTTTAGTGACCATGAATCAATTCTATGATGTTTGTCTACTTCTTACTAAAATATGGTCCTCACTTTTTCTGTAGATTATTGCTCCTTGAATGGTATTTATGTCCTATGACCAGAATGAGGTGATTGTAATGTGCCTCCCCCTTAAGGTATGATCAAGTTAAATGCATCAAGTGAACTGAGATAATTGGTCATTTTTCGAAATAGGGTGCTCCATATGAACATCATCCCCTCACCTTTCATGGATCTAAAATCATCCTTTGATGAAATCAAATTCATGCTTCTCATACACATATTTTCTCATATGTCTCTCATGGAGATAGATGATTCCTTAATAATTCACACATGATGGTCTTGGATCAATGGCATGATTAGCTCATTTGAGCTTGTTCGTTGGAGTGATTTGGGTACAATGACAATGTTAATATATGATGATCATCAAGTTATTTCTTGAGCTCCACATTTCACCTTTGAACATGATGACTTCTTCAAAATTTAATTTTTTGACCAAGATGACACTTGGTTAGAACCATGCTCAAGGTACCTGGACACCTTTTTTCTCAAGTTGTTTCTCATGTAAATAGGTTTTCTCCTCCAAATAGGGTATGAATCCTTGAATGAAATTTGATGATGAGTTACATGTTATCAACCACCATACTTCACTAAAACACTAAAATCCACATTTAATGATCAATGAAACTATTATAAAAATAGAATTCTACATGCAACAATTTAGGTCCTATTTCATTTTGAACTAGGAGGGGCATCTGAAGAGTTTTAAATCCTAAATATTTGCAGAACTCTTGGAATCATCATGAGAATACATCTTTCACCATTTTAGATTTCATTCCGTACACCTAAAAATCCAATCTTAAACAAATTTCTCCTGAATGAGATTTTATTTCCTAAAATTACCGAAATTTACTTAGAAATATTTAATTCTCTCTTAAATCACCCTCATATTCTTTATATTTTCTCTAAAAACTTTCAAAGTGTGTTCAATTAGCTACAGAATGGCCAAAAATGGCCTTTTTAGGCCTTTGAAGGAAGTAGTCTCTCATCAAAATTAAATGAGTTGATCAAACACCTTAGTAACTATTCCCGATACATTAAATGATCTTATTATAAATTTGATTTTAAGAATGGTAAAGGTTGAACTCATGATAGGTTGTCTACATGATACATATTACCCTGAAATCCTATTTATATAACTTTAGCTCAAAAAACAGCTTCGTCAATTAAACTTTATCCTTTTCCATTGTTTCAAGTAGGTCTAGTTAGGGTTTGAAAGAAAAATTAAGGGTTTAATGGATTACCACCTATTTCATCATTACTTCCACCTTTCAACACACCCATACAACTTTCTCAAGAAAACCTAAATGCTCCATTACTCATTTATCTATCATCTTTCTTGATATTTATCTTTTGGCATTTTAAGACTTCGTGTTTGGTCAAGCTCTAAAAAATATTCTCAACTTTGTTTTTCATGTTCACCTTGAATTTTTATCAATATTATTTTCACTCATCTAAATATGCTTACCCCTCTCCTAATCAATAATGTAAATCACTCAACTCTTCCTCTTTTACTTCTTTTCATACAAACCCTTACTTTCTCTAGGCTTCTTTGTGGAAGTATGCAAGATAATCAATATGTCTACTTGATTAAATTTGTATAAGGATTTTCCCATGTTCCTTGAGGATTCAAAACATTCTAACACCAATCCTTTAATGATAGATACAACTTCCTTATGATTTTTTTTCATAAGACATCTATTTCTCAAGGTTGGTCTTAACAGTCACAAGAAATACACATGATTGTAAATTACTTCCTTTAGCTACTAACCACTCAATACTTTGTCCTTATGACCTAATTTATGAGTCCTTAATGCCCTTAGGGATTTTTCCAACTTTTCAGAGGCTCCACCAACTTCAAACAAATGGAATAAAGACTATTTTTCTAAAATAGCATCTTTCCTATCCCTCAAACTTGACGTTAACAATGTTATACAGTATTTGCACATTCCTTTGATTTTATTCTTATTGCAACCTGTACTACTGATTTGAAACTCTTGGTATTATTATTACCTTCCTCCAAACTTATTATGGACTCTACTAAGAATAATTATTAACTATTCCAATGAATTTTCTACTCTAGGCCCTTAAGACAGGGCACACATAGTTAGGATTGTGAATGCAAATTTAATTTAAGAAAACCTCCTTTAGATGTATTATTACCTTTTTTGTAATTTTTTAATGTCATTTCTTTCTGATCAATTGCCTTAAATAAACTCAAGGATTCAATTGAATCATTATGTTCATGTTACATACTACTAAACTTCTAAAACAGGGTATAATCTAGTTTGAGTAAGTCTTTCTATCTATTTTCCATTCTCTTGACACTATGAGGGTTCCATGAAGCCTTGAAGACCATTATAGATAAGAAGACAATCCAAAACAAGATATTTACATAGGAAAATTCTTTGCAAAATAGTATATAACTACTAAATCTTATATCTCAGTCTGAGAGGACTATGCCACTTAACACCTAAACCTACAACATACCTAGCACTATTTGAAATATTCAAATTATACATTTGGAGGGAAACTCCATATTATTTCATGTGTAGTTGAAATGGGCTAGTAAAACCTATGATCATCTCAATTGCAGCCGAGATACCCCAAGTCACCTAAGAAAGCAGAAATTTATTATTAACAAGATGTTCTTTCAGCTCCGGAGCAAGCATGCACAGTGACTAAGAATTGTTATTTTCAATTAAGGTCTTTTTTTTCATGCTTCAAAATATTGAATTTATATTTTAGTTATTTTTTCCATTCTCAAGCTATTAAAACACCCTCCATGAGAGTTTAGGAAAGATATTAAGCATCCAAAGGTGATGTTAGGGAATCTTAGAAGTGTTAAAGGTAATTTAGGAAGATTTAGGAAAGGTTTTATCATTCAAGTACTATCTACTCAGCATCATGTTTTCTAGGTGTAGGTAACAAACACTCTAATGGTGAAACCTAACTGACCTGAAAGATTCCATGGGCTCTGTAAGGAGTTAGAAGGAAACAAATAGGCATTCGAAAGATAAGTATATCCTCTAAATATTTGAGACATCTATTTTCTCCAAGGCTTGAAGGTGTCATGAAGAATTTAAAAATAGTGAAGCTTCCCATTTTTGTTCCAATCAACACTTCACCAATGCAACACTTCATGACACCAAAAAAGGGCACTATCAATCAACCTTCATGTATCTTGATGATCGACACCTCATGCTCACTCCTACGCCACCTAGACACCCTTTTCCATCGATGCAACTTGACATCAATGACAACACTAATGACACTATGTCCAACACATGTGAACTTTGATTTGTTATATATTATAAGGTATTTTAGGAGTGCATATATTTGAGTAGTTGTTGTTCATTTGATATTTGTGAACTTTATAATATCTAATTTTGACACATATAACACTCCTACAAATTTTAGTCAACAATCTAAAAGACCCCAAAAGCTAAACAATGACAATATTCATTGCCAAAAGAGACATCGATTTTAGAACTTAAATTCCAAAAGATTTAGGCTGAATGATGAAATCCTAAAAATTACCAATGTACTGACCAGCTTAAATTATAAACAACTATCTCCTAAACTATGACTCATGGAGTTGTGAGACTAGTTCCATAAGGAGCAGAGTGACCCTAATTTCTTATATTTACTAAAATAAATAATAATAAATGAAAAAATTATACTTAAACATTTATTTTTGTAAATAGAAGCATATCAAAAACACATAATAACTATACTCAGAGGAACATGTACAAATCATAATGTGTCTGCATTATAACGCATACATGTTTCATGTTTTTCCTTTTTCCAAGGAATGTCTCTAGGCTTGGATCCCGTTTGGACCCCCAACCTGAGGCATGGACATATAAAAACACAATAAATAGTGTATTTTTGTAGAATATAGGTAAAATAGCTATTCCTCCATGATAAATAAAACTAAAATGATTGATACATTTAATAAAAATATGACTACGACGTCGAGAAAACGTTTTTCTTTTAAAAAAAAAAAAATTTCTAAATTTTCTAACTAATATAAGGTTTCCATACTCATTATTTTCTAACTATTCCTTTTTGTAGCTATTTTTGGGAGTTTATACACGTCTATCTTTCATCATGTATCTTTTTTTCGAATTGTCAAAATTTAATAAAAAAAATTTAGGCAGAAACTAGGACTAATTCTATACATATAAAAAAAATCTAATTTTTTAATTAGTTAGGGGGGAGCACGGTCAGAGCTTTTTTATTTTTGAAATTTTAAAATTTATATACTATAAAAATAATAGAAATATACACTCGCTAAAAAAACATTAAAAAAATTCTATCACAAACTAGATGCTCCTATCTATCTTTCTACCAAAGGGTTTTTAAAAATACTAAATAGTGCCTCAATAAATAGTGGGGGCTTGACCAACTATCTACTATGTTTTTAACAAAAAGATGAGCACATGTTGGTATTTTAGTTCTTCAACCCACTAAAACTTAACTATTTTTATAAAAAAAAGTATCTTATAAAGTAGACTTAAAATTCTACAATTCATGTTATTTAAAAATCTTCCAATTTTGAGTGTAACTATTTAAAATAACTTGTACAAGTTGAAGATTTTTATTTTTTAGAAAAAGTGTCCCCTTAAGACCCCCCTTTTCCCCCCAGATTGGTGCACTTACCTTTATCTAATATCTATCTAGTCAAAGTTATCTATGTATGTGTAGGACATCAAATGTTTAGAACTAAAGCTTCATGCAGGAATTCAAATTTGTATCCTTCTTCTTTCACCTACGTATGTATTGTTTTTTTAATATTGGCAAATAGTTTTTTGAAAGGGACTATACCCTTGAATACAAAAAAAGGCCTAAAATCCGGAATAAGAGAGAGGAGCAGAGTAGCTGTAGCAAAGCTCAAAAGTTACAACAAAAAATAGTGTAGCCCAGAAACAGCTACACAAACGAGACAAAACAGCAAAACAACGGCAAAGAAACAGCAAACCGACAGCCAAGAAACAGTAGCAAAAACAATAAAAAGCAGCAGAAGTATCCAGGACTACTTCTTAGCCACTTGATCAATACTGATCTTCACTTTCTTCCAAGCATGAAACATGCCCAACGCTGTCATCTGAGCAGCATCTGTCTTATCGAGCTCCTCTCTGGTTCTTTTGCTCTCTTTATCATTGCCCCAAAGTTCTGCCGGGACACCGCTTAGATTTGAAACACTCTTAGCATGACCCTTGATAAACTCCTCGATGGCCCTGAAGGCGGCAATATTGTAATCATGCCTAGTCTTTGCCTTCCCAAGGCGGGAGTCTAAGGAGGTCAGTTTTTTGTATATATCATCAATCTGGCTATTGCCAATGCTCCCTTCTCCTTCAATGCTTTTTTTGCCTTTTTGCTTGGCAAGGTTTTTGACCTCATCCTTCAGCAATTTAAGCTCTGCCTCTAAGGCCTACAATCTCATAGAAGGGTTATCCATGGGTGTCACCCGGGGACTGGCACTACTAAAGTTCAGCAAATCACGAGCAATGTCAAGCTCCAAAGGTTCATCCCCCTCAGCAGAAGCCTCAAGGTTGAGTCTCCTAGAAGCCCTGGTGACCCGTTTAGAGGTAGAAGCAAGGTGGGTGGCAGGGGCAGCAGCAGGAGGAATAGAAGGAGAAGCATGAGCAGCCGGCATGGGG
The DNA here is from genome assembly GCA_019776745.2 of Taxus chinensis. Classification (NCBI taxonomy): domain Eukaryota; kingdom Viridiplantae; phylum Streptophyta; class Pinopsida; order Cupressales; family Taxaceae; genus Taxus; species Taxus chinensis. Next base: position 237,081,489 of record CM034152.1, on the reverse strand, counting down.
GTAGCAGCACTGATGATGGGGACAGCAGCAGGGACAGCAGGGGAGACAGGACTGGCAGCAGCGGAGCCCATCAAAGGGGGAGCCGGGCTGGGAGAGGAAGGGAGACCGGGGAATTTAACAAGGCAGTGCTTGTGAATAAGCAAGATAAGCCCTTGATGTAAGGGAACCGCCCGGGTATGCTTCTGAAACTCCAAAATGGAGCGCTCTAGAGAGTTTAACAGATAGTGAGGGAAGCAAACCAACCTATTCCTACGAAAGTGGTTTAAAAAGACAAGGTGCTTAGCAGGGACAGTAACAAACCTGCCTTCCAAGGATATGAAGCGAATCATCATGCGGGTGACTTCATCAAACGGCGCTGGAATAGAGTTTACAAGCAGACCCGCTGTGCTGAAAAAAAGTTTCTCCTCCTCCTCCACAAATCTTCTCTCTTCAACCTCTTTGATAACCCTCTTGTTGAAGAATCGGTACCCTTCCAAGCTGAGACCAGTCGCTTCGGCTATGAGCTCTTCATTAATAAGAATTTTCTGCCCCCCATAGTCTACAGTCCTCTCATTCCACTCCTTGGCAAAGCGAACAGAGATGCTTTGATCATGCCCTTGCACCCTTTCCACAAAGTTGGTGAAGCCGCCGATGCTTAGAATGTTCCAGAGCTCAGTGTTTTCTTTCCAGTCAGGGTCCGCGCACGGCTCAATTTGGCAAGGAGGCCCTCCCATCTTCACTGTGATGTGCTGGTTACAACAATATCCAGAAAACCTTTGGGTGTTAAGAGTAGTTCGTTTCTCACTCTTGAGGGTCGCATAAAAATGGGAATTGTAGCCGTTGGTCCTCCCACGAACGTCTGTATGATTGCCGATCTGAGCCTGCGTGGAGTCGCCTGTGAAAACCCTTTCCCTGTCAACTTTCACATTGAAGTTATCATCGGTTTTCGTGGAGCTTGGCATCTGAATATCAACAGCTATTATACCACCCGCGTGCGCTGTTTTTAAATTCAGATATCTCCACTTGAAGTTCCTTAACAAAATCTTTCTATTATTTGAAATAGATATCATTTGCCACGCCAAATATATTAAATCAGCACGTGTGGAAGACTTTTTGGATTTGATTTTCCTCCAAAGATTAAGGCATATCTCTAGAGATTGTTTGCATATGAAGATCCGCATGTATGTTGTTGTGAAGCTGATTAGGGATACTATCATTATCCCATATAGTGAAATTTAAATTAATGCCATAATTGGCCAGTGCATCCGCCAGCTTGTTTCCCTCCCTGTAAGTATGTATGATTCTGATACTGTTGAAGGTATGACTGATGCTTATGGATTCAGAGATAAAATCTTTGATATTCCAGCTGGGAGATGAGGACTGATTAAGAAGTTTAATAATATTAAGGGAGTCCCCTTCAACAATAAGATTCTGAATATTTTGGGCCCGTGCAACTCTCAATCCCCAGAGGGCAGATAAAGCTTCAGCAAAATGATTGGTTTGGATTCCCATTTTTCCAGCATATGCAGCAATCAAATTACCTTTGTGGTCCCGAATTGCTCCTCCTCTTGCTGCTGTTCCAGGGTTTCCTTTAGAGGCTCCATCAAAGTTCAGCTTGAACCAATTGGATTCAGGAGGATGCCATTTAATCAAAGATCTATCCACACTATTCCCGGGGTTGCTCCAATAACCGATCTGCCAATTGGATAAGATGTGCTTTTCATTCTCAAGATAACAATTGTTCTTGGGAGGTTTGAATCTAGTCATGTCCTCTTTGATGCCTTGGGAAATTTTGCCAATACTGAATTTAAAATTCTGCTTCTTATTTCTGAAAACGATATTATTCCTATCCTTCCAGATCCTCCAAATTAAATGTGGTATGGCTAATTTCCAGATTCTTTTGATAGCACAATGTCTGAATGGTGGGTTCCATTGATTCCATAGCTGAATAAGATCCTCCGGCATCACCCAAAGAGCTTCGAATTTGGAAAGGATAAAGTTCCAAATTCTAAAGGCATAATCACAATGTATGAACAGATGGCTAATGTCTTCATAGTTATTCCTACAAAGGTGGCACCAATTGGGAATGATAAATCCTCTTCTCATTAAATTGTCAGTGGTGAGAATTTTACCTCTGATGGCCAGCCAAAGAAAAAAATTTATTTTGGGGGTTAACTCAGGCATCCAGATCAAGTTCCAGTTAAAATCAGATTGGTCGCTGTGGAAAAGAGTGGTATAACCAGATTTGACTGAGTATTTACCATCTTGTGAATTGCTCCAGACCAGCTCATCCTTGGAATCCAACTGACACAAAGGGAAGAGATCTAAAAGGTCCTGGAGGGAGGAGATAATTTGTTTCAGCTCAATACGCTCCATAGGAAGTCTTTTCCAATTCTTGTTGGTGCCATTTCCTTCAATGTAGTCCTTGACTTTAGTTCCATACTTGCTTATAAGGCTGTCCTTAACAATCCCAAATCTCTCCAAGAGATTATCATTGGACCAGTTATCCTCCCAGAAGTTTATGTCACTGCCATCCCCAACTTTCCATTTGCTGCCCTACTTTATGAAGTTTCTACTCTTAACCAGATTGTTCCAAAAAATGGAACCATTGGGGAGTTGCTCATCATGCAGATAGGAGTAAACAACTTGTTGATTCAAGTATTTTGTTTTAATAACATCAATCCAGGGTTGCTTCTCAGATAGTAATCTCCAGCCCATCTTAGCAATGAGTGCCTCATTCATTTTCTCAATATTTTTTATTCCCAGCCCTCCCATAGATTTTGGGGTGCAGACTTTATCCCATGCCACTAGGTGAAATCTGAACTTCTCTTCCATGCCTTGCCATAAAATTTTTTTCTGAATCCTTTCAATTTTCTCTTTGAAGGAGGAAGGGATTTTGAACAGTGACATGATATATATGGGTAGACTTTGGAGTGTGCTTTTAATGAGAAGGCACTTACCAGCACTAGAGAGAGTGGCCCCTTTCCAACCGGCCATTTTTTTCTAAAATGTAGTCAATAAATCATCCCACACCGTGTGAGAGACTTTCTTAGTGCCAAGAGGGAGGCCTAAGTACGTAGCTGGAAGAGCACCAATTTTACAGCCCAGAATTTTAGCAATCTTGAGCTGTCTTTCCTCAGGGGTGTTAAAGAAAAAAATGATGCTTTTGTCATAATTGATCTCTTGCCCAGAAGCAAATTCATAGAGCTGTAGCAGAGCCTTAATAGCTTTAGCTTCTACAACTGAGGCCAGAAGAAGAAGGATAGTGTCGTCCGCAAACTGTTGATGAGAGACAGCTTGGCTGAGTGAAGTGGGTTTAGAACCATTTAAAAGGCCGTCTTCCACCGCTCTGCTAATAGTTCTACTAAGGTTGTCAGCAAGAAGGATGAAGAGTAAGGGGGAGATGGGGTCTCCCTGCCTTAGACCTCTGCTGCTGGTGAAAAATCCCACAGGCTCTCCATTAACCACCACAGAGAACCTGGCAGTAGAAATACAAGATTTAACAATTTTTCTAAACTTTTCCGTGAACCCAAATTTAGATAAAATCCTGTCAAGGAAGACCCAAGAAACTTTGTCAAAAGCTTTATTCATATCAAGCTTAAGGATCATGTTTGCCTTTTTATTATTTTCCATAGAATGCATAGTTTCGTGCACCATAATCACACCGTCTTGTATTATCCTGCCTTTAATGAAGCCACTCTGCTATCTTGAGATGAGATCATTCATTATGAGCTGCAGCCTAGAAGCAATGATTTTGGTAAAAATTCTAAAAATAGCATTAACAAGACTGATAGGTCTGAAATCCTTGAAATCTTTTGCATCCATTTTTTTAGGCGCCAGCACAATGTGCATGTTATTGAGTTCTTTTAGAAGATTTACCGTTCTATAAAATTCATTAACCGCTTTGAGTAGATCCTCCGAGCATATTTCCTAGAATTTCTGAAAAAAATTTATGGAGAATCCATCCAGTCTAGGAGCCTTATCCCCCTCAAGAGAAAAAACAGCCTTTTTCAGCTCTTCAAGCGTGACAGCTTTAGTGATATCTCTGAATTTCTGGTCCTCAATATTATTCTGAGGGATGGCCTCCAGCATGAAGGAAATAGCTTCCGGATTGCTGACATTACTCTCTCTAAGAAGATTTTTGTAGAATTCAAGAGCTTGTTTCTTGATGTTGTTTGGATTTTTAGTGATACTTCCGTTGCCTTTAGAAACCTCTAAGATCCTATTACTGGCTCTGTGCTTTAGAGTGGTCATGTGGAAGAATTTTGTGTTCCTGTCACCCTCTTTAAGCCAGATAGCCCTAGATTTAAGGTGCCAAAAGGACTCTTCTCTACTGCAGATCGTGTGCAACTCAGAAATAATTTTCTTTTCATTTACTTCATCTTCAACTGATCTCCCCGTAGTATCCATTTTTAACTCAAGATCCTGAAGCTTCTGTTTTAACTCTTTCTTTTTTTCGAAGATATTTCCAAAAACATTTTTGTTCCAAAGTTTGACTTGTTTTTTGACATTTTTGAGCTTTTGAACCAATCTATACTGACCAGTGCCTTCCCCATTCCATTCCCACCATTCCTTTATCCTATCATAGATATCAACTTGATCCATCCACATTTTTTCAAATTTGAATGAGCTTCTTACAGGTTTGGTCCAATTGAGAAATCTTAAAGCAATCAGATTATGATCCGATCCAATTCTGGGCAGGGAAGAGAGGTAAAAGTCTTGGCTTAGAATCCAGTTGGTTGAGATTAGTGCCCTGTCCAGTCCCACCTGAATGAACTCCTTTCCCAACCTTCTATTATTCCAAGTATACTTATTGCCATGCAGATCCACATCAATGAGGTTTTGTTCAGTGATAAAATCAGCAAAATCCTCCATTCCATTAGAGAAGGTGGGGGTTCCACCAAACTTCTCACCTGGGTTTAGAGGGGAGTTGAAGTCTCCCATGATAAGCCAGTTAGCCGAGCTATGCTGATTTCTAAATATTTTAAGATCATCCCATAGTTTTCTTCTACCACTAACAGAGTTAGGGGCATAAATATTAGACAAGATCCATTCACACTTATTCTCAATGGTGACAAATTTAATTGCAAGATGATTAAAATTATCACTAAGAATCATACCAGTACAGTGCCTTCTATCCCAAAGAGTAGCTAGCCCTCCGGAAGCTCCCTGAGAGTCAACAGCCACCATTTCAGAGCTATCCCAAAAAAAAAAAATTTATGTGGTCCATAGTTATTGCTTTCATTTTAGTTTCCTGAAGAATCAAAATGCTGGGGTTACTGGAGTCCCGTAACTCCTTGATGGTTCTTTGCTTAGAGTTACCGTTTAGGCCTCTAATATTCCAAGATATGATCTTCATTTGGAATGGTTGGTATTTGGGATTGCTTGCTGGTTCAGTTGACGTTGAACACCATCTGCAATATCCCTCTCTGTTTTCTTAGCTCTGAGAGTCTTTTTAGAGGGTCTTCCTCTTTTTGAGCTTCCTCCAAAATCAGCTATTCATCTAGTAGAAGATCTGGTTGTTCTGGAAGAAGAAGTATCCCAATTGTCAATTTCCTTTTTTTTATCACTATATTGTGATTGTGGGATTCTTTCAAAACCTTTCATTCTTTTTTTCTTTTTTGAGATGACCATTGTGAATCCAGAGCCAGAATCTTCCTCTTTCTTGGTAGGCGTAATCTCCGCTTCTTCATGATCCTTCTGGATGCTGTCAGGAATATGATCAGAAGTTGTTTTGGTGCTGCAGCAAACCGACGCAGTCGCTGTTGAAATGCTGGGGCTTGGCAGTGGATCCGCTTTATCTTTCTTTATAGAAGAGAGAATCTCCAGAGGCTCAATCACACTTTCCTCCCTATTGAATGACTGACTTTCATTCTCTTCAGAACCAGAAGGGATTAAATTGACCTTCACTGAACCATCTTGTTCATTAACTTCCATGGATACCTTAACAAAGTCTTCATACATAGAAGTTTCAAAAGGTTTATCCGGAGATGCCTTCACACTTTTGTCCACAACTTCATTGTTAGGGGCTTCAGGCAAAGCTATTGTTACAACTTTGGGACGCCAGACAAGATGCTTCTTTATGTGAGTTCTAAAACCCCCTCTTTTCTTTTTTTCCCTCCTAATTAGTTGCACATCCTTCTGGCTGGGACCTTTGTCATCAGTCTTCCTTTCCTTGCTTGGATCCCTGCTAACCTTGTTCAGACCTGAGTCTATCCCAGGCTGATCAGAAACCAAAGGAGGGGTCTTCTTCTTGGTGCAGTTTTTGTGAGAGTGACCAATGCTATGGCACAACTTACATCTTAGGGTCTCAACTTCAATTTTTTGGGTCCAGGATCCAAATCTAGTTTTCAAGATTATGTGTTCCGGAAACTCCTGATCTATGGCTGAGACAATGCAAAACCGAGCAAAAGCAAGCCTGGATCTGTTTCTTGTGGGACCATCTATCCCAATAGGTGCGCCTAGGGATTTTGCAATATTTAGCAGTATTTCATCATCCCATAGATGCAATGGCAGTCCTGGTAGCCTACACCAGATTGGAATGGTGTTTATATTTTCAGTATTTGGATCAAAACCCGGATACCATTTTTTCAAAAAAAAACCCATATTTCCCAGCCACCAGGGGCCTCCCAGAAATACCGAATCTAAATCCTCTTGCTGGTTAAATTTAGCCAAGAAAAATCCTTTTGGCATAACAGTAATGTTTAGGGCTCCCTTAGGTTTCCATTTTCTCAAAGCCCATTTTCTAATGAAATCAATATTAGGTCTAGATCCAAGAAACTTACCAACAAGGGAGAGGTTTGTTTTGATTAAGGCTCTATCAACAAAACCATCTGGGACCCTTAGACAGGTGGCACCCTCTTTGTCCATTTCCCATGAAAACTGTTCAGTGATTTTCGGACCCACCTTGAGGTTAGGGCTTTGAAAAAGCTTGTTCCAGGCCAAAGGAGTGGATCCCAGTATTTCCTCATTTTCTCTGCTAGCCGTCCAATTGCAGTCTGAGATCTGCTTTTCCCCAGTATATTTTGTCACATTGCATAGACTTTCCGTTGCCAGAACTGCAGCGACCGCGCTGACTGTACCTCCTGCTTTTGCATCATTCGTACTCGCGTCCACAAACGACCGGTTACGGCTAGAGATCAGCCTTTCCTCAGCATTTTTAACCGTGGTCCGCAGACATTCAGCAGCCAAAACTGTGGAAACTGTGTCTCCATAGTTCTCTCCATCCGCAGACATTTACATGGATTACATGGATGTTATCAGATTGTTAAACGCTATTGTTTTCTGATTTTTTTGTGATTTAATTCATATAATTAAATTAAATTCAAGACCTACTGAAACATTATGTCAAGCTTGGTGCAACCCAAGTCCCTTTTTGATTAAATTCTACATTTCCATAGTACAATATAATTTTATTATTTATTTCATGGAAGCTCATCTAACTACGTAGCCTAGAGTTCTGTGATAATTTTTTTAAAAATACGCAAAATATTTAAAAAGTAGTCTCTAGCTAACAAAGGTACTTCTTTCTTCCCTGCTTTTTAGTCTCCTTTCAACATTGCATCTTGTGTGTTATATTCATAAAATATAAACTTTCATTTTGGATCTTAAAACGAGCCTGTATTTTCATCCTTTCATGATCATCTAGTTTAAATAGTGGTTAAACTTCAAATTCAGTATTTACCCTCACACAACCAAATAATGCATGATAAAAATTTAATCCTAAATCATTCCTTTCAGGTCTACCTACTTGGATTTCATCACCAAGGGGGAATCCAACTCATTATTATAAATGAGTATAAATAATTGGTGGGAAGTATATTGGCTAAACACTCGACACCTTTATCATGTTTTTCTGTGAAGTGTGGCGAAGGCCCTAATATCATGCCTCATACAAACACCAAAAAATATTTGGGCCTCTCGTACCCTTAGGTATATCAAGGAATCCATTTTTAACACACGTAAAACAAGTCATAGTAGCCATGATTCTTAGTACCTCTTTTCCAGCCATCTTTTTATTTTCAGATATTTTTAATTAATCAAGACAATCTAAAATATCTTGTTTATTGTGTGGTCTTCATTTTTAATTAAACCATGTTTATTTTATTTCCTATTTACTAGTTCATGGTTTTAACTAGAAAACAATATCGTTATCATACCATTGCAGAATTTCATACCCATCATAATAAAACATAGAAACCACCCAAGAGTCCCCGCACTCTCAAAAAATTTAGTCATAAACATCAATAATTCCCAATCCATCCATTATGCAATTCTTCAATATTGGTGACCCAGTATTCAAATAACTCTTAAACTCCAACCATGTCACTCTCAACAATTCCCTCACTTCTTGAGCCATCTTCCATCCAGGTTATAGTCAAAAATATGAGTTACATCCAAATCTTGTTGTCCCACCATATCAGTCGGTTAGCAAAAAATAATCTCCTTATCTTTCCACTTGCCGTATAGATACATCCAAATCTTCCTCATCCATACTTGTAACAAGTTTTGAACACAATACTATCTCATCAAAAAACAAATCTATTCAACAAGGGATTTTACCATCTACATCCTCAACTAGCCCTTAAGCTACTCAAGCTCAACTACAATTGATCACTTACTGTTAATCTCACCCCTTTTGCCTCTCCTCCTCCATTAATAGGATCCACTAGTATACCTTATTAGAAAACTCTTATAGTCACATCTCATCTGGTTTCCCCATGACATTTCACATCCTTGATTCAAAACAAAAATGTATCTGTTCCTGCATCCTTACAACCTATCAATAGGAGTTCTATTTTTAGATCTTGTTCACTCTCAAAACCAGCCCCTACATCTGGTGTCCTGAAATATGGTTATATTTATTCTTGATGGAATCCACAACCTTTTTAGCCCCTTATTAACAATTTTATCCCTCATCCATATCAGTATATCCACTCCTCTTCAAAGCCGTTATTTTCTCAACAAACTTAAAACATACTAGGCATCTTTCCTTATTTTTCTATTCTTCTTTTTCCACACCATCAACATTAAAAATCAAATCCCTTTGCCTATAGATAGGATAACCCTTCCTCATAAAATATCCAACCTCCTATGAATGATCTTATACAAGATTTTATTAGTAGAATCACCAATAATTAAGCTAGCACAATAGGACCTAAAACACATTTCCCAAGGAACAGATTTGTAATGAACCCATTAGTACCTTTCAAACTATATCTTTCTCACTCAGAAATTCTGAAGTTTATTAAATTCTATAGTAAGGAAGATCTAGAACAACATCTCAAGGTATTTCATCACGCTTGTTATCTCATAGTTGATGATCAAGACCTTGTGTTAAGTAAATTCCCAATGTCATTACTTAGTCTTACTCGTGATTAGTAAAATAGCATTCTTCAACACTCTCTCTATTCATTTGCACAATTAGAAAAAATTTCTTACAATTTTTCTCTATCAACATTACGTGTAAGATATCCATTACCAACTTATATGTTATCAAACAGTTTGAGGATGAATTTATTATTGAGTTCATCAGTTGATGGAGAGGAATTATAAATCAGTTATCCTTTTTATACCCCAGACCGAATTAATTCAGTTATTCACTCAGTTTTGCTTAAAACATATAACTCCAAGCTGTAAAATAGTCCAATTCTGACTCTTATAATAGTCTTTCTAACATTGAAAAATTTAAGAGTTTGGTAGATGTAATTGTCATGAAAAATAAATCTACGATACATTTGGATTCAAAATGATCTTGACCTCTTTAAAAATACAAACCTTTAGGGGAGTCCTATAGTTCCATCTTTGAAAAACTTATGGCTTCTTGTATGATGATAATCACTCTAATCTTTCCTATTGATGAATCTAGTCCTAAGCCTTCTTGGTATCAAAAAGATGATTATTGTAAATATCACCAAGTTCAAGGATATGACATAGAAAAATGTCACTATTTTAGAAAATTTCTACAAGACATCAATGACCAAGGCGATCTACAAATTTACATTCCCAATGCACCTCCTAATCAAGCTATAGACATATTTATACAAGATTTTACCAACCATTCCTTGACCAATACCATAGCTCATACTAATTTCCTAGGATCCCAAAATCTTACTACTCAAATTATCAATACCATCAGTTAGATTTAACCTTCATAGAATACTACACATGCCAAACAAAATCTTTAGACCTCCCCACTGGTAAGGATTCAAACCCACTTACATCACAACCTCTAATTGTCATTGTATTTGATCCCACCACTACACTGATATTACCTCTTTGGGATCATAAGAAGAAAACCCACTATGGAAATCATTAATTACCTCGTTAATTGTAAGGTTCTTCACTGTCAATTCTAATACCTTGGTAGTCTTTTCCAAAAATCAACAAGTCACCCACACAAGACACTTGAACTCTCACAAAGTAATCATAAACCTATTGATGCGTAATCACAGCAGCCCTGAATGTCTGCAACTCAATGGTTAGAACTGTTAGTTTGATTGCATAACATGGAGCTTTTCCCAAAGTGTAGGACATCACAATCACGAAATCTCTCTGGATGAATGTTGGTTCCTATTCCTCTATTCTGATGCACACTTCCAAATTGTAGAGGGTCTACCCTAAAATATAAGTAACTTGCCATGCAGACAGGGTTAAGAAATTTGCAAGGAATTAAACCTAAAATAACAGAGGTGATGTACCAAAGGAATGTTGAATAACTTTCCTTTCATGGAAATGAATGTGAAACAAGATTAAATAGGATGAACATCAACACAGATCAAATTCTTATCACCATTAAACACAGATAATCAAATATGCAACACAATAATCATGCACAAATAACCCTAGATTACAATGAGAGATCAAGACAATGCAATGAACACGAGAGGGTTGAAATTAATCCACAAACTTCTGTTATTGCTCCATGATTTTGATACAGTGCATTATAATGGCCCAAGAGGTGTAAACTTACATTATAGCTTGAATGAGAGGTTTTTTACTCCACAAATTCACTTCTAGACAAGAGAAGAATGGAGGGTGTAACGCAAAATTATCCAACATTATAAAAATGACCCTCCTTATAATATATATGAAGAATGAGAGAAAGAGGGAGAGAATAATTCAAATTCTTGCTTTAACCACCCTAGTATGCATTGAATTCACCTAAATTAATGATGGATGCCACTGCAAAACCCATGCCTCATTGTAATTTTACTTATTAGGAAAGAAAGGAATTCCACACCTTCATTATTATGGTAGTTGAGTTGAGGACCCTGTGAGCTTTCCAAAAAGTCCTTTCTTGTGCAAATCCGATCTCCTAGTCAAAAGTAATGGCTATCTGGAGGTTGGGGGATCATTAAGCAAAAAATGTGAACAATTGACCTTCCTTTTTTGTAGTCCAAAATGCATGAAAACTTTGAAATCCTAATCTTCAAAATTTTACACATTTTGGTTTCAGAAGTCAGGTTACTGTTCATCTGCCTGGGCATGTCAAAACTCTGAAACCTTGAAAGTTTGAAATAAAAAATTTTAGACATTCGGAATTTAGAACTTTTGAACTTTTATCATGATATTTGCATTTTGTGGATCCAAACTTCTGAAACCTCAAAATCCTGAAACTCGAAATCCCAAAATTTCAAAATCCCGAAATCTCGAAATCCTGAAATTCCAAAATTCCAAAATTCCAAAATCCTAAAATTCTGAAATCCTGAAATTTTGAAATCCTAAAATGCTGAAATCCTGAAATTCTAAAATTCTGAAACCCTGAGATTTCTAAAATTTTGGATCCTAAAATTTCCTCTGCGTTGACCCCAAAACTAATTTTGACCTCTAAAATCTGAACCCTTTCAGAATTCGAGATTTCAAGGAATTCTGATCCATTTTCAAACCGGTCATTCTCTTTCTCCATAACTCCAAAACCCGAAAGTCTGAAATTTCGGGCTTCTAAATTTCAGAGTTTTTTCCTTTCAGGCTTTCAATTTTTTTTTCAAAATTTTGAATGCTGAAAGTCTAAAAACTGATGGCTTAGGCCGACATTCTTTTACTTGAGCTCTGATCTCCTTCAACATTCCCTTGGGCATCCGTTTTTCGACCTTATATTTACAATTGTTGAGCCTGCCTACAACCTAATTTTCAAAATCAAAATGTGAGTTCCCAGGGCCAAATGGTCCCTCCATCTTCTCAGTGTGCAAGGTCGTGTTTGTCCATTTTTCATGAGGGGAAAAAAATAGTTAACAATTTGCTAACTTGCAGGGTTACCTATCTACTAGGTAGAAACAATAGTTTCTTTTAAGTATCCATTAGGCATGGAGTCCTAAATGATATCGTAATTCTTAGTTTGTACTTGAAACTTGAATCCAATTGTTTACAACCTGCTGATCTTGAACCTTCTCTGTTGCCTACACTCTCAATTTTTATAAGAAAATATTGAAGATGAGATTTTTGAGAGTAGAAAATTGTCTTGGCCTGGAGCTTTCACCTATCAAGGAAATAGACTGGAGGCACACTGAACCGCTTAGTGATATAACTTGGGAGCAACAAAACTTGTGCCGAAGCACTTAGGGAAATTGAAACCTAAACTACAACAAGACAATATGCATACACACTTAGAGGAATTAAAATCTTAGGATAATATTTATAGGGGTGATACCATTTATTTTCAGTAGCAGTGTTTAAGATAGATTATGTTAATCAGACTCGGAATCTTCTCTCCATCTAATGCAGAAAATTGGAAGGCATTGCTACTTTTACATCATGTGACCATGGAGGGGCCACTCCAAATGGCATTAGACTTGGAATGTCTGCCCAATTTTTCCTGATGTGCATCCCACTTTAAAACTAGATCCCCTTCCTGAAAGGTCATGGCTCTTACTTTCTTATCAAACCATATTTTGACTAAGGCTTGATCTTTCTTCATCATTTGACCTACATGTTCTCTTATTTATTTCAATTCTATCAGTTCTGCATACCTTGCCTCCATTGGTTCAAATTCTGAAACTCAAATTACCTCATGAACTCCAATGCAAGTAGCTCTAATAGTATAGGCAATACTACCTTTTCCCCATAGACTAACTTGTAAGGGGAATTACATGTTCACATCTTTGGTGTGATCCTATCAACCCATAAGGCTGATTTGAGCTTGGTATACCATGTCCTTTGATTCTCATCTAGAGTCCTTCTGATGCTTCTTAGCAAATTCTTGTTTTTGGACTCTGCCTGTCCATTACCCTGTGGGTAATAGTTTGAAGTTCTCAAGTAGATTCCATTCTTAACAGCCCATTCTTTGATCTTGGAACCTAGGAATGCCAGTGGATTGTCTGATATGATAGTGGTTGGTACACCGAATCTAGTCACTATTCCTTCATAAAAGTCTAGTATGCTAGACTCGTATTCTTTTTTATGTGCTACCACCTCAGTCCACTTGATGAAATAGTCTGTTGCGGTGAGAATTCACTTGTGACCTTGGCTAGAATTTAGATTGATGACACCAATGAAATCAAATCCCCATTGCATGAATGGTTGGTCAACCAAAATTAGATGCAATAGAAGTGCTACTAGTCTTTCTTTACCTATGATAAATGCACATTTTTTACATTGTTTGATGCATGTATAACAGTCATTGAACATTGTCGGCCAGTAATAACATGCCTTCATTATCTTGAGAGATGTTACACATGGGGAAAAATTTCCTCTGGCATCTTCATCTTGAAAATCATCTAACACCTTCTCAATTTGACATGTTCCAATGCATCTCAGTAGAACACTTTTGATTTCTTTCTTGAACAAAACACCATCAACAAGCACATATGGGATGGCTTGTAATCTGAAGTATCTCTTATTTTGTTTTCTTATTTCTAGAGGGTATAATCATATTTGTAGGAAGTGTATCATGTTCTAAGTCCAAAAAGGAGTGGGCACATCATCATTTTCCCACTCTTGACCATCTTGTAGTACCAAGACAAATTCATTTTCATTACTTGCTTCAACTTGTTCACTGAAGGCCAACTGTTTGCATAATCCCTTTCCATGCACAAGCTTAGAAATCTTAATTTCAATGTCATATTCCATGACACAAGTGATCCATCCTGCATGGTTCTCATTCAGATATTTGTTCAGAAGGAAGTCCTTGATTCCCGCATGAGAAACTAGTAGTTGAATGTTGTTTTTTGAGATTAGGTTCTTGAACTTCTATAGACTCCTGAAAATTGCGAGGACATGCTTCTCGACGAAGGAGTATCTCACTTCATAGTCGTCCAAACTTTGATTAAATAAGGCAACTAGTTATTCAGACTGCTCTTCATTTTTTTGTACTAGGATTACATATATTGTGTCCCCGCCACCAAAGGAATAGAGCACAAAATTCTTGGAAAATTTTGGATTGATGACAGTTGGAGCTTGGGATATAGCCTCTTTGATAGCCTCAAAAATTTATTTTCCCTTATTTGTCCACTTAAATTCCATGCTCTTCTTCAACATTGATGTTATTCGTTTGACAAGAGCAACAATGTTCAATACAAACCTATGGACAAAATTGACCCTTCCTAAGAAGCTTTAAAGAGCCTTCTTATGGCTTGGCAAGGGAAATGCTCGAATTACTTCAAATATTTCTAGGTCAATCATAAATGATTTTTTTGACACCATATGGCCTAGGAATTGTCCTTCGTGAGCCAGGAATATGAATTTTTTAGGATTCAATGATACCCCAAATATCCTACACCTTTGAAAGACATGTCTCAGGTGAAAGAGGTGATTTGATACACTTTTGGAGAACATAGTGATAACATCAAGATATATTAGTACTATTTTCTTGATTAACCCTTTGAATGTCATGTCCATCACCTTTGAAGAAGTGGCTCCGGTATTAGACAAACCAAACGGAAATTTCTTGTAGGCATATATGCCCCATTTAGTGGTGAAATTCATTTTGAAATGATCATCTTCTTTCACCACTATCTGATTATACCCCAAGTATCCATCTAGGAGAGAGAATATTTCTTATCCAGCTACTACCTGTAAGATTTGTTTCATTAAAATGGGTAATGGTCTTTGAAAGATGCCTTATTCAAGTCTCGAAATTCCATGCAAAACTTGATTTTTCCATTCTTGTTCCTAACCGATACTGAGTTTTCAACCCATCTTGAATGCTTGATTGGAAATATAATGTTCTCCTCTATTATCTTGATTAGCTCTTTCTTCATAAGAGGCTCAACGTGTGGGTTGAATGGTCTTTGCTTTTACCTAATGGGCTTAGCATCACGATCCAGTTCTATTATATGTTGTGCCAATTTCAAATTGAATCCTCACAGGTCCTTGTAGCTCCAAGTGAATACTACTTGAAACTCTTGGCAAAGTTGTACGAACTCATATCTCTTTTTCTCAATGACCACTTTTCCAATTTGGAGTCTTTTGCCATTCCCAACCAAAATCTACTCTGAATCCTCTGCCTTGACCTGTATGTTAGCTTTCTCTTTACAAAATTGATCATTCAAGTTGAATATGGATTCCAATGTTACTAGACCCTTGTGAATTTTATTTTTTCGCAGCTACACTACTTGATCCCCGTACTACTTCTCTAATTTTACTTGATTCCTACCTAAGAATTCAGCCTCTTATCACAAGAAATTGACTATCTATTGATCGTTCTCAAACACCTACCAACTTGTGTTATTTTCTGGAACTGTTGGCTTTACAATCACATGGATATGTGGCTACATTTTGACTCTTTTGATGTTGTCAACCACATCAAAATTTGGTCCAACTACTGCAAACCTATCTATAGCTTCAATCTTCTTCGTAGGTATGGAATCAATATTAAATGCTTCAAAATATTCAATTAGGTCCCATACCTTATTCTTGTAGCTTTTGAGTACGTCATTCTTTTTAACATGTTGTCTTCTTACTTGGTTAACAATCAGATCATTATCCCCGAATACTTGCAAGTTCTTTATGCCTCTTTTCCTAGCCCAATGAAGTTCATGAATCAAATCCTCGTATTTAGCTATGTTGTTTGAAAATGTAAACTGTAAATGAAAAGTTGGATAATACTTGATGTTTTGTGGTGAAACCAACATTGCACCTCCTCCACCACCTAGTTTTCTTCTTGAACTATCGAAAAATAGTTGTCATACTTCATTATGAATTTTCAAAATGGGTGAATTTTCTTCATGTACAAAATATATACCCATTTCAGATTCTTCCATTTCCTTTTATGGGTCAAATGCATGCCTTTTTTTTCCCATTCATCCAAAGTTAAATCTGGAATACCCTAGACCTGGGTACCTATTTCTAGATCATTTGAACACTCTTCTTGATCAAAGGATGAGAAATTTTCATTGAGAAGACTTGACACATGAGGCTTAATGTGAAATTTTTCAATTGTTGCAGATTTGATTGTCACCTGTGGTCTAAACCTCATCCTAAAAATCATGTGTGACAAATCTACAAATAGATACCCACATATTTTTGTTGTGAATTCCCTTGATAGACACAACGCAAAGAGTGGTGGAAGGTCAATTACAAACACATCCTACAAGACTGTGACATTAGGACAAGTATGTAGTGTAAGAGTTAAACCTTTGATAATCCCAACCATTCCCACTACTATTCCATCTAGTTGCACCACTCCTTTCAGTATTGGCTTATAGATTAGTCCCAATTGATCTCCTATTTGTTTCGGCGTTACTGAGCTACTTTCCGCTGAATTGATCATGAAATTATGTACCAAGTGGTTCCCAATAATTGATGACACATAGAAAGGTGGAGGCTTCAAAAAATTTCTTAGTTGACCCCCACCCTGTTGCACTGCATTAGTGAGAACTTTCTCCTGTCCTTGGTTTTATCCATTCGAGACAGACCAATTGGCCATTGCAACTTGCAACAAATCTTGTTATCCTGGGATTTCCAGTCACTCCCACATGGAAATGTTCACATGTGTTTTCTTCATTTGGTCAAGGATGTTGAAAGGGGATGAATTATCCTTTTTTCCCTTTACTTGGCATGACCTTTTTTGGAGCTTGAACAAGCACATGTGTTGCTGCAATGGATGTGTTAGGCTGATTTTACACATTCGACATTGCATTTGATCTACTAACTCCTTTTTGTGTAGGATTTGGCTGAGAAACAAATGGATTAGATAGTTTTCCCTCCTTTATGGTCCTCTTATTTGACCATGTGTTAGCAACCACGCCTTCAAAAAGGTTATTGATTAATTGTACATAAGTCTTTTGTTTTAGAATTAACCAACATAGTTTATGTTGGAGGTTCCTCTTGTTGAGTTTCTTGCTACTGATTTCCCTCTTGACTTGGTTCTTAGGACACACCAATGGTCTATACCATCAAATCCTGAATCAACGCACCATTGAAACATGTTGATTAAATGTGAGGTAGATTGTAGGCGTAACACCATTTGTACTCCTGTGCCATGTTGTTTTTTGTTAGAACCAAGGCTCTCAATGTTGAAGCAGTGTTTCGATCATATGGTCAGAATGGCCCGATAGCTTGAGGTTGTCCCTGGTTCTGATTTTGATTTTCGATCTGATTCGGTGGTCTATTTTACTAGTATGGGGGCCTAGATTTGATACTGAGTTTGACACTGATACGGTCTATAAATTTGAGCTTTCTCTCTCTTAATAGTTATTACCTCATTTCTTAGGTTATGTAGTTATTTCATAACATCTTTTATCTCTTTTGAAGTGCTTGAAGAATTTGATGCCTCATTTTTTCTTTGATTTCTAGGGGGTGGAATGGAATTCAACTCTGGTGTTTTACTAGTTGTAGAAGCTCCCATGTATGGATAGAGAGGCATTGGTGGCCTTTGTTCTAGCTTACTAGCTTGAATCAAGAAGTTTTAAGCTTTAATAGTAATGTTATAAGCTCCTAGTAGAATTGTTCCTCCCATTGATTGGATCATCATGGCTATATCTAAATTTATAGCCTTCAAGAAATAGAGGAATTCTCCTTTGGTAGTTGGTCTAACAGTTATCGAAATCCTCTCTCCCATGTTTGTTGGAAACGGAAATTGAAATTTGTCATTTGCTCATTAGGATCCCTCTTGATTCTTGTAAATTGTTCCAATAAAGACATATTATCTCCCTTTTCCCCAAATAGATTGTATAAGGTTGTGCAAAAATGGTCCAAATTATGGATAGACCCCTTTGTTAGGATCCTAAACCATTACAAAGCTTTACCCTTAAAAGATGAATCTAACAACTTGACTGCATTATCCATTTCATTGATCTCATTAATTTCACAGACATTGGCGGTGTCCTTGATGTGTTCAATAGGAGTAGTATGGTTTTCTCCTATGAAATAGGGATATTATTTAGTGCTGTAACTGAGACCTAATTTTGAGCATTTATGGCAAGTGGACTACTACCTGTGAAGTTCACATAGGGATTGGGTTGCACCATCCTAATTGGTTAGATAAATCTTGTCAATTAAAGAAAAGGTCTACCAAGTGGAGGTGTAGACAAAGTCCTATTAGGTGGAGATGGTGATCTTTGTTATCTTCTTCCTCTCCTTCCTCTACCTGGTGATAATTAGAAGTAGACAAATAGTCCCTCTTCTCGAGTATCAGACCTAGTTAGAATTCTTCTCATGTACTTGGGCAACCTATGATGCTATACCACTGAACTTTTATCCCTTTGGAGTCACCAAATGTGTTGGGGAACGAGCCTCAAAAGGCTATATTTTTCCAAGTCACACACTAAACTTGAAAAAAATTAAAATTAAAATTTTTAAGGCCTTTTATATTTGATAATCTCGAGGTTGATATTTGTTTGGGAATGACAACCCTGAAAACCTGAAAGTGTCAGACCTTCGAATGTCTGAAACCCCAAAACCTGAAATTTGGAAAAATCTGAAATCCCGAAAGCTGAAATTCTGAAACCCTGAGATGTCTAAAATCCGTAAATCTCGAAATGTGACATCTAAAGTACTCTGAAATTTTGAGAATCAAAATTCTAAAAGACTAAAAAAAACTCTTTTGAATATTAGCCCCCGATCTATAAAATTGTAAAATTTGGACTTGTTTTGAGCAAGTTAAGTCATTGAAAAATGATTTTGGAGTTCAACGTGAGATGTAAAAAGTCTAAAATGTCAACTTGGTAATTTTCTAAATCCTAATTTCTTAGTAACACCTTAAAATCTTGTGGAAATAATTCTTTGTCCCACCAAGCATGCCAAAACTGTTGAATGCCTGAAGTCTGTAAACTTTGGGTTTAGGCCTCCATTATTTTCTTTGGAGCTTTGATCTCCTTCGACGTTCCCTTGGCCATCCATTTTTTTACCTTTCATTTCCAATTTCATATCCCACCTACAACTTGATTTCATAATCAAAATGTGATCTCCCATGGCTGAATGGTCCCTCCATCTTCTCAGTGTGCAAGGTCATGTTTTTCCATTTTACCTAAGGGGAAAAAACGGATAACAAAACCCAATGTACCTAAGAATAAAAAACCACTACCATCCATATTAGGACCACATCCTTCAACAAAACTTGTAGTCACTATTTTAGAATCCAAATCCAAATCTACACCTAAATGCATTGCATAAGACATGTTTCCTATGTCTCACACTCTTAAACCATACTGTGAAACTTATAGCCCTATAACCCCATCACCATCTTAACAAGATCCATCATGATACTATACCATGAATCCTGAGAAGCTTGTCCAATCATTCATATCCCTACAAACTATCAATCCGTCTAATCCTCAGGGGTGGAAACATACTGTGTATACATGTGATGTAGTTTATGCTTATAATATAACATCAGGGCATCACATTGACAACTATAAATCCATTGGACTAGTGATACAAATTATTTAAAATAAAGGTCTCCTCCCAATAGAAAAAAACCATCTTAGTCCGCCTTTTAATCCTAAAACAACAAAATCAAAAAACCAAGTCAAACCTATCCCTAAAATCCCTAAACATAACAATATCGAACCATAGTTTTATGGCCCATCTAATAAATAAATAGAATCCCCCAATGACCCCCCCCCTTTCTCCAAATCGATATCATCTATGTAACCACAAGATCTTGCGCACACAATTTGAAATCCTAGAATCAAAATAGGCCTAAAATTTCTATCTCTGTGGTGCCACCTGAATAACCTTATCCATCATCCCTTAAAATAGGGATCTCCATCCTTGCATCCCCTAAGACTCAAATTGTGACTTCCATACTAAATATCATTCTCAAATAGTTAGATCAAGCACCCATCAATATGTATCTTTATGAATCTATCTAATACTCCCCTCAATACCAACAATTTATGATAGACGCTCTTCACGAAATCTTGGTACCATCAGATGAGCCCCAAAATTTTACCAAATGTTTTTGTGCCTTGAAAATATATGCAACCATCAGGCTCGATGATTATGAGATTCCATCATTACAACCTAAGGATCATGACCTCCCCATGTTCCTCACCACCCAAATTAATGATACTCACATTAAAAAAGAAATGATTTAAAATGGTGTTAACATCAACAAAATCACATCCCTATCTTTCAAACATCTCCAATTACCTGATACATTTATGGCGAAATTGCTCATCGTTTTACATTATTTTAATGATATTATCACTCCTACCATGGGCATAATAGTCTTGCCTATCAAAATAGGTGTGAAATTCCTCCATGAACTCTTATATACTGTATAAGGTGAGTTCTAATATACTATATTGTAAGGATGTCCTTAGATCCACCTTATACACTATGTCCCTTTCACATTACATCAGTGTTTGAAATATGAACATGAAGGTAAAACCTTAATGGTTCATGTTTATCCTAATCTATTCAAATCATTTCAAATGACATATTGGTCAAATGGCATGTTACTTCCCTTACATAGAACCTCATCTTCAAATAAAACATCCACAAGTTCCTCTATCCCCACATATAAATTACTAGAGGATCAATCCTTTGAGGACATAATGCAACGCCTCTTAGTGGGGGAGTATGGACTCTTAACCCTTAATACACTCCCTATGCCAAAGATATATGAAAGACCTAATAAACAACCCCTTTATGAACCCAACATTGGAAATATTATTTTTTTGTTGTCCTTAGCTTTGAACACAACTCAATTATGGAGGCATTGACTTCTCCTCTTCTCATCATGATAATTAACAACACGTTAAACCTTTCACCTAAAAGTTTTCATTCTTAGATAAGCCTCATTTTTCCTGGACTTACCTTCATCCTTGCACATGGAAATATTTTTGTCTAGGTAGAGATGATCAAGACCCACATGATTTACCTCTTAAATTTTTTTAAAAACCTCACAAAAATTAATGACTCAGCTTCAACATCACTTCTTCAAATCCACCACCACCATCTGAGACAAAACCATCCAAATCATTATAATGAGATGTATCATATGACAATGACGATACCATATATATCCCTCCCAACTTTTTAATCAATGCTATCACTCTGGGACCAATGAATTAACCAAACTAACGGAAAGACCAAATCCCTCTTCCTAACCTTACCAGACACGATAAAAGAGGATTTTACCATTATTGATATTGTCCACTGTCGCGATGACAAGACCATCCTAGTCTATATGGGTGTTGAAGATCATTATCTCTAATAGTCCCTCCCACATGACACGTCTGCAATCCTAAATGAATCCACTGTCGACATTAACATAGGTAAATCCTAAGAGTATCACATAGTCAAGATCAGTTAAGCTTTAGAAAAACAAGAACTCCAGAAGTTCACCATGTTCTAATCCAATCATAACCAAGCCTTCACATTGTCTTATAATGATATACGTGGTATAGACCCTAACATCATTATCCATATTATCATCACTATCTCCGGTGCTAAGCCTATGAAGAAAGAGTTTTGTATAATGCATACACGTGTCTCCTTGTTAGACAAAGAATAATTTCAACATCTTCTTGCATCCAATTTCATCCTATGCATTAAATATCCTCAATGGGTTTCCAACATCATACCAGTAACCAAGACCTTTGGGAAATCACACATCTGTACATATTTTCAAGACCTTAACCTTGTTTGTTCAAAAGATGATTTTCTGTACCCAACTTTGTTCATCTCATTGATCTAACAACAGAACATAAAATTTTGTCTCTTATGGATAGTTTATCTAGTTATAATTAAATTCTCATCGCAGTAGAAGAGCAACATAAGATATCCTTTATCACCCCGTGGGGAACCATCTGCTATAAAGTAAATCGTTTTGTCCTAAAAATGTAGGAGCGACTTATAAACATGCCATGACATACATATTTTATGATATTATCCATAGTAATGTAGAAGATTATGTAGATGATATCTTAGGTAAATATAGACACTGAAACGACCATCTTATTATCCTCAATGTAATATTTTCCCATCTCATACAATTTTTCCTTCAACTTAACCCTGTTAAATGTGTATTCGGAGTCCTCGTGTGAAAAATATTTGGGTTTATTGTATCTATCAGGGGAATTGAGGTCAAACCAATCCAATTCAAATCCATTATTGAAATTTTTCCTCCATCTACTCCTAAACAACTTTGTAGCACCCAAGGGAAGCTTTATTCTATCAATCGTTTTATCTCTCAATAGTTAGACCAATGTCAACCCTTCCACCACCTTCTTAGAAAGGACATCCACTTTAAGTGAGATGATGAATGTCAATGGGATTTCAATGCCCTTAAGTGATATCCCATATTGTGAAAAGTTCTTACACCTCAATATGGAGGGATGTTACTGATCAAGCCTTGGGTAACATGCTAGCGCATTGGGACAAATAAGGCAGGGAGTAAGTCATTTATTATATAATTCCTTCCCTTCATGATTTAAAAACCCATTATTTAAAAGTACAAAAGTTGTGTTGTGCCTTGTACTTCACAACTTAATTTTTTTTTTCATTATTTCCTCAACCCCAAAACTTATGTGGTAACAAATGTTAATCCATTAATTTCTATGCAATTCAAACCATACCATAATGATCACATAACTAGATGGCTCATGCTCATGATAGAGCTTGATATAAAATTTATCTCTCAAAAATCCATCAAGGGGAAGGTTTTTGATGATCGGCTCTCAAAATCCCCCTTACAACTAATCGAATGCCTTGTGAATAGTTTTATGAGGAATCCATCAACACTTTGGGTTATAACAACACTCCTCTCAAGATGAGCTTATTTTTCGATGGGTGCAAATACAAATAGTGGGTGTCATAATAGTCATAATACCTCATTGAGGAGCTCCTATTCTACTATCTTTTAGAATAAAGTTTGAGTGTACAAATAATATGGCAGAATATGAGGCCCTCATTGTAGGTCTTCAAATTGCTACATTTATGAGTGTAGAAATCCTTTACATATACAATTATTCCCATCTTCTCATCAATCAAATCAAAGGAATATATGAGTGTAAAACTGATAACTTGTAAACATATAAAACCATTGTCGATGATATTTTGAATCTCTTTGATCATTATGAAATTCAATCTACCCCACGTTTATCTAATAAATTCAAAGATACTATGAAATCCATCGCATATCTTATCCCTCTATCACTAGATGATTTCACACTCTTTGTCATTATACAAAAAATTTATAAACCATCTTATAACATCATTGATCTTCCCACCATCAACCATATATTCCTCCCAACAAACAAAATATACGTGAATCTATCCATAAATGGTAATAGATCCTTCCAACAACATGCATCCCGCTACGTCATACTGTTAGCAAATTAATACATTTGTTAGTATTTGTGTGTTAGTTAGTGGACAGTTGAATAACCGTCTCCCTCACGGCGCTCCCTATCGGCCTATATAAAGGCGTGCACTGTATTATTTAAAACATAGCAATACATTCATTCTATTTGCAGCGCCCATCATTGGTATCAGAGCAGGTGACGCGTGAAGGAGGAGAGTAGTTCGTGGTTCCCGCGTGAAGAAGAAATCCATGCACCGAAGAGGTATGGACTGGTCGAGAGCATACAACGAGCCATCTCCATGACAGTCCTGTTGTGGCACTCGGAAATCCCGTTCTGTTGGGGCGTATAGGGAGCAGTCAAATGTTGCTGAATGCCATGCTGCTTCAGGTATGCTAAGAACTTCTTTGACACAAACTCCTTCACGCACCAGCAAAAACGTACAGCACACGCACAGCAAAGAAATGGCGGAACATACAGTAAAAAAACGCGGGCCAGTCTCCTCTCCTCCTTCAGGCACGCACAGCAAAATAAATGGCAACAGTCTAAGGAACGCACAACAAAGGCACGCACAGCAAAAATGTACACCAAAAAATGGGACAGGGAACCACAAATCAACGCCTGGTCTCCTCCTTTATGTTTCTAACCAGCAAAGGACTCTCCAACACGCACAGGAACTCACTTTGCTCCCTTCATGCGGCACCAGTCTCCTCCATGCGGGACAGGAAACCTTGCTCCTTCACGCGCTAGTCTGCTCTGGTTTGGGCATTAAATGACAATGAGGACACCACTGGGCTGTTCTTTACCTTGGTCAATGAGCTACACAACACTGGTAACATTCTCTTTGACGAGATTGTGCGCCGAGGACTGTTGGAATACTTTTGGTTCGACGTTCGATGTCAAGCACGGTGGATTCGTGTAGAACTTGAATGTGGTTATGATGCAGATGATGAATGCGAAATAGAACACCCACAGGAGCGTCGGCGTCTCACTACACGAGCCTATAGAGCCCATCTTCAGGACAGATTCCTTCAGTAAGCATTGTAGCCATTTTGAAAAATAAATAAATAAATAAAATACATTTTTGAGTTTTTGAAAATGTCTGCTCCAAAAATATTGCTATCTGATGCCCAACTCTTAAAAGGGCCAAATTTCGCCGCATGGAAAACCAAAATGCGGACGATTCTTCAATTTGAAGATCTTTGGGGGATTGTCTCTGGCAAATATGCCCCTCCCATAGACGATGATCTGTTGGAAAAATATGAAAAGGTTGATGCGAAAGCACTCATGCTCTTCACCCTTAGTCTTTCTGATGAGGTGCAGCCATACATTCGAGAAGCAACTACTTCTTCTCAGGCATGGAGCGCATTGTGTACCATCTACGAAGCTAAGAATCTGGCGACAAAGTTGCAACTTCAGACAAAGCTTCATACGATGAGTATGCATGATGGCAAATCAGTAGAAGCCTTCTTACGGCGTGTAGCTGAGTTACGTGTAGAACTCTCTGCACTCGGTGAACCAGTGGACGACAAGTTGCTAGTCCCACTCACCCTGCGAGCTCTTCCTTCATGGTTTCAGACACTGATCACCACGTCGATAATCACTCAACAGGAGGTGAGTTTTGCAACCTTGGTGAATTGTCTCCAACAGGAAGAAGCCATGCAAAATGTACAAGAAGCCTTCGAAGACAAGGCTCTCATCACGAGGCAAAAACATAAGCCTCAGAAAGGGCAATCTGCCCCCCAAAATCAGAAGCAGCATGCTCAGCAGCCATCTTCACATCGCCCACCCCAGAAGCATCATAATCACAAGGCGGATCGATGGTGCCACATTTGTTCCATAGATATGCACACGACTGCGAACTGTTATTACAACGGTCGCAAGTATGGAAATTATGGCGAAGAGAGCACTTCTGGCCGAGGATATTCTCAGAAATCCCGATGGCATGCTCGTAATCAGAGGTAGAAGGGCCACATTGCTGCTCAACAGGATGCCACCTCCGATGAATAGGTACTAAATACATATCATTCTGACATTGTTCTAGTCTCACAGACTTCGCAGCCGTCAGAAGATGTCTTGTTGATTGATTCAGGCGCCAACAAACACATGACTGGCAACAAGAAGTTGTTCCATACTCTGAGTGACCGGCCCACTGGAGATCGGATCACCATTGTAGACAATCAAGAGTATATTGCAGCAGGGATTAGTGATGTCATCATTCCTCTTGGAACACGAAGATGTACACTGACAAAGGTGCTCTATGTTCTAGGTTTGACTTCAAATCTTTTGTCTGTAAGTCAACTTCTTAACCATAGAATGCAGGTTGAATTCTTTGTTGAGAAAGGGGTCAAGTCCTGCATCATTTCCCAGGGAGAGTCAGTCATTGCTCACGCATTTCTGAAGGGCCATCTATTTACACTGGATGCGGTCACTTCATCTAGCGTTGCTCTCTCTGCATCAACGGCAGAGTCCACTGCACTTTGGCACTTTCGATATGGTCATCTTTCTGCCGGGGCTCTGCATCAACTCAGTGCAAAGGAAATGGTAAGAGGGCTTCCTCCACTCTCCCATTCCTTACCTGTTTGCTCAGGATGTCTTGCGGGCAAACAACATAGAGGTCCATTCAAACAGAGCTCTTATCATTCTACAGAGCCTCTTCAGGTCGTTCACACCGATCTGTGCGGACCCTTGCCAGCTAGCTTTCAAGGTTTTACATACTTTCAGCTCATCATTGATGATTACTCATGGAAAATGTGGGTATGTTTCCTTCGGAAGAAGAGTGAGGCACTTGCAAATTTCCAGACCTTCTACCAGCAAGCCACCAGGTAGTCTGGGAAGTCTCTTCTTCTCCTCTGCTCAGATCGAGGGGGGGAGTTTGTGTCAAAGAAGTTCTTAGCATACCTGAAGCAGCATGGCATTCAGCAACATTTGACTGCTCCCTATACGCCCCAACAGAACGAGATTTCCGAGCGCCACAACAGGACTGTCATGGAGATGGCTTGTTGTATGCTCTCGACCGCCAAGTTGGAGGATCAGTTTTGGGCAGAAGTAGTCCAGACAGTAGTGTATTTACTCAACCGGGGTACCCACGAAGATCTTGCAGAAAAAGACACCGGAAGAGGTATGGACTGGTCGTAAACCTTCTATTCATCATTTAAGAGTTTTTGGTTGTACTACATATATGCATGTTCCAGATAAGAGAAGGAAGAAGATCGATCCAAAGACACTGTCATGTCTTTTCTTGGGGTATAGTACTACCTCAAAGGCATATCGTCTCATGGATCCTAAGATGAAGAAGATCTACGAGAGTCGAGATGTGGTATGTGATGAGTCGTCCTTTGACTCCTTGCCACACAATGGAGATCCAGTATCGACCTCGTCACATAGATTGCTCACACATCCAGATGATGAGCAAGATGATTCTTCTCAGAGAGAAGAAGAGCTAAGTGGAGACTTGTTCGTTGATCTTGGCACACTGGAAAACACATCTTCACATCAGCAACACCAACGTCTGAAATGGGTCCAGAGTACTATCAGGGATGCACACCTGAACTCACTTCCAGGTACTTCTATGGGAGTTAGAACACGAAGTCAAGCTAGACATGAGGTAAATTTTGCACTCATGAGTTCAGTTGTTGAGAGCACCGAACCTGACACTGTTCGTGAGGCATTAGACCAACCACAGTGGAAATAGGCTATGGATGCTGAATATGATTCCCTGATTCAGAATCAGACGTGGGAACTTGTCGATCTGCCTCCAGGTAAGAAATCCATTGGCTGCAAATGGATTTTCAAAACAAAATATAAGGCAGATGGTTCAATCGACAAACACAAAGCACGACTAGTTGCAAAGGGTTATGCTCAGCAAGAAGGAATTGACTATGACGAGACCTTTGCACCCACTGCGAAGATCAAAACCATCAGAGTTGTATGTGCATTGGCAGCACAAAATGGATGGAAACTTCAGCAGATGGATGTCAAGAGTGCTTTTCTAAATGGTGATCTACAAGAAGAAGTGTACATGGCCCAACCTAAAGGGTTTGTAGACGAGCATCAACCTCACAAGGTATGTCATCTGATAAAGTCTCTTTATGGACTTAAACAAGCACCTAGGGCATGGTATATAAAAATTGATGATCACCTATTGTAGCATGGATTCACTCGTAGCCCCTCAGATACAAATTTGTATATCAAGAATGTAGGAACAGAGATTGTCATTCTGGTTTTGTACGTAGATGATCTTATAATCACAGGAAGTTCTGACAATCTTGTAGATGATGTAAAGAATGATCTGAAGAAATCCTTCGACATGACTGATTTGGGGCTACTTCACTATTGTCTTGGCTTAGAGATATGGTAGAAGAAGAATCATATCTTCGTCTCCCAGATGAAGTATGCCAAGACACTCCTGGAAAAGTATGGAATGTCAGATTGTAAACCAATGTCCACACCTATGGAAAAAGGTTTGCAATTATCTAGATTCCAGGATTCACCACAGGTAGATGGAACTCACTACAGGCAGCTTGTGGGGAGTCTCATTTACTTGACTTATACCAGACCAGATCTTTGCTTTGCTGTGAGCTATCTCGCCAGATTTATGCAGGAGCCGAAGAAATGTCATTGGATAGCAACAAAGCATGTGTTGAGATATGTCCGAGGTACAGTTGACTTTGGTCTGGAGTATTAGAAGAACACTCAGTTCTTCTTACAGGGATATACAGACTCGGACTATGCAGGATCCGTTGATGACAGGAAATCCACTTTAGGATATGTTTTTCATCTCGGGTCTGGACCTATCTCGTGGATCAGCAAGAAGCAAACTGTTGTTGCTCTCTCATCCACTGAGGCTAAATATCGCGCTGCACGAGGAGCTGTGTGCGAAGCAATTTGGTTATGTCGCATTCTTGCAGATATAGGGATTCCTGAAGAGAAACCTCCCATCATTCACTGCGACAATCAAGGTGTGTTGAACCTTGTGAAGAATCATGTTTTTCATGAACGAACAAAGCATATTGAGGTCGAATGTCACTACATTCGTGAACAGGTCTTGAACCACCAAATTCAGCTCCAGTACTGCCCTACTGATTCTCAGATTGCAGATATTCTCACCAAGCCTCTCGACAAGGTGAAGTTTGATTTATTTAGGGGGTACATTTGTAAGAGCAATGTATTAAGGGGGGAATGTTAGCAAATTAATACATTTGTTAGTATTTGTGTGTTAGTTAGTGGACAGTTGAATAACCGTCTCCCTCACGGCGCTCCCTATCGGCCTATATAAAGGCATGCACTGTATTATTTAAAACATAGCAATACATTCATTCTCTTTGCAGCGCCCATCACATACTATGGGGTATCCTTTGTAAAATAAGATTTGACAGCCGTCTACTCTGATGTCTTAAATCTCCAAAGGCTCATTCTGTTATTCAAGAAGTCGATGATGGAATATGTGGCAGACACTTCAATGGCCTATTTATTACATGAATCATGCATATTGGAAAGTACTCTACAGTTAACCAAGGTTGTTTTGACTTTATCAAGAAGTACATAAAATGTTAACAACATTCAAACCCTACAAACATCTCAACTCATGTTCTTCAACCAACTCAAGATCTATGGCCTTTTTCAAAATGGCGACTTGACCTCATTGGCCTTATTAACCCTCAATCTTCTCAAATACATTATTCCATCATCATAGTAATGGAATATTTTAAGAAGTGGCTAGAATTTATCCCTCTTATCTCCAGTAAACCAAATAAGATTTTCAACTTCATCCATCATTGTATTATCTATCACTTTGGTGTCCCTCATAAAATCATCACAAACAATGGTAAATCATTAAAAAATTAGAAAGTTTTACAAAATTACGATACTTTTGACATCAAACTCAATTTATCCATACCTTATTATCCACAGGTGAATGGTCAAGCTGAAACATCTAATAAAACCCTCAATAAGAACCATATCAAAACTATCAACTATGTTAGTAATGATAGACACCTTCAAATTCCATTTGCACTGTGAGATTATTGGACTAGTATTGAAACTCTTATGGGTGCTAACCATTTCTCCTAAGTTGACATCACTAAATTTTTTCTCCCCTCTAATTCCAAATCCTAGCCTTACACATTTCTCCTAAAAACTTAATCGATTAAGAAGAATATTGTTAAGAATGCCTATCACAACTTGAATTATTAGAAAAACACATACTAATTGACCTTGAACACATAAACATTAATTAATAATGAATCAAACATCCATATGAAAAACTACTTAAAGTACACTAATTTAATGTTGTTCATCTTGTCCTTAAAGAAAATCAATGTGTCAAAAATATGGAAAAGAGTAAATGTGGAAATGTTGTTCGAACTATCTTGGACCCTACATCATCACTCACAAATATGGATCTGAAGCCTACCACCTAGCCTCTCTTGATGGTAAACTTAAAAAATATTCTCTTAATTCCTTGCATTTGAAACATTTATACTGTTAACATATTTAGGTACTAGAACTTAGTCCAACTAATACCCACCATTCTCAAACATAACAAAAATTTGCTCTATTTATGGAATAATGGAATCATGTGGTCTTCCATCACTATACATAATATGACCTTAAATATGGGTACTGCGGCCCTTATCATAACATATTCCATGTGAACAAGCCCCTTATATAACTAAGGGACCCCATAATCATTACTCCTCCACTTCACCCTATCCATCAAAACACATGTTAACGAGATATAGCCCATTTCTATCTTGTATACTCAGAACATTCCAATCCTCTTCCGTCATTTGAATTTTCTTTTAGGCCATTATGGATCAGTAAAAGAATACTTCAATCTATTCCTATGACATTTTTTGACCCTATTAAAGCAGCTAATTATGGATTACTTCTACCTTCTTGCACTGTCCTTCTTTTTTGCCATAAACATCAAAACTAAAATATTATCATACAACATTCCCTCGAATCATTTTTTATCAAAATTTTCTTTGCGCTCGTGTGTGAAATTGGAACAAATTAATGATCTCACAAAGAGGAAATGGAGGGATCAACTCGGCCATGGGATCTCACTTTTTAAAGCTCGGTGAGCAAGTCAGTAGAAGTAGCTTCGAGCTGCATCGACAAAGGAGTTTCCCTTAATAAGATGCAATATTTCCAAAGTCTGAAATTCAGACTTACAGGTTATCAAATTTTTAGAGGTTTCATGAGCTCATACGTGAACAATGCCACGTGGGGAACACATAAAGGTCCTTGAAACCTGAAGTCTAAACATTCATACTTTGGAGTATTTCCACAGATTTTAGAGGTAATGTACCTGTGTCAGGCATCCAAAATCGAACCCCCGAAACCTGAACCCCGACTAACTACTTAAACCCAAACCCCCAAATATATCGAGTACTCAAACCCTGCTAAATGCATCGATGAGCCCAAACCTCAAAAAGGAAAAGGTATACAATACCTGACAGTTTTTTTCCTTGAATATATCAGAGTTCGGGGTTTTAAGTGTAATATTTGAAACTTTTGGCTCAGATGAAGATAAAGTGTCACAAGATTATGATTTCATGAGTTATGAACTCCAAAGTCATTGAATTTCAGACTTTGGAGGTTCAATTATTTCTGGAACCCTCAAGCTAACTTAAGGAATGAAAGATGTAACCAAAACTTTGAAATGCAAATGTAGTCCCGAAGTTGCTATAATTGTTGAAAATCTAAACATTTTGAGAGCTAATCACCAGGACTGCGATGCAACCTTGTCAGAGTCTTTAAAGGCAGATCATACCATCTGGAATTTATTGCAGTATGCCACCCTCATCTTCAAATGGCCATAAGCTTTTGACAGGGAGCTTTCAGATAGTTGCTACAAAATATGAACATTTCTATGGAAGTGGCTACTTCAAGCATGAGTTTGGGA
The DNA here is from genome assembly GCA_019776745.2 of Taxus chinensis. NCBI lineage: Eukaryota > Viridiplantae > Streptophyta > Pinopsida > Cupressales > Taxaceae > Taxus > Taxus chinensis. The sequence goes on along the minus strand of CM034152.1, from coordinate 237,049,908 downwards.
ATACAAATCTGCCATTCTAGAGGGAATTTCAAAAATAATATACACCTATCGCTAAATCTGATGACAGGTACGGTCTTCCTTTCTTCTCCAACAAGGCAAAGTACATGGAGGCATGGGTTTTACAGTGGCGCCCCTCATTGTTGTAGGTGATTTTAATACATTTTTGGGTGGTTGAAGCAAGATCTTCCTAGAATTTCTTCTCAAATCCCTTCTCTCATTCTTCTCTATATATTGCTAAGGAGGGGCTCATTTCAACAAGGTTGGATAATCTTACTTTGCACTCTCCCTTCTTCTCTTGTCTGTAGAGTAATCTTATGGAGTTCTTTAGACCTCCCATTCAAGATTGGTAAATGAAATGATTATTCCTAACTTCGCCTTTGTAATGTACTGGTTATGAAATATTTTTGGGATGCAATGATATAGAGTTACTGTAAGATGAACTTTTACCCTCTCTTGTGTTGCATTTGCATCTAGTTTTGGAAGTCATCTCATTACCACTATGGTATAAATGTGTAACTTAGGTTTTGTTACATGTTTTGATAGTTTGTGTTTAGTGGACCCTGACCCCATACAAAGGTGGATAGACAGACGAGACATTGATCTGTGAACATGAAGCTCAAGCCTCTTCCAACAGCGCTGTAGATCAAGTTTATTCAACAACTTGCAAGGCAAGTTATTCAGCATTAATCTTTGTGCATCACCAGCTTGCAGATCTCAGGTTTAATATGGCCTCTTAAGGGAGGATATTTTCAACCTTTATTTCCTTGGCAAGTTAGAGTATATTTTAGGATAGATCCCCTTCTATAATTTGAATGTACGTGTATCATTGAATAGAGGAATAGGAAACAAAACTTCAATCTAGAGAGCTTTCCTGATTTCAAATTCCCAAGATCTAGTTAAGGGATCCAAAACTCCATGTTATGCAATCACACTAACAATTCAAACTATCGAGTTGCAACAATTGGGGGTTATGTGATTATGCATCAACATAATCATCTAAAGCATCATTCATAACCAAATGTCTAGGAGTGAAATTATTCCACCATGAGCTTATGCCTTTAGCATGTTTTCTTATCAGGTGACAATTTGAAGCTAGATGGCAAAGAGAAAAGCAATTTCTACACCTAAAAGGAAACCCTTCATATTAGTCCAGATTTTGTAACAAAGTTCTATCCTCCACTTTGAGTTCAATAGCGACAGGGAAATCTACAGAAGTATCCAAATCATCCAAGATTCTAGCATATGTAGCATGTTCAAAATCATCATTTTTTAGATCAATAGCTAAACATTTCCCTATAGTATTACCAATAGTGGTTAAATAGATTTCTAACCAAAATTGGAGGGGTATATATGGAAGACAAATCCAAACTGATTTGATGTAGAAAGTGTCAAAAATTAGGTTAATGAGAGGAAACCAAGGTTTCATCAATAGCATATGGGTTTGAAATTCCCAAACCTTCCCAAAAATTAAATCCCCATCAGAAGCACTTGTAAATGCAAAAATGAAAAAACCACGTGCAATCAGGAATAAATCATTCCTACCTTCCAAGCAAGGGCCCCAATGACTCAAAATCTAGGAATGAAGTGCATGCAACTCAAGGAAAAAGTTGTTGAATTGACAAATCAGATTGAACCACCTCATCCCCAAAACTCATTGAAGGGATTGGTTTAGCATGAACCATAGGATTAATATGCATGGAATATGGTAAACCCTAGTTTCTATTACCATCCCCTTGTAATGCATCCTTGAAAGATAAATGATCATGGGTTTTATCAATCAGCAGATTTGGCTGGGACTTAGACAACATAGGACCATCCCCAGGTAACATCTCATACACTGCCGAGCTACCACAAACTGGTGCGCCTAAGACTTGAATAGGTGCTCCTGAATGCACATTATGATCTGACTGCACCTAAGAAAAAATTTCATCCCCAACAAGTCCCTCAAAGCTTTGGGTAGCTAGAGTAAGAGAGTCAATATAGTTGGCTTCCTTAGTCATATCTTCCATGCCCCCCAAAATAGGGAAACCAACAATGGATATGGAGTGAGGATTGGCACCACCAACCACAGGAGACATAGTATCTACCACCAAAAATAGACTCTCTAGACCTTTCCACTCACCGGTAGAGAAATATTCAAGATAATTAATACATTCCTTAGTTCCCGCATCAAGGGAACCGTCTCCTAGCGAGCATCCAAATAGATATGCCTAAGCACCATTAGTGGCCACAACATTTACAAAAATAGATGGGCTCCCAAACACTTCCCCACTGCCCCTGAAGCCAATGCCACGAATCAAACCCATAACAATTATGGTTAGGGCGAGAAATGGCATAGGAAGTCATAGCATTCAAAAATCTATTGGCGTATTTCAGATCTAGTATTTGTAAAATATATTTCTATGTTTTAGTATTTGTAAAATAAAGAATAAACAATATTCATTATTATTCTCAAAAAGAAAATTAATATAATTGGATTTTTATTACAATTAGATAAGCTCTCTCCATATTTTGTGGAGGTTGATGCTTTTTAGATAGATTGCAAATTTATTTGATAAAGATGGATTCGTTAAAATAAAGTGTGGGTTGGAAGCATGCAATTATAAAAGTAACCTCCCACACCTTTAAATGTAATCAATAATTTTTTGATCAATTGTAAAATTCCATTCTATCCATTTGTAAATCATATTGATTAAAATCCTCTTCCAAGGAATAATCTAGACACTTATTCCAAGGACAATAAACATGTATATTTATGTTTATTTTTATTTTGTAATTATTTTTGTTGTATTTTTATTTTATTTTATTTTTTCACCTTGTAATTGTTCTTGTTATGTACAGTTCGTTGTAAACCTGCAACTGTATTATTTATTTTATCTTTCCTATTAAATTCATCAATTTCCTTTTCTATAACATGTGCTTTCAATTTTTACAAGTGTGTTTCTATTTCTGCAATGTGTGCATTTTAATTCCTGCAAAGTGTGCTTTTTAATTTCTACAAGGTGTGTTTCAATTTCTTCAAGTTTGTTTTGATTCCCACAAGCGTGTTTTAATTTATTTAAGTGTGGATTTGGTAGAAGCGACCATTTCCAAATATTTCTTTCTCGTTTTGCATACAACCTTCAAAAACCAACCCTGGATTGACATTCTTTAATGAAGAGGATTGATGACCCTCATCATGGATCATGTTAAAATCACCATTATATACATACCATATCAAATAAATGAAACACATCTTAACCATCATCATATATACATCAATAAAAAATATCAACATCAATACACTATAATCACATCTAAAAACCATCAAAATAAAGAAAAAAACATTATAACATAGCCATCATCATATCTAAAATCTATATATGATATCATATAAAACATCACACCAAAATCATCAACACACATTTTACGCATCCATATGTCCAAAAACATCATATGTGTGTGTCTGTGTCAAAAATCGATGTACATCTCATCAATGATTAGGATCTATGGTCTATATAATAATCACATCATAAATTGTACATCATATATCCTTAAACCACAAATTCCACCCTCAGGATTCCTCTGAGGACTGCTGACACTCCCCAAGGTCACCCTAGGACCCTGTTACAACACCTGCTGCTAGATCGATACATACTATGTGTAGCAAGGCACCTCTAGTAGCCTCTCTCCTACAAATCCCTTTTAATACCTCATCTCCTCCCATGAGTCCTGGTATTAATCCATTCTCACCATATTGTATGGCCCCATCTAACCTCCAGACACCACTCCACCAATGCAACCGGATGCTCCTACTCCCATCAGTGTTCCCACTCTAGGCCCAACTAGCCCCACAATTACTAGTGTATTACCTGTCACACCAAACCCTTTCCTCAACAACTCGTGTTGCTCATATATCTATCTCAATTTTTCTTAGTGTTCCCTAGCTTTTTCTTGGGGGTGCCCACTCCCTTATCCCTATCATTCACCACTTTCATCAGCCTCATCAGTTCACTCTCCATAGAAGTTACTCAAGCATGTTTATCACTCAACAACTTATGCAATCTACCCAACTCCGCCTCTAAACCTCGTACTTACCCTGCAACTATCTCCTCCATTACCACATCCTCCAATCCCTTCTCTTCTCATACCCTCACAGTCATCTCTGCTCAAGATATCATCTACCCCTACCACCACATCACATACATGGGTGTCACCCTGAAATCATCTATCTCTACGAGTTTTATGTCATCTACTATCTTGTGGATATCTCTCATTTAAGATACAAGGACCTTTATGTCTCCCTCCACACTTCTATATAAGATAGGATTATTTGGTACTATACAAGGGAAAAATATTGTGGTAGCCATGGAAACTAACTACCTCCACCATCTTCACCCTCTTCATATGTATCCATCTCTCCTACTGCATCATCCACAACTCCTTTCTGTCTCCTAACCATGCAGGGAAACCCATATATGGCGTCCATATAACATCATTACGCCCTAACCCATCCAATAAACCATAACAGTACTCTAAATAATGCAATACATCATCACTGGTAAATTCACCCAACCACAAAAACCTGACACAAAAATATCTATTGTGCCACTTGGCCCAAGGTAGGCCACATGACAGAATCACTCTAATATTCTCATAGGGCCAGCACTGCAGGACGAAGGTCACATCCAGCAAAAACATCTTCCCTGCCAACCACTCCCACAACTCCTTATACACATGTTCTAGTAGAGCTATACCCCAAGAGAAAAATGCTTGAAACTCAATCATATCTACCAAAACCCGTACTAGTGTGCATGGAAATCAACCTCTACTAGAATCTGGTAAATAATAAGAGATGATGACTAAAATTATCATAGAATTCAGTGTACTCCATGCTACCTTGTCATCCTAATAAATATTAAAATTAAAACCCCCATCAACATATTTCATGTCAAGGGAAACATCCCCATATAGCCTCATCATCATTGCCAATGTATAGTCTCATCAATCAGTATAATTGGCACACCATCTATAGGTAGTTCTAAGATCATGTAATTGTAATATCCCCTGTAGGCAACTACAATGTCCTGGTAACTGGGCTCCATCTCTCGAACAAAGCCACCATCATCTCCAAGTTAAGGTAAACACACCTGTAATGGTGAATCCACCTAATCCCCATACCTCAAAAATCTCCCAATCCTCATTCCCCATAGACTCTCGTAGCTACCCCAACAAAGGCGGAACTCTATCTCTCATTAATAAGCACCTCTTCACCTACATCCACAAACACAACAACAAATATTATTAGTTTATTTCTATTCAAAAATATATTCAATTCACTTAATCAAAAGAAATCAAATTGGCACTAATCCTATCTAATTTACGTTGATCCGAGTGATTGACACCAACCCTATATTACACTATAACATGAAAATAATATATACATAAAAATTACAAACAAATACACCTACCTCTATCTGAGACAACCATTGTCTCCTCTATTCACTCTCTCTAGCCTCCATGTCTCAAATAGAAAAAATCAAAAATTTATAACAAGCTTATCATAGAAAACACAATGAGCACAATGACCTATCACAATTATCTGCCACTTATATATAGGCATCTTGACTTGATTGGCATCGACTCCTAATTGTCGTTGATTCATGATGAATCAGTAATGATTATCTTATCAAAATTGATCCTTTGTTCAATTGCACACTTTCAATTGTTTTCCCTCTTTTTGGTCCCTAGGACCCCCTACAAACTGAATTGTATCTTATCTTTTGACTCTGTGTTTTCCAATCCACCATGGATACCACATCCTCTCGGGAACCTCTTTCCTCAACTTCCTATAAGTCATATGTCTATAGGTGAAGAACCCATTGGTCCCTTCTATCACTTGACTTCTCATTCGCGTAAGCCCGTCTCTCTGGGAATATAATTTCATGTCTAGTTTTGGGTCATCTCAAATTGAAACACATCTATTTATAAATGCAATCTTACAAAAATAATATATGCTCTTGCATTTATCTATCCATGCATTTATTCAAATTGATGACCATAACAGTGGCTTGCGATGACCCCTAGTTTCAGGGGGATCACCTCTCTAGCATAAGTCCAATTATCTAACTCATTTTTGTCCAGTGGCATGTCTATCATTAAAAACTTGATAAAAAGGGGAAAATTTATACACAAGAATTAGGACACCATAATTCCCATAGGTATGTATGTATTCTAACACACCCCTTCATAATCTCACATGGTCATTTACCCCTTTTTAAATTCACACTTTACCATTTTACCTTCTAACCACATATACCACAAAACAAACTCAAAACAAAATAAATCAAACAACCTAAAACCCATTAGGAAACCAAAAACTCCATACAAAGAAGTAGTTAAAACAAAATCCCGTGACAGGCGCTGATCAGTATGGATCGGTGGCAATCCGTTGAAACAACCTCGATTCTATATAAACCATATTAGGCCTTTGCCCAAGGATTATGAATTCATTCCCTATCATCTAGCTTTAAAGATTGTTCATGATAAGTCCAAGCTTTCCAAGATCAAGAGTGCATAATACAAGAAGTGGTCCAAACCTCTTGTTGTCCCAATCTCCCTTTGGAGCAATCTCTTTGCATATCTACACATCAACCTAGTTTCCTTGTCATCAAGGTAAGTCTCTTTTGCTTTTGACAATTATATTACATTCTTAAATTCAATATCAACCATCATCCTTACTTCACAAAATAATCTTTTGTTTTCCAAAAAGAACTCTAAACTTTCCAAATCCCATTTGATCAACCCGGTTTTAATAGTGATTGGCATCGATTGTCTAGATCAACACCAATTCACTAGATCGACATCGATCCATATTAAAAAAGGTGCTAGTTTGTATCCTTCACATATATTAGCTTATTTCTTTAAAAACTACTAATCATGCCGAATCAGTTGTCACTTGGAAGCCTATGTTTCTATTAGATGACCATTCCATGAGGATCTTATGGACAAGACACTATTTATAATAGAGGTACATTGCTTTGAAGAAGTATCTTTGCATATATTGGTGTGTTTTTTTCTATTTTGTACGACGTTGAGAGGTATGAAAACTTTAAAAATAGCTTAATTCTTCTCTGGTGTAAAGAGCATCCCAAATACATGATGTTTTCCTTATGGTTTGAGTCTCGACAACTGCACTAAGATTTGAAACACAAAGATTGAGTTCATAAATATCGAAGTGATATCTCAAAAAACTTAAACGAGGTTTCTAAGAGGGAGGAAAAGGGTGAATCCAATCTTCAAATAAATTTTCAGATCGGCACAATTTTTTAAAATATTAGCTTCATGGTTCAAATAACAGATTATGGACAAATCTTCCTGTTTGCTGCAAGTTTTTAAAGTTCTTTTAATTTACTTTAAAATATTTACTTTCAAGGAAGTTTTTTAAGTTCTTTTTATTTACTTTAAAACATTTACCTTTTTGCAATATTCAAAATCTGATAATAAACTTCCAATCATTCTCAACAAAAAGGATAAACCTAAACCCTCTTATTTGTGTGTTTAATGTGAAACTTTATTCCCAAAAATATTAAGGGCGAGAAAGTGTGCCAAAAATGTGGATTTAATTCCTAAACAGTTTGTTCTGCGAAAACCTCAAGTGTATATAAGTAGACTCTCATAAAAATTAATAAAGACGTCAAAACATAATGAAGCGACCAAAATAATATATAGATAAATGGTGCATGATGTTTTCTACCTGTCGCAATAAAATGCTCTGTGGATTGCAATTTTTAATCTTGACGAAACATAACACTGATTCGTGTCAAAAAGAATTCAAGAATAAAATTCACATGCAGGATTCTGCAGAGCCACGAGAAACCTCAAAAATCGTAATCACGCGCATCTTCCGTACTTAAGACGACATCAATCTGTCCTTAACTTGTTGGTCCTTTAATTATTTGCTACAATAAATTCAATACATCCATTTTGGTGCACCATCCGTTCTATATTTCACTGCAACTCATGTTCTTGATAAAATATAGTATGTCTTGGTCTCATGCTTGTCAACTATTTGCTGTCATAACTTTACAGTCTTCTGCATTAATTCAAACTCTGTACAATTCTGAACTATAGTTCTCTAACCTAGTCTAGTGTGAAAAGCCAGATGTTTTCAAAAATTGCGTGTAGAGTAGCGAATCTTGGATAGAGGTTAAATAAAGGCTGAAGAGGAATGAATGCCTACTCACTCTTAGCTACATTGTAACGATTTTCTTTTTTCCTTCTTGCAAGTGTTTTAATAAACAAATTACTTGTACTGCTTCTAGATCTATTTGTATTTTCTATATCTCAATCACTGAAAGAATTTTTTTGAAAAATGAACAGCAAACATTTCTGGTTGAATCTAAATAATAATAAATTCTTCAGGTATTTCAAAGGGAAATCTTGAAAGTGGAAAAGGGATTCCCTACCTGTGGCTGGCAAAATCGTGGAGCTTTCCCTTTGGCGAGTAAATCATGAGAGCGATTTCAGCATCGCAGAGAAGAGAAAGCTCTTCCGCCTTTTTTAACAGTCCCGACTTGCGCTTGGAGAAAGTAACCTGACGACTTATGGGGTTGTGTATCCTTTTCAGTTCCACCTTCCCCCTCCCCATTTTTCTCTATTTTGTACGGTAAAAAAGCAGAGTAGGGCATAAGAAGATAAACAAACACAAAACCGCCACTAGGTTTGTTCCTTTGTATTGTCAAGTCGAATTTCGTACTTCCTTAATTATTAAATAGTTGAGGACCTGCAAATTGTTCCAGGGACGCAAAAGCGTTGATTGAAAATACCGTCTGTCCTATTTTGTCATTACTTTCACTTCCCCACCTAAATTTCGTTTTCGATCGAGTAATTCGGTTTCCACAATTTTATTAGATAAAGCTTACCTATCGGTTGTCTAAATATTTAAAAATAAAAAAATAATTTCTGCTCATAAAGGATCTTTCAAGGAAACAAAATGATTGCAATTCGATTATTATTCCGATTTGTAAATAATGATAACGCATCAATGGAAGTGGCGTTCTCAAAAATATTATGTTCGTTTGGTCGGGGGCATTACTAGGTTGGTATGTTCGTTTTTTTCTTCCCTTTCTAGTTTTTCGTAATATCAAAAAAATTAGTGCAATTGTGTCTAAGTACAAGCTTTATTATACTCTATTTAGTACTCTATATACGAATTGTTTCTGTTATATATTTTTAAATGCTCCATTCATAAGTACTCAAAACCTTTCAATCTAAAAAGTTATATGAAACACTTTCAAAAAAAATTGATAAAGAGTATCAAGAAAGTAACCTAAGCATAAGAGCATCAAGAGCACACCTGAGCCCATTTTTGAACGGGATGTACATATTAAGAAACACTAATATGATATTTGCAAAAAGTGGGTTTATTAATTTTATGAATGTCAAATACAAAAGTGGATAACTCAAGCCGATGAGTGAAATGAAATGAAATGGATAAGTCAAGCAGATTTGAGACATAACCATTTATACAATCATATTTTGTTCCAAATGTCTTAACAGTTTCAAGATTTGTAGATTGAGTGTATTAGACTGCTTCAAATGAATGAATTTATTTTATCGTAGTTTTTAATTAAAGTGACTATGAAAGGATCTTTCATGGAGGTCTGTAGTTGTTCCATATAATGAAAGTCTAGTCATCATATGTTGGAAATTGAGATTCAAACTAATAAAGGAAGTGTAATGAAGAGCCACGGTTTTGATTATACATTTTGTTCCTTAATTCTAAATAGATTATATTTTCAACAGTATTGAGTAATTTCATAATAATATTTACTCTATCATCAAACAATACAAGAGGTAGAGAGGCAACTAATTATGGAGGGAGATATGTAGACATCGATTGAAATCATCCCCTTCCAAAGAAAATTAATCCACAATTAGATGTCATAAGTTGGGTGCGCAACAATAAAATTACAAATGCATTTCCTTCTACTACATAGCATGTCATGAACATGACCATATGGTCCACAATTGCACATAAGTCTAGAATGACCAAGATGACCATAGAAGCAACAAAGGAAGATGATGATGAAGAAGGAGCTTCATAAGTTACAAATCATAAAGATAAATCAAATAAGAAATGGAAGAAGACCATCTTATCACAGATATTCAAGAGCAATCAAATAAAAAATAATATCATTAGTATACTAATATCGAAGGATATACTTGTGTTATTGAATACTTCTAGAGAACAATTCCAACAAACATAATAATAAAGATTAAACACTTAAGATTTAAGGAGATCCAAAGACTTTTGTATTTTCTTCCCTATATTTTATTGAAATAATATAGCTCCTACATCTTCCATAAATTATCCCCCTCTGCAATGCATTCATTATTAAAGGGTTCAGTGAAAAATATTCTATACCACACAACCTAAATATTTACAAATAAGGTGAAATTGTAGATATTTAAAGGCCTATGCACAACATGTATGGAAAAATAACCTTCTTGTAAATTAATCATTGAGGAAATTTAAAGAGAGTGGTAAAAATGCATTGAAATCTTATTAAATTCTTGAAAGACTAGATGTATAATAATCATTATTGCAATATAATCGTAAGACTCTATATCATAAGATATAAGCATATAGGCTAATGTAGCTTCTTAAAATAATCTCCCTTCCATCTATAACAATCATCAAGTTAAAATAAACACCCCTTTCAATAAATACATCCTTACCTTATCAAATCACCATATTATGTGATAAATTGGTTTACATATAATTACTTGTTGGGGAATCACTTATGACTATAATGATTTTGGTTTCCATGTAATTCAATTGAAAATAAAAAATTATAAAATACCAAATCAAGGAGATGGTTATGTAGTATAGACATGCACACACAATGAGATGTTGTGAGAGAATATCTCAGTAAATGTCCTACAGGTTTTACATGATGTATCAAATTAAATGTGTAAGAGATTTTGTAGGGTGCTATTCCCATTGGTGTTATTAAAATTTTCAAATTCTTTCAAATATATTTTTTTGAAACATGTCATCTATAGAAACATAAGTGCATACAAAATTCTTATTCCTTTATTATAATAAATACAAAATAAGTAAGGGTGCAAAAAGAGAATTTTGTTTAGTTCTTTAACTTTTTTATGCAAGATAAATAATGAAAATAGGACGTGTTTCATCATACAACCTAGATAAGAATGAAACATGAGCCCTTGGTTACACAAGTTCCACTAGGTATTTGATGGATTGGCCTTGTTTAGAAATTTGAGAGCACTCTTAATGATGTTATATCCTTGAATTCTTGGCCTTTCCACTTCACCAGATGGTAAATTTATATTCGTTCCCAATGAAATTATTCTAAAGGATTAAATGAAGTTTGTCTCTCATTTCTCAAAACATTATCTATTAATTGCCATTTCTAATCAATTTATTTTCTATAAGTATTTCCACTTGTTTCACTTTCATTGTAGGGATACAAATACACAACACTAAAAATATGTAACATGTATACCCCTTTATGAAATTCGATCTCATATTTATAGATATAAAATTCCTTGGAACTTTATATGTTCCAATCTTATTTTAGTTCATATTTTCATATATTCTTCTTTGAAACCTCTGCTTACGTAGGTGCGATAATACCATGTCTCTAAGCTAATATATATATTCTCCTTAAATTAATGTATTATTTTTATTGTTTGATACTCCTCTCTACTTGTGTATTATTTTTCTCTTACCTCTTTCTTCTACAATATAACACAATTTTGCTATACCATTTGAAAATTTTCCATATACTATATGGAAAGGTTTTATTTCAAGTGCCCTTGTTTAGAAGGTTATTATATGCAAATGTTTTTCATTCAAGAACTAAATTCAATGCTCGTATCATACCTCCACCAAGAATATCCAAAAATATTATTGAATACCTGTATTTGAAGGTGTTTATATAGATGAGATACAAAACTAAAATATAACTTACTATTTATTTTTTTCCATAATTTGGATGAAATAACAGTATCACAAAATTAGTCTCTTTTTAATACATAAAGTTATCCGACAATAATTATGGCCTCACTATTCCCCTAAAATTATGTTAGTCACATGTGTAGCATCAATAGAATTTTAATAAGAAATAAAATAAGTCATTTTAAAATTTAATTAGCCAAAATAACGATGTTTTGCATTTTCAAAGTCCTTAAAACAATATCTATACTCAGGTGTTCACATGGAATTTTAGGAACTAGAAGTGATTGGTTTAAACTTATGTTATTTATTTTATCATTTTCATGTATGTAACCATGCATGGCCAAACATACCCAGCCTTTTATTGTGGATATGTATTATCAATACAAAATGACAAAATAATAGTCTACTAGATGCTTCTTTGAACTCGGTTCTCATACATAGATCCTATCAGTATGCACAACTATATGTCTTTATAAAAACATCATGTAGGATGTAATATAATCGATGGATGTGATCAAATTTATCTAGTTATTTGCATGATCCTCATCCTTCCCTAAAATCATCATCTTCTACATAGGAGTTTTCATTCAATCAAACCTTATGCCTTCATATGCATCCCACTCAATAAGGTACATTTTATACTAATGTAGATGTAACTAAATTTTATTTCATGCTTCCATGTCTCAATATAAACGAGTAACTATAAAGAAATTTCACCCATTCCTTACGTGTGTATGATTCAATATACCCTAAATACTGAGGAATCATATTTTTTAATGTTTATTATATGACTTAACTATTAGGGAAATAAGTGATGTCTTCACCTTTTTTATATCTTGCAACAAATAATAATAATCCCAATGATAAAATAAATACTTACTCCTAACATCATTATGTTCCTTTCCAAAGAAATCAATAGCCTTACCTTTTTAAATTATCATTATAGTTTCAATAGTGATAGTAGTTCCATTGCAATCAAATTGAAATACCTTAGTGAAATAAGGAAATTATAACCCTATTTTCTATATGAATTTCTTCAATTTTTAATATCCATATTTTGTGTCTAGTGTCCACAATTTATTCTTGATATCTCCACATATAGCTTACATGGTCCTCACCCGCCTCCAACTATATTGTCTTATGAACTTCATATAGAATCTCTCAAGTACATGAAAATTTCATTCTTCAAATGTACATCTTGATTACAACCATGTAATGGGAGTTCACATTTACTATTGATCTATATCTAATATTGTTTGATATATCAAAATCTAAAGCATATTAAAAATTTCATCTTTATGAAACTAAAATTATTTAGGTTGACAATTATTTTAAAATTATCCAAGTTCTATTAGATTGTATTCTACTACTAATTAATATATCATCTAGATACACAATAATACAATTTCTTAGAAATGGATTCCACACTTTATTCATCATTTGCATAAACATGATCATGGATTAGTTATCCCAAATGGAGTTAATAAACACTAATACAATCCATCTTATATTTTAAATTATATTTTACACTCATCACCTTATATTATCATTAAATAGTGACATATGTCTCAAATTTAATCTTTGTGAATTATTGCAATCCACTTACACAATGCATTAAATCATCCATGCATGGAAATGGAAATTTGGACTCAATGATAATCTTACTGATGGATCTAGAATCATTATACATTATCCATGATCAAATATGTTCGAAGAACAATGGACTTAGAGGGGAGTGAATCATTCCTTACAATTTAATTACAATTTCAGATCACTCACATAAACCATTTATCAATTATCCATCCATTAGTGTCTGGACAACAACATATGACATTAATTTAAACCAAGAGTGGGATAAACAACAAAATGACAGAAGATATAAGTGAGAAAACCTCAAGGGGAAGAAAATCCACAAAAATTTTTGTTGATATTACACACAAAAAAGACTCAAGTTAATGTTACACATCACAAGATATTTTTTTAGTGAGACACCAACCCCACAAGGAACACCAACCCATAAAACCTTGTTGATATTACTCACAAAAAAATACTTGCATGAAAATGACTCATCACATAATATTTTGAAGAGAATATCACTAATAAAATTATACAAAAACTTATATGATGGTGATCACAAGATTGAGCTCCAAACACCTTCAAACCCTTGCTCATAACCCTAGGTCTTCAACTTTACACAAACATGCACCTTATTTACTTCTCAAAGCTTCAAACCATTGCACACACACTTTATGTCATTATTAAACCTTTTAAAAACTTGATCATATATAAAATAATTCTCGCAGAGCTGCAAAAATCTCACATATAGGTAGCACTTTTTGCGCTCACTATACTAGTTAGACTTTGCACCCAAAACATTATTTTTATAGCATCTTCTTGATTCAATTTCAAAATATGCTAGTTTCCATCCATTATATCAACCTCGTACTATTTAAAACATCCCATAAAATTTATCATAACATTCATAAGTTACCCAAGTAGGTTTTCCTAGCCAAAAACCTCTTATAATTCACTGAAAATCGTCAAAATGTTGCCATTAGATTGAGAAAAATCCTCTACCACAAAAAATAGTTTAAGTCAAGGTCAACGAATCAGCACACATGTGTAACATGACAATTAAACATCATAAATGGTCACAATTAACTTCCACTAATCAAATTATTTTAAATTTAATGGGCCCAATGGCTCATTTCTTTTCACAAAACATTTTTTCCAACAACCTGAATATTCCTTATGCCCTCAAAACCCCTCAGGAACATCTCGACTATTGAATTTTATCACTAAATATAAATCCCATTACCTGTATAAAATTTATAATAACCTTAGAGCTCATGAAAAAATCATATGTTCAAACCACATAAACGTCTGCCTTTACCAAAATAAGTTGCCTAAAGAGATGTTTTACAAATACAACTAGTTAACACCCTTCCTGAAACTTTCAAGAATTAAAAATGGATACAATATATGAAAAATTCATTCCTATTCACATTCCACATGATATCAAGCATCATGCAATCCATTTCATGCACTAAGTAACTAGATCTTTCAGCGAAAGCAGTCTTGTCTTAAAAAGAAAGAAATGTTCTTGCTCATAAATTGGCATAGAAACTACATCAAATCAACTTATCGTGATAAAAAAATTATACCATTATAAATATATCTCAATTAAATTTCCATCACATATTGTAAATCCTTCACACTCTAAGTGGAAGGCTTTTAACAAAGTTGATCTCTACAAATTACCTGAAAGTGTTCCAAGACTGCCCTTTGACCAGTCAACATAAATGAAACATCCTTGACCATTCAACTACATCACCATGACATAAAACCAACGTTTACATAAATAATAACCCACATACATCAGATAATTTTCATTTAGTTTACAACTCGTTTGGACACCCTTGTCGCTAAAAGAACTTCAGAAACATGTTTATTTGAATGGGGTCCACTTAACACCATAAGATATACCATACCATTTTGGAAACCTAGAGGATTATTATACATTATAAAATCATCATCAATGCACTAATAAGGAATTTTGGTCACTTAGGAGCAATTTCTCTCCTATCGCTTTTGAGCGAGGGTTTGAAACACATAAAGAGTCGTTTACCTTCTTAGCATTCGTTTATAAACACCTGACGATGAAATAACCACATTATTTGTTTGAAACCATATAAACTTTATTTATAAACATATTTTAATGCCACAGTGTCCCATGCAAAGCACATAATTTAGGGTGAGTATTAGAAGACCTAATTTTAGCTAGAAATAACCTTGTTCTTGACCTTGCTTCACCTATACCTACATAATATGTAAAAAAATCATCATAAAAACTGGAATTTTTTTCCCACCTAACAACAACACATCCTACATACTTCTACAATAATCACCATATCACAAATATTTTTCCATTTCTCCAGCCTATCTCATTTGCATAGCTAGCCCTTAGGAATTTACAATGTAAAGGCCAAGGTGAACTGAAATAATACTAGAACTCATCATAGAAACATTCCCAAAGGTTAAAACATAGCTAGTACATCAGGAATAAAATTCCTACATGCATCCATGAGCTCATATATATCCTTAACTCATCCTCGTACATTCTAACAGCCATACCTAGTCCAAATGAGCACCTGCAACACGGTGACCAACTCGTATCTGCAACCTGATACTCATGGGAGTGACTAAGAGCTCTAAAATAATGATTTAAATCATTCCAACATGCTTCTAAAGTCACTAAGAAGCTCATACCACCATTCATTGTCATCTAGGCTAGCTAGGTCACCAAAATAGGCTTAAAGAACAAGTAATCTTCATTGAAATACCTAAAATCACCATGAACACATTTGAATCATCATGTCATTATCATCCTCAATATTCTCTTACCATACTTCTCTAACCCTACTCCATCATCCACTTGGTTATTAATGAGGTTCTTCATCAGTGACAACTCCTAAACCATAACATGCAAACAATCTCCCCCTTTGTCATTGATGGAAAACCACTTGAAGTTATCCTCCTTTTTATAGTAATGACAAAGGATGCTACATGTATCTACATATTATTCATCTTACCAAGATTTATAGGATCATTTATTTCTTAGAAACATCAACAAAAGGTATCATTCTAGCTCACAAAAATGAGATTCTTGACAAAAATATGATTTTTTGAACATTTTCAAGAAAGAAATCACCACGACCCCTCAGAAGATAAAATAAACCATCTAAACATATGAGTAAATTTGAAGAAGGCATCATCATACCTGTATTTGGGCTAAAACACCATCATCCACCATCTAAGCATGCAAACCTTTCCATTTCACCTCAAAACTACTTTTTTCCCTCTTTGATATCACTATAACAGTCATATACCTGAAGCATAATCTTAATGAACATGACAAAAATGATGAACAAGTACCAAAAAATCCATAATTACCTTCTTCCTTGAGTTATCTCGTCTTGAGAAGGCACAACTTTAGCTCTACATATTTCTCTTCTTATCATTACGCAACCATTGGGACTAATTTCCCTAAACAAACACCTTAGTGCATGATATGCAAACTTTGATGAGCTCAAGAACATCATGGAAATTATGAACATGCAATCCAAAACTGCCCTAGAGTTAGTCCATTCATCTCTAGTAGAAAAAAACTAAAACAAGCGTCTTAACTTGTATTCATGGCATGGATGGATTCTAAACACTTGAGCATTGTCCTAAAGCATTCTTTCAGAAGTTAATAGTCATATTTTTATGATATAATGAAAATGTTTCCTTGAAATGTTCAAACTTGAGGAGGAACATCTATAACATACCTCATATACTATGAAGACCTACATACCACATTCAAGAGGCACACATACCTACTTCCCTTGTCTAATTTAGATCATACACTTCATCAACCTATGGAAGCATCTTTATAGACCACTATAGTAATATAACAAAATTAATGAGATCTTGAACCATCCATTTGATCTAAGCCTAGCTAATGAGAATAGGAAAATTGTACTCCATTAACAACCAACTTGATCGAGCTTTAAGAACACACAAAAAAATCATGAAATATTTTCAAAGATAACTTACAGCATTCCCAACTATCACCTACATGTCTGCAGGTTGCAACATTAAATCAAGCATGACCATTGCTAGTCATAACATAGTCTAGTAGACACACACTTGCATTTTTAGGATGATATCAACTTCTAGACCATGTACATACCAATTAGATAGCACCTTAACATCCCATATTTGGACTTGATACACACATATCTCACTATTGGACATACCAAACCCTTCCTCTCACACATTCTATGATCATGTAGCTTGAAACGCTGCATTCTTAGCTCTTTGAGATCTCATATTCACCGCCCTTAGCAATTTTAGATTCAAACACCTTGTCACATCTATAACACTTCTTATTGAATAACTAGATAAGCTCAAGAACATCTCTCTACACCTCATACTTTTAGAAATTTCCATGCTCTACCTCTATCTCAGTCACTAACCCTGTAACATATATTTTTGGATCAAGGTACAAAATGGTATGTCATTCAAGACTTTGACAAACATTAGTTCACTTATTACACATCTTCAAGCAATTTATTATTCTTTTCAGATGTATTCTCATGCTACTGAGATTCAAACCAATCAATAATGATGTAATACTATCCTTTCACCTTTAGATGCTAAAAAAGAATCACAGAGATTTAATTCATTAAACCATTCATACTTCTTCACTAAGACTACATATCCAGATTAAATAACACAAAAAATCCAATCTACCCTTACTCAAAGCACATATTCAAATCAATAAGGTTTATACACACATGTTGGAAGATCTAAGAAAGACACCAAATGAAGACATACAATCATGTTGCTTAGACAAGACACTATGCATGAAGCTCCAAAGAGTAGAAAAGATAAAACCACCACATAATTGAACTTATATCATCATCTTCTACTTATTCAATGGTATCACATTTTTCTACATGTCTTATAAGCCTAAGAATCAACAAAATTCTGTTGTACCTTCTTCACATTTCCAAATGCACGCTTCACATCCTACTAGCCCTTGTTAGATATGAGAACACATCTATTTTTTTATGTAGACATTATCATGAAGAAATATTACCAATTATAGATACCTATTTAGACCTAATAACTCCACATTAATTATTAAAGCATGATTCTAAAGAGAAATTACCCAGTTTGTAATTTATATCTTTTTTAACAATTAGGTCTCTTGTACCCTAACCTGCTAAAACTTGGAACTATGAAAGACCTTAAGAAAACATGACATTTTATAGAGGAAAAACATTTTGAATCACAAATTAATCTTATTCTATATTTTTTTACTATATTTATTCTCTGGGCTCCACCATTTTAACCTTCAACTTCATCATTTCTTCCATGTCATTCAATATGTATTTTTAGAACCCATTCATGATGGAGAAGCTATAAGAATGCAAAAAATTTTACTTCAAGAGCCAATACTTGATCATCAACACTGAAATAATATCACCTAAAGTTTTGATAACCTTATGACATGATTGAGAAACTAGAAAATCATATGTATACCTTCATACACCCTAATTTGTACTTAAACACAATTATTTTGACTACATCACTGACAGAGACCACTTTTGAAGTGATGGTCTGATCAACTCATCATTTTAACGAGTTGTTCCATATTAAATTATTTTTCTCAAGGTATTAGAACCCCATACATCATGATAGTTACTTCATACTATCAAATAACCATGAACCTTTGGACTTAGACATCCCTATGAGACCATGACACACTCCCGAAGAAGAATGTATCTTTCGGTGACCTTGATCACCTCCACCATTCCTCTAAGGAAATTCCATAGCTTCATACACAACATACATACTTATTCATACTCAAATCATGCTCTTAAAACTTATGACAAACTCATAACACTTTGTTTGACTAGAAATAGACTAATCACTTGACAACTGTACTAATCAACATCTAAGACGAAAAGAAGACCTTATGAATGATTTTCATGACATAAATAGGAGACCTTATGAATTATTTTCATGACACAAAACAACCCTTAGAGACATAGAACATGAATCTTACACCTATTGACTCATCTTAGACATATAACTTCATTATGAAAATGCAAACTCAGATCTTAAAAAATCATACATGCATACCAAAGAACCACAAGCTATAGATTTTGACATTTTACCACATGAACAAACATGTTAAACAATAATAACATGCATAATGACTTTTAAGGACATACTTTGACATCACAGAGGAGTCACACACATACACACACATACATTGATAGATCCCCCTCACTCTAATGATTCATTTGAACCAAAACACCTCTAAGAATTATAACAGAGGCATATGAATACCATGAAAACCTAAAAAAAGGTCTTTTGTAGGTTATAAGCCCTCTTAGACACCTATAAATCTCATTCTTCTCTCTTTTCATGTGAGCTTTGAATTACACTTTTCCTTCCATCAACTCTTTCTTTAAGTGAAACACCATGATATATTCTTGGCTCCCATTTTATTCCTTGTCTGTTGTCATGCATCCTATGCCTTTGAAAGCCACTTCCTTACACTTTAGGATATTAGAAGTTCCTATTTTTCCTTTAATATTCATGATAATAGTATATTTACAACATGAACAACTCCATTACAGTTATAACATACCACATAACTCTTCCTCTTGTAATCATCAACACGACTAGATGAATCATTCAAGCAAATACTAGCAACATGACCTACCTTATTACACTTATAACATACACTATTCTTAGCATGCTCACTCCTATTGTCTCTCCATGGATGAGTATATCTAGTAGATCATATACACTTTTTAGCTCTATGACCAAAACCATTACATGAGAAATAATAACCATTGAATGATCTTTCATACCTTGAGGAATTAGGTTTCCTAATGGATTTTTCCTTCATCTTGTCTTTGGTGGAGATCTTATCCTTATTTTCATCCTCCTTGCATGATTTTTCATCATTTTTTATTGGAACTGACATCTTGCATCTTCTCCTTGCCCTTGAGGTCATCATTAAATCCCAAAACCTATTCTATCACCTGTTTGTCTTATTTTCCAAATATATCATCAAGATATTTGGCGCTTTTGTCATATTTCTGAAAAGACATTGTTATCTTACAACCCTCTAAGATATCTTCCCTTAGAAACTCAACATATTCTTCCAATTTTAAGAACATACTCTCTTTATCTTGCACACTTGAAACTAAAAACTTTACCTTTTCTTCTACCAATCTAATTGACTCTTTTATCTTTTCAGTTTCAGACTTAAGATCCTTTTCTAGATCATGAACCTTTTTTGATAACCCTTGACATAAGAATTCAAAATCTTATTCTTCTTTTAAACATCCTTTAACTCCTTTTTGATAGTCTCTAGATCATCTTTGCCATCATCTTCATCTTCATTAGAGTAGCTACAATAACCTAATATGAAATCACCTAACAATGATAATTCTTCAATAGTATTTCTCATGCCATATTTAGTCATAAAAAATGCCTCATTTCATATATCTTCATAATCACATTAAGACTTAGAATATGAAACACCACTATTAGCATCAGAAAAGTAATCATCTTCCTTTGAGTAAAAACTCCTTTTTAACTTCTTCTTATAGTCAAACCTCTTAAATATTTTATTGCTCTTATCATACTTATTGTACTTCTTGTCATGATCACTATCAAGCTCATGTTCATCATGATATTCCTTCTTGTGTTTATGAGGAAAATTAACAACAAAATTTTCCTACCTTACCACATTTGAAACATTTATAAGGAATATTACCTTTGTATTTTCCATATCCAAGCTTCAATATTATATCCATCATTGCAAAGAGTTCTTCATCATCAATTTTAGGAGTAACATCCTCTTTTTCCTTCTTGCATTTATTCTTCATTTCAGATTTGAAAGAAATCTCTCTCTTGGCTAGTTTAGAATTATCTATTCTCATCTCATAATCAGTTAAAGTAACATGTAACTAATCCATCTTCAAAGTAGTTAGATTCTTTTCCTCTTCAATAGAAAATACTTTAGAATCAAACATAGGAGTTAGCAATCTCAACACATTTTGAACATATACTTCTTCCTTCACATCTTCTCCTAACCCTTTCATGGAGTTGATAACCTTATCAAATCTAAGAAAATATGCAACAATAGAATCATTATCATTCATCTTAAGACACTCAAACTAATTTCTAAAAGTTTTAAACTTAGCAATTCTTACCTTTGAGTCACCTTCATAAAATACTTGAAGTTTGCATGCCTCTTTTGTTGACTTACAATGTATTACTTTCCCATATCAGATTCACCAAGATCACATATGATAGTCACTAAAATCCTTTGAATTTATCACTACATGCCTTATTTTCTACATAAGTAGTTGGAGTATTGGCAAGAGGAGTATACCCATTCTCCACAACTTTCCAAATATAAAACCCTAGGTACATGATATGAATCTTCATCCTCAATATCCAAAAATCATAATTCACACCATCAAAAAATGTGCCTTACTGGTTGAGAACCTAATCTCAGATCACCAATTGTGCTTCAAAGTAAATCCTTTCAAGTGATAAAACTTCTCCAGAAGGACCTACTATGATACCAATTGTTGGAATAAAAATGGACTCATAGGGGGGTGAATTAGTCCTTACAATTTAATTACAATTTCATATCACTCACATAAACCATTTATCAATTAGCCATCCATTAGTGTGTGCACAACAACATACAACATTCATTCAAATAACCATGAGTAAGAGAAGAAACACCATGACACAATATATAAGTGGGAAACCATCAAGGGGCATAAAAACCACTAAAAACCTTTATTGATATTACACACAAAAAATACTCAAGTGAATATTACACATCACAAGATATTTCTTTAGTGAGGCACCAACCCCACAAGGAGCACCAAAACCTAATCCCTTGTTGATATTGATCACAACAAGATACTCCTAATATGATATCACATGATATTTTTAATTATCACAATGAACTCAAATAACTCAGTTGATGGTAATCAAATGATTTAACTCCAAAAAACCTTCAAACCCTTGCTCAAATGGTAGGTCTTCAACATTGCAAAAACTTGCACCTTCTTCACTTATCAAAGCTTCAAACCATTATACACACACTTTCTGTCATTATTCAACCTATCAAACACTTTTTCAGCTCTCAAATCATGCTCACACCCTGCAAAAAATCACACCTAGGTCACACTTTTCATATTGCTCACTAAAGCACCCAAAACATCACTTTTATAAGCTTATCCTTTATTAAAATTCAAAATCTAGGTTGTTTCCCTCCTTTAGTATAAAAAAATTGTCTTAAAAAAATACCATAAAATTTATCACAATATTCACAAGTTACCCAAGTAGGTCAGCCTAGCCAAAAACCACTCACCATGCACCAAAATCCTCAAAACCTCCCATCACTGGGATGAGAAAAATATCCCCATTCTAAAAATTATTTTTATTCAAGCTCTAAAAATAACCACACATGTGTAATATGAATATTTAAACATCATTTTTTTTTCATTTTACCATTTTTACTCAATTGTTTTCCTATAATTGTCACAATTTACATGAACCAATCAAATTATTTTATTTAATGGGCCCACTGGCTCATTACCTTCACAAAACACATTGTTTCCAATACCATGAATCTCACCTTTGGACCTCAAGACCACCTCAATAACACCTCAAATATGTCATATGTAACAACTAAATGGAAATAATATAGCCTTTATAAAACTTCTAATAAATTTTGATCTCATGAAACATCCATGTATGTAAACCATATCTACTTTTCCTTCACCAAAACAAGTTTCCCAAAAATAGTTTTACAAATGCAACTTGCTTAACACCCTTCCTGACACTTTCAAGACTTAAAAATGGATTAAATTAGTTGTAAAATTATCCTAATTCACTTTAAAGGTGATATAAATAATCACATAATCCATTTCATGCACTAACTAACTCAATCTTTCTGAAAAAGTAGTCACTTCCTAAAAAGAAAGAAATCTTCTTGCTCACAAATTGGCCTGGAAACCACATCAAATTAAATAATTATTTTTCATGAGTCAAAAAATTATACCATTATAAATTTCTCTGAATTAACTTTCCATAACATTTTAACTCATTCCAACTCTAAGTGGAAGGCCTTCAACAAATTTGATCTCTACAAGCTACTTAAAACTGCTCCAAAACTGCCCTTTGACTAGTCAACATAAATGAAACATACTTGACCATTTAAATGTATCAACATGACCTAAAATAATAATGTAAATTCAAAAAAACTCACATACATCACATAATGTATTTCATTTAGTCCTTTGCAAACCTTGTCCCAAAATGAACTTCTTCAGAAACTGACACTATTTGAGTGGGGTCCACTTGTCACCACAAGCTCTACCATACCTTTTAGAAAACCTAGATGAGTCCTCTATACCATAAAATCATCATCCATGCACTATAAATCAATTATGATCCACTTAGGATAATTTTCTCTCCTATCACTTTTGAGCTAGGGTTTCAAACTCATAAAAAGTTATTTACCTTTTTAACATTCGTTCATAAAATATTGACAATGAAATTACCTCATTAATTTTTTAAACCTTATAGACTCAATGTATAAACATAATTAAATCCAAAAGGTCCCATTTAAATACATACAATTTAGGGTGAGCATCAGAAGATCCAATTTGAGCTGGAAATGACCTTGTTCTTGACCTATTTCACCAAAACCTGACATAATATGTAAAATACTCATCATGGAAACATGATTTTTTCCCACATACCATGACATGTAGCCTACATACATCTTCAATCATCACCATGTCACAAATATTTCTCCATTTCTCCAACCTATATCCTTTGTGTAGCTAGCTCTTAGAGTTTTACATTGTAGAGGATAGGGTTCAATGAAATAACACTATCAATAATTATAGAAACACTACAAAAGGTTATAACATACCTAGTAAATCATGAATCAAATTCCTACATGCATCCATGATCTCATATAGCTCCATAACTCATCCTCATGCATTCTAACAACCATACCTAGTCCAAATGAGCACATGAAACATGGTCACAACTTGTATATGTAACCTACAACTCATGTGAGTGCCTAAGACACTACCAAAATTTTCTCTTCATCGTTCAAATATTATTCTCAAGCCACCAAGAATAGCTCCAACCTCCATGTATTTTCATCTAGGCTAGCTAGGTCACCTGAATAGGCTTGCAAGAACAAACAATCCTCACTAAAATCTAAGAGCAGCAACAGATTAACAAAGGAAATATATTATTTCACAAACTAATATTCTTCACTATATTTCATCATCCAGGATATTACAAATATATAGGCAATGTTGTTCCTATAAACAAGGAGGTGGCTACAACCACTCTTCCATAAATAACAGTAAACACACGTACACAACAAACTCCTAATATACATTATTGTTACATAACAATAATGTCACCAAACTATATTATAATGTGAAGCACTAATAATAATTCCTAACATTCCCCCCCTTAGTGCGAACATGGTAGAAAAACATCCACACACTCCTCTGCAGTATGCTCACCCCTGTGGCATGTCCAACTCTGTGACTCATGACCTTGATCCAAAAGAAAGGCTCTTTCCTTCCATGGTTTTAAACAGGCTTACCACAAACCTTAAAGTGACAGGAACCTCATCGACTGTCGACCTCGTGTGGTTTTCTAGATCCTCCCACAAACCCTTTCAAGATCCATGAACTGACTTACTCTGGTGCTACTGTTCATCACTATGTTTATACATCAGGGAATTATGTAGGAAACACAACTTGCATATCACAAAACTGCACAATAGAAGATATACTGAAAATATTTCACATTACTTCCTATAAGAATCGTAATGTTCTTAATTGTAGTCTCTGTCTTTGATCGCTGCCACTCGATCTCGAACAGCATAGAAAACTGCCACTGCCACTGGAAGCTTTCCTTGACTAAGTCATTTTCGGTGAAGAATGGGAATGGAACATTGGTATGTATTACCCCCCACAATGTGAAATTCCACTCATATAGATACTGAGAAGAAAAATGCATCGAATAACATACTCCTGAATGGATCTTGCTAGTTAGGTCTTGCTGCACATGGTCACTAATGCTAGTGAACGTATTCTCCTAGTTGACCATCTTCCAATGAAGTACGGTAGTCAGAGGACCAAGTCAGTCAAAGGATCACTGACAGTTATCTGTACTCCAACACAACTTTCTTTCCAACATCCATCAAAT
Organism: Taxus chinensis; assembly: GCA_019776745.2. Lineage (NCBI taxonomy): Eukaryota > Viridiplantae > Streptophyta > Pinopsida > Cupressales > Taxaceae > Taxus > Taxus chinensis. Next base: position 237,024,092 of record CM034152.1, on the reverse strand, counting down.
ACCAAACAAAACAGGAACACTGAAAAAAGAATCACACCAAGCTGAAACTGGAACACTGCAAAACTCAAAATTATATACTATAATCAGACGTCGGATTCCACCGAAAATGCGTCTGTGAGGCAATTTTTTTTATTTTTGGACTTTTACAATGACACGACTTTTGATTTTTTGACGATGACGCTACTATATGACTAGGCACTCAACGCAACAAATAACGACTTATGTTTATTAACTACGAATTAAAAAATATTTTAATTACACAACACTTTAACACATTTGACTATAGACGAAAATAACAAAATGACTCAAAATGACTCGGCACTCTCGTTGACATAGAGTAATCCTAGAATCACCTATTTATTTTACGGACTTTTATATGACATAAGACATACAAAATAACTCTTCTTTTGACAACAGATGTAAAAAATACACTAAATTTTTTAAACAAATACAATAGACCACCTAACATATAAAACTATGACACACCTTTTTGTATTTATTTTATTGAACACGTGGCCTCTATTTAACATGAATACCAGATTTGCTAATAAGACATTAGCATATTGACTATTTAAAATTTTAATTAAAACTGTGACATGACTTGGTAAATGGTATTAAAAAAAATTTTTGCCGTACCTTTCCAAGGTAATACCACAAACTTTCCAAATAGTGGTTTTGAACATTTGTCTCCAGCGAAGGAAAATTGTGAAGGCGGTTTAGAGAATGGCTTAAAGAAATTGAAGTAAATTCAATATTCACGAGATTACCCACGCATCTCACATACTTATGTAACCCACGGAGATATTTGCATACCCCAAGTCTGACTCTATCCTCAACACACTTGCGCAGACCAATTCACTGGATAAAGAACCGTGGTTGGATGAACTGTGAATGCACCGTGAAATCCAAATGTGAATTGATGCTAGATCTACACAAATTTTGCCAGCGATTTTATCAAAACTTAAACTTAACCAGAATGACTGATTTCTCAAAGACTTAAACGGGATCAATATTCCTCTCAAGCCTACCAAATACGAAGCACCGAAATAGATGGAAATTTGATATGTCAATGGAGATGGTGCATGCGTGCACAGTGAAGCAGGCAACACTGAAACATAAAATATGGAACTTTAACAACCTTAACTCTGCATATATACCTTATAATTTTTCAAAATAAATAATGGAAAAACACATTAGATGGGACAAAGAAGAATAGTACATGCCCCTGCAAAAAAAATCATTTTCCCATCATAGGCAGTGGAATAATACGGCTCTGATACCAAATCTAAGAGCAGCAACAGACTAACAAAGGAAATATATTATTTCACAAACTAATATTCTTCACTATATTTCATCATCCGGGATATTACAAATATATAGGCAATGTTGTTCCTATAAACAAGGAGGTGGCTACAACCACTCTTCCATAAATAATAGTAAACACACGTACACAACAAACTCCTAATATACATTATTGTTACATAACAATAATGTCACCAAACTATATTATAATGTGAAGCACTAATAATAATTCCTAACATAAAACACCTGATATCACCATGAACACATCTTAATAACAAAGTCATCATTATCCTTATCATTCTATGGCCATAATCCGTCATTCTATTTTTTGTTAATGAGGATTTTTATCTATGAAAACTCCTAAACCATAACATGTTAACACAATAAATCAAATTTTAAGTAGTTCTTGAAATTTCCTCTTCACTACCTCCTTGTCAATAAGTATAAACCCATATGTAGTATTGTTTTGTAAATTAAACCCTTGAATATAATTCATCTAATCAATTGTATTTTTCATAGGTGTCAACCCATCTTGAACATTTTTACTTGTTAACTACATGTGGAAATAATCCTATTATTTTCATTACATTATTCTTATTTGTAGGATTCTAATTGATTATAATTCTCTCCTTCTCTCTCTTCATCTAATTCAGGAACCCTTATTTACAATCATCAACAATTTTACAATTATTTCCACGTCCACAATCACATAAAATAAAGTATTTAGAGTATAACTCTTATAATAATTCATCAAGGTTTCAATATTATTAGAACCATCATGTTGTTCCTTTCTATCAAACTACCTAAGTCTTTCAAGAAACACATGACATATATACGTCATCAATGTATCACATATGTACCTATTTAGAATTATACTTTACATTTATTTTTTAATATCAATTCAAATCCCTTTGATAACCAATACAGCTCATGCAATGCTCAAATATCTATATGAAAACTTCATTTTTTCTTTCAACACACACTAACATTATTCTCTTATTAATTTCAATTTCACCATGCCAAACTCATCTCCAAATGTAAATGTTTAAAAAATTCACCTACATCGATATATTTATACCACATTCTAGGTTATTATTGTTGGGGGTTATAATATTAAGTGGGAAACCACTTATTTATAAAACCCACCAAATGAATTGGGTCAAATTTTAATGAGTGTATCATGACCACCCGTATTGTATATAACAAGGTGATCCTGTAAGGATTGGTTGCACATGATTGTAACATTGTATGTGAGCTATATGTGTGAGAAATTTTATAAGAATCATGAGTAGATATAGGTAGTTCATAATTCCTTAGTGAAGATGTATCTGCATGCAAAGTAGTGGGATTGTTCGGTAATAGTATATTCTCAATAAAGATAAGTGATTTTTTAATGGGTTTTTTTACCTTTCATTGTTTTCCCACTTATATCTTGTGTCACTCTATTATTTACTTTCTATTCATGATATTTACATTCTCTAATAAGCAAACATAAACATATCCACCTATGTTTTAATTACTCCACTTCATAATATATAATATTGAGCGAGCTATATTATGGATTAATAACTATTTAATTATTCATTCCCATTAATGTTTTAACAATGATCTCTAATAACTGGGAAATAAAACTCTTTAGTGTAGTCCTTCATGCACATATATTTATTCTTATGTTCTTTAACCACTTATGTAATAGTATTTTATATTCAATTAGTAGGAATTTCATGTTTATATTATAAACCATCCTATTCATTACATTGATCTTATATTTTTAGTTTATTCATCTGTCACTTTGTAGTTGATCCAAACACACAAATGGATTCCCACTTTTCATTTTACAGGAAAAATAATCCTTAGTAGCTTCTTTGCATACTCATATGAGAAATACAAATCTAATTATACGATCTAATCTATGAGATATTCTAATGTATTCTATGAAGTTAATACTACTTAGTCGGATGTGATGGCACATCACTCAAACTAAATTCCAAGTGCTCACCCAAAGCACACACAAAATAATAGGCCCTTCTTTATTTAGATCATGCAAGATGTGTAATTAACATTTAACATTGCGTAACATAGAATAAAATACATTATATTAAGAGATCACAATAAAGACAATAAAGTAAATAAAATTTTTTAGGTTTGAATATTCATTCCTCAAGGAAAACGATAAAAAAAATTGAATACCAATAACACCTGTTTCATCTATCATTATGTTGGCTATCCATATAAGATCATCCATTACAAAACATTACAATCATAACATCACACTCATACAACAATCACCCCATTTACATAAATAACTCTTACATCCCCCTTTATTGTATTACCCAGATATGTCACCTATATATATATATATATATATATATATATATATATATCTCTAGTGAGAACTTGTCCTTCACTACTTTGCAAAACATTAATTTATTAATACATACTTCTATACTTATCGTGAATGTACCTTTAATCCATGTTTTAGTATTCAACTGGTTGTTCTATTTCCATGTAAACCTTCACATGTGACACATACATAGTAATTTTAATAAATCCAACATTACCCCACACTAGGGATATTTTGTGTCCTCATAAATACGATAATGAAATAATGGTTGAAAGAATTTATGGAAAAATGCAAGCAATACCCAAATGAAATATCAAAGAAAAAATAATACTTATTTTTCTGCATGGAAGAAAAAAATTTATTCATGATGATGGTAGATGTTCTTGGTACTCTATGTTGATGCTCTTCTCCTACTACCTCCATTCCATGAGCCCAATTTATACCTTGTCTAGTGTTGACTTGACAATATCTAATATTGTTTCCACAGTCAATTCATTATATTTATAATGCATCTTTTTCAACATGACATTACATTCAATGGTGATGCCCTTTAGGATTTCTACCCTTCACATCACCATTATTTGTATCTTTGTAAGTTGTTATTCTATTTGTTTAAACTTATCCTTTACCACCTCTTTCATTTCTCTAACTTCTTACAATATTGTCTCATCCGTAGACCTGTTTGTCAACAATGAGGCCTGTCATTCTTTCAATTTAGCGTTATCCTTTGAAGTGTGCATAATTAATATCATTGACATATCTTGACACTTTTCAAATAAATTTTCATCCTTTTGTGTGGCTTCTTTCAACTTTTCAGTAAGTGTTATATCTTCTTCTAATTTTTTCTTAATTTTGGCCTTGTTTGCACTAGCCATCTCTTATGTAGTAGGTCGCTTCCCATTATTCACCTTTACCAATAGCAACTATACTAATTCTTCCGAATATTCCATTTTAGATACGTCATAAGGTTTAGTATACATTAAAATATCTGGAGATGCATGAGTAATATTATTTACCAAGTTAGTCATTTTATTGTATACATATACTAGCATTTTCTTTAAATCATTTAGATCCTTAGCTATTTTTTTATTCTTCCTATTCTTTTTCTCTGCACCCTTTTGTGCTCTTCTTATTACAGATTTTTTTTTTCCATATTTATCCTTCCTACCTCGAAACCCATCTTCATTAAGGCATTTCTTGTTTTCTCATTTTAAATTCAAGTAGAGTCTACTATTGGGAAAATGGTTCCTAATTCTTTTTTTAACTTTAACTGTAAAATAGAATATTTTTTCACTTTAAACTCTAGTTCCTCCATGTTCATTTATACACCAAGAGATAATTTTACATGTCCATAGAAGGGCCTTGGCCTTATTAAAAATGTAGCAATTAAATAGTTGTTCGATGGGCACTAAACTCTAAAATATGGCCTTAAGAAGCTTAGTTGTGTCATATATATATGAAATCACAAGGGATACCTATGAATGTTGACTTGACCTTCTTCATGTCACGTATTTTTTACGTGATATCTCATACATGATATCATGTTTCATATGACCCATTTCCTCAGTTGTGACCTTGTCCTTCCAAATTCCATGATATTGTTTCTCCCTTTCCTTGATGGCAGAAGATAAAGATAAATGTATTCAATGTATTATGTTCAATGCGTGTATTTATCAAACAAGAGTGCAAAGCCTTATAAAGGCTACAGGAGGAGAGAAGGAGAGAGGACAGTTATAACTATCCATTAACTGTCAATTAACAACAATGGATTAAACTAATGCTAACATTCCCCCCCTTAATACATTGTTCGTACAAACATACATTTCCAGATAGAGATTCCCCCCCTTAATGAGAACACCGCAAAGAGGGTCTTCACACGAGCATGTGCCTACATGGTCTCACATGGTTTTTCTAAGGTTGACCAGAAACCTAGAGGAACAGGAACACTTTCTGACTATTCACCTTGGTGGTTTTATAGGATTGCCATGAATGAAGAGGATTTTACCTCGGTGGTTTTACAGGCGTACCACAAACCCAAGAGGATGATACCTCAGTGGTTTTAAAGGATTACCACGAACCCAGGGTGAGTACCATGCACTGGTTTCAGTGTTTTTCTACTCCCCATGATGTTCTTCGGTTAGGAGGTCCCACATAGGAAATTCCGTATCATCTGTACTTTATTGAAAAAATGGAACAACCAACACAAAACTGAAATAAAAAAACCAAAATTGACAAATTTGGTCCTCAATACCTTATCATCCACAATATCTGTCGGAAGCCTCATCACTTGCAGCTTGCAAGAGGTTGCTGGAATTCCTCCAGCCTCCATTTTCCTCCATCCTCTTGTCTGTTGCTACTTAATCAGCGGATATAACTTTGAGGCTCACTACTTCACATCTCTTGATCTTTTGAATGCTCACTACTGGCTGGTTGTTGGTTTGTGGGAGGTCTTGCTTCCTCTTCTTTGTACTTTCACACCAAGAAAAATTGATCTCCAATCTGTCTTCAATGTATGGATTCTCATAATGAAGGATTAAACTGAGACCTTATTGATGGACAAGCAGTAGGCTGAAGTTGGCTTTGATTTCAATGTAGGACTCCTGTTACGGATTTTCCCACTGAAGAAGGTCTGTATATCTTTGCAAGAAACTATTCAGATGGTTATTGATAACCTAAAAATTTCAAGATTGGAGTATCACAATGAAAATGATCCTAATTTCCTAACTGTAACTTGCCAACGCAATGCGAGTAGAGATCAATCAATCTCAAGGAGCTTTCTAAAAATATTTTGATCCAAAATGTCTACCAATTAGTTGCAATAAAACATAGACTTGGACATACTGTTTCCCAGGAACAGGGAAGTTTCTGATTTTAAGACATGTTGCGCAAGGAAGTGCCTGCTCCATGACTTCAATAGATCACAAACTGCGACATTTCAATTTTCAGGGAAATGCTAAATATATGTGTCATACATAGGATTTAAAATGCCAACATAGGGCACAAGCATGGTAATCCACATAGTTCAAATAACACTAAAATGTCAAACTACATTTCCATGTAGTCCTTGGAACACATGACTTCCTCCTTGGTCGCTGGTCTTATGCTAAAAGCAACACACAGGTCACCAAGCTTTTTCCAATTTCTATTCTGCAGGTCCCCTGTTCACACTGTTATGAATGCCAAAACAATTCCACTCTAAATAGGTCACTCCAACAATAGATCTCCACACCAAAACAAAATAGATCTCCAAACTTCAACTGCAAGTCGTTGCACCTCAATTTCTCTACCATGTCCACAGGTGTCAATGTATCCACTTTGTTGTTTAAAGACTCCAAATTTGCACACAGGACAAAGTAGAGTGCTATGATACTAATGATGGAATAAGATAAAGATAAATGTATTCAATGTATTCTATTCAATGAGTGTATTTATCAAACAAGAGTGCAGAGCCTTATAAATGTTGCAGGAGGAGAGAAGGAGAGAGGACAGTTATAACTGTCCATTAACAATAATGGATTAAACTAATGCTAACATTCCTCCCATACCCCTTCATGATATTCTTCACTCTCCTCTTCATATGTGTTCTCTTCATGTGGGACAACTTGGTCTTCTTGTTATTCTTCACATTCTTTAGACTATTTTTCTTCTTTATGTACAAGTTACTCTAAATATTCTTCCTCCTGGTCTTGATCATGGATAATGAGAGGTTGTACCTCCTCAGTTGGGTTGGCCTTCGGTACACTCCTCACTATAAAAATTACAGAAACTTGGGGAGTTTTCGATGTACTTGATTCTTAACACCACCTCCACATATTCTTCCTTTTGCTATGGTATCATCTTTTTCTTCTTCTTCTTCTTCTCCTTCAGGGGTGGGCTCACATCTATGTTTTGGAATTTTAATATTTTTCTTCTTTGGTGGCGGTCATGGATGGTTTTTGTCAGACACATCGAAAACCTTTCCATCCTTGAACATGGGATTAATACACATATACGCCTGACATGTCACTTTTCCCACTACTAGTGTCATGATGGGATCAAGTTCCATCAGATAATATTTTGTTATTTCTTCACAAGGTACCTTAGACTCATAACTATATGTATTTTTCAATGTATCTTAGTTAACATCTACTTTGTCTACATTAGATATAAGTGGATACATGTCTGCAATTTTGTTTACCACTATCTTGAAGTATTTCGTGGTGAATGAAAATGGTAGTTTACACCATGGCCCCATTTATCCATTATTCAACAAAAATATACCACAGTAGAAGTTTTGCATTACAAAAATGTTTGCATGTCCTTCGAATACTATTAATAGCTCTCTAGGCATGCACTATTCATTTTAAAGGTATCGTGCAACCTCTTGTACAATTTATCCAAGAGTATCTTATATACATTAGTCACCCCTCCATAACATTTATATTTTTGAAACCTTTTGGCCTTAGAATGATTCTCCACAAGGTTATCGTATTCATTTCCATCTGCTACATCCAATACACCTATCTCCTAAAACACTATAAAGACCAAGAGTGATCACTACTGTATCTTCTCACCTTTCTCATGTTGGATGTTGGCCTCCTAAACTATGCTTTCCATGATGTATAATTATATGTTATACTTCATCTTTTGCATCATTTTATATTATGTTAAGGAACTTCTTGTTAACCTTTGACCATCTCTCGGAGTTTTCAAATTTATAGCTCACCAGGAACACAACTTCTCTTACACCTGGGTCAGCAATATTAGTTATGTTGGACATGCGACCTCATCTTTGGTAGTGGAACTCCACAAATGTATTTTCTATTATATCCTCATTATCTATGTCCTAAAAAAATCTAAACAATTATCATGCAATCTTGCTAATCTATTAATTAAGTCTGCGGTGATGCACAACATTTTACTAGTGAATTAGAAATAATCCTCATGAATTTTAGACATAAGCCATTAGTACAGGAACATGGGCTTACCAAAGAATGGTAACTCAAACATTTGTAACACCTTCCTATCAAAAAATTTCTTGTGAAACATGTCATTGAGAATTATTTTTCCTACAAATTTTAAATTTCATGTGTCTTTTATTACATCCCTTTTGATGTCTCCTTCATGGCATGACACTCGGTGGTTATACTCATTTATCTTGCACTTCTAAATTTAGGATGTCCATTATTTTCCGATAATGACCTTCTTAGGGTGCTACATCTCCGAGTACCAGATTTTGTGAGCTTGCTTTATTATCTTCTTTCTCTTTGGTACCTTCTTTGGTGCCATTGTACTCTTAGTTTAAACCTCCTGAAACTTATTCCAACTTTGGAATTTGTGCCCTAAGTGCTGAAAACCCTAGTCTTACTTTCTTAATTTATTATTCCACTCTTTCAATCACTCTCAATTGTGCCAACACACTCCATGCCCTATCTTGATTAAGAAAACCAATTTATATACCTAATCCTACAAATCTCTTCGTAACCCTAACTTTGCAATCCTTCTCAAACATTTTCACTTCACATAACTTTCACTTTACACAAGAGGCTCTAGTTTTGTTCTGGAGGTTTGTTAGTTAATCATTTTCTTTGCAACTGTGGTTTGTACATGTTTATACTTTTTTTTTATAATTGACAAGATCTATTTCACACACTAATTCATATTTCATAAAGTAAGAATGACTTCACTCGCCCATCTTTTAGAGATTTAGAATTTTTATTCACATTTAATGCACTCACCTACCACCTTTTTTAATCTTTAATACATCTTTTTTTCTTTCTTTATTTTTCCATAAACATTTTCTATGCACAACAACCCATAAACTTATGGTGTACTACTACTTCCTAGTATGCATAGTCATTTTATATGAACCTTCCTGCACCACACCTTTTATTATCTTTGTCACTTCCCAAGTATTTTTCCTTCACATTTCCTCCCTCACGCTATAATACATGCATCTGTGTCCATCAAGTTTTCACATGAGCATTCCCCCAACCCAAGTAAAATTACATATTATCAAGCTAATAATTAGAATAATTAATTTATGTACCTTCAAATGTTTTCCCACACGTTCCTTTACATCCTCACTCCACACTAAAAACATGTGCGGTCCTCTACACATCAGTCTACAAAAAATAGATCACCCCCTATGCATGAACACACTTATTACAACAAAACAAAAATACCAAAATTTGAAAGTGAAAACTAATATAAATGGAAAAAAAGCCTTATTACAAACATATTAGCAGATTATTTATAGTAGGGATTCAACCTACTCCCTTTGAATTAATCAGGAAACATATTACCATCCAACTACTAAAACTAACAAGCTCTAGATTCCAACATGTTTGTTACTTTAAATGGTCCCATCCAATTTACTTTGAATTTTAATGGGTGGTGTGAAAATTTTTAATCATATAAAAGAACCATCTTCCCAATAGTAAAAGACTTGTTTTTGATATGCCTATCATGTCAAGAATTTTTTTGTGCTTTTATGTGTTATGGATCCATCTCATAATTGTTATCCTTTCATCCAATTACATTAACGTTTCAATTTATTCTTCCATTACCTTTTCATCACAAAGTCCTCTTGCATGCAAAATATGTAGGTAGGGTAGCATGAATTCCATAAGAAAAACTACCTCTTTTCCAAACACTAAGTGAAAGGGTGTGGCCTTATTCAACCTCTTGTATTTAGTTTTGTATTCCCATAATACAACTGAGACATTTTCATCCCAATATTTTCTTCCTACATCAATTTTTTTAAATGTGTATCCTAAGATCTTGTTAAAGTATTCTATAGTACCATTTCCTTGTGGGTGATAGGAGGTATTCTTATGATCAACTATCATAAGCTCTGCTAACAATATACTAATTGTTTCATTCAATAAATTAGTGCCCCTATCACTGGTAGGGATCAAAAGACAACCATATCTACTAATAATGTTCTCCCATAAAAATTATTATGTTGTAGCTATAATGAAATCCTTTAAGGGTGCTTCTTTTTCCCACCTTGTCAAATAATCTTTACACATGACGATGTGTCATGCTCCTGTCCTTCACGCATCTAGTGTAATTGGCCCACGAAAATCCTTCTCCCATTTCTCACAATGTTATGCACTTGTGATAGGTGATAATAGAATCTCCTCAAGTTGTCCTAGTTTTCCCATTCTCTGAAAATGATAACATGTTTTACCAAAATATTTAGTATCCTTGTATAATGTCTCCCACTATAATCATGCAAGTAGTATATTGTACACTATACTTCTCCTACATAATTTCCCCCAACAAAACTAGCATGCACTTCTTCCATGATGGTTTTATGATCTTACTCCAAGAAACACATATTCAATACTTTATTTCAAGAAATTTTATATAGGTCTACTCCTACAAATTTATAAGTTACATTGTGAATGGTGAGTTCATTCTTCTCCAATATCTTTATTCCTTCAAGAACAAAACATGTGTGCGAAAATTTCTTCAAAATCACCTTGGGCACGCTTTAATCTAAATAAATAGGCATCTAGCATAATGTCATTTATGTTGTGTGTATCCTCGCTAAATTTTATCCATGACAAGTGGTTTGGTCCTAAATTACTTTTACTGGGTTCGACTATGATAGAAGACTCAAATTTCTATAATAAAAGAATCTGATAGATATGCCCTTACAATAGTGGCTTGTTTACTAGAAACTTAAGTTTTGTGTGATTAGTGTAGAAGAAAAATTGTGTAGCCAATAAATATTTCCTGAATGTTTGAAGAGTGTTCACCATAGATAATGCCTCATGTTCTATTGGTGTATAATTTTGTTCAGCTAGTGTTAGGTTCATGCATGCAAAATAGATAGGATGTTCCATATTACCTTCCCTTGACTAAGCTAACACACCTCTATTTTTTTTTTCCAGAAGCATCCACATGGACATGAAATGGTAAATTCTAAGAGGAGAGGCGTCAAATGGGCACTATGGTTATCCTTTACTTCAAGGTTTCAAATTATTTCTGATACGCATCTCTTCAATATAAGTCCTCCTTTTCCTTCAACAACTCTTCCAATGACACTTCAATTTTGGCATAACCCTTAATTAAATTTAGATCGTAGCCCTTATTCCCAACAAATCCAAACACTTTTCTTTGACTACTTGGCTACTCCTGTAGTGCCCACTTCCCTTTGACACCTTTTTATATTGATCATGACACTATTGACTATATCAGGGACATTATTATAGTTTTGATTTGGTATGATGTTAGATGTTTGATCATGGATTATTGCTTACTTTGATTCTTATATGATGCATGATGATTATTAGAGCCATTTTTATATATTGATTTTGATATACTGTTTGACATGGCTATATTTAAGATGTTGTTCAGACTTGTGATAATTTGATATTTTGATTAGACCTAGAAAATAAAATTTGGATTAAAATTGATGATGATATAGTTATTAATGAAATTGTAAGTGATATTGGTGATTGTCTTGATGATTTTTGTGATTCACATATATATATTAATGATTTTGAAATTATATTTATATTCATTTGGATGTTCTGATATGACCACGAGATCGAAGGAGGTATTTGTATTTTACAGGTTTAAAATATCACAACAAACATTGGGGGATTGGAGACCAACCACTTTGGAATTCTAGATGAATTCAACAAGGTCACCATGGGAACTATATTTGTTTGTCTGTGTTTGTTTGTGTCAAGGATTCCCATGGGGGGGATCACCTTTAAATGTGACCAAGGGGTTTTATGTATTTATTTTATTTGGTCCCTTTGTTAATGTTTACATGTGGTTATTTTGTGGTGCTTTGAGCCCTTTCATTATTTATTAAATGGTGTGTAATATTGTGAGTAATCATGCTGTAAGTTAATTAATTAAAATATGTCATAAGAAAGTAATTAATAGAGTTGTTGGTATTGAATTAAATTATTGTAAGAAATTTGTTAGTAATGTGTAAGAGACATGTAAGTTGATTTTGGAGTATGAAACACTCCACCTTATTGAAAATTTAAATTTGTCCTTAGAGGCTGATTTTGGAGGCTTGTGGTATAAGTTAAACTTGTCCCATACCTCTTAAATTTGTATACCAACCTTACGTATGGTTGGAGAGTTAAATTTAGACTTTATTTATGAATTTTTTTAAGTCATGTTGAATGTTTTTATTGCACTTTCTTACATGTTTTAATTTCAATCCTTATGGGTTGTGGGCTTGTTTGAGTGTGTAAGTAAAACTGTCATATTATTCACCCACCTATTGATTATGCATTAGAGAACGAAGTTTACTTTTGTGTTGAGGTTGAGGATGTATGAAGTGGCATCCTACATGGATCCAACTCATTCTCTTCCCCTCCCTCTTCTAGAAATTAAAATTCTTTAGCTTGTTTTTGGGTTGATTCACTTTTATCACTTCATTTTTGGGAGACTTCTTTTGGTTTTGAGAGATCATGCTTTGTGGATTGTTGATCTTAGACTATTTTGCATTGGAAATATTGTTGTTTTGGAACCTTGGAACAAACCCCATCATGGAGAGGTAAGAGATTGGCACTTGAAATGCTCTCCTTTTATTTTATGCATATGTAAATGGTTAAATGTTTGAATGTGTTATTTCATTATTAGTTGGTTGGGTAGATGGCTTAGGGATGGTGTAGGAGAAGACTATGGGGTACTCTTGAGGGAGGCATAAGTGTTTTGGGGAGGTATAAGTGTGGAGGGAGTTGGGATTTGGGTTCCACCTTGTAAAAAGAAATAGCTTTCATTTATTTACTCGTTATGGGGTGCCATAAGAGGTTGGGAAGGCATAAGGAAATGTGAGGAATAAGGGTTACTTGGGGGAGGCATAAGGGTATGTCAGGGATTTGAAATGATATGCATTTTGGTGGTTTGTTCTTAGGTGGTGACACCCATTTCCCCTTTTGGGATGAATAAGTAGCATCCCACATAGTTTCTTACTCCTTTGGCTTCCATGATGAAGCCTAAGTCTTGTTTGTTATGTTTTAATGTGGTTGCAAACTACACTCTATTTTGGACTGTGTTTTTAAAAGTGAGATTGCTTGTGTGTTTGTGGAAGTCTATTGTTGCCATGAGTTGAAACACATCTTCTATTGCATTATGGTTGGGGCTAAGGTGCCAATGAAGAAGGATGACTTATCCTTTCATTAGATGTCTTGGTTGGGTGGAGAGCGTTTCCTTTCCCCTACCTTTGTTGTGATCAAAATTGGAGTATGATGGATTTGCATGTTGTTGTTCTAGTGCAAAGGAAAATACATTTTTTGACAATCCTTTGTGAGAGTTCTATTTGTAAAGCCTTCTTCCCACTTGAAGTAGATGAACATACATATATATTTTTTAATGGAAAGATGTTTTGTATTCGTTATGAAAGTTGTAATTTGAAATGTGAAAGAGATGTACTCCATTTTCTATTTTGGATGAAAGAAAAGAAAGGTTTATATCTGTGTAAACTATATTTTATCAATGGAAAAGAAAGTTGTAAAAGAATCATACAAGTCAATAGAAGTTATTTAGTTTTGTTAAGATGATATTGTCTTTCTTGGAAATGTGTGTTTACATTGTATTTGAAATCTCTATTTGAAAAAAAATTGAAAAGGGAAAACGTATGAAGAGAATATATTACTCTTTTCCTTTTGAATACATGATTTAAAGGAAACATAATATTGTTGTGATTGGATTAGAATGAATTCATAAATTTATGTGGGTAAATGTAAATGGATCAAATCAAAATTGAAGTTGTAGAACTTTGTTAGAGAATTTTCAAACTTTCAAATATTTTACTCAAATGCACAAGATGACCCCTACAGCAAGGAAAAATAGAATAAATACATTAAATAAAACTTAATATGATTAAAAATGACCCCAAAAAAACTGAAACACTTAAGAAATTTTTATAGAACCTTTCAGAATCGGGCGCAAAACTTCTCACAGTCGTTTTGCTGTCAAATAGAGAAATTTCAAATCGACCTTCAATATAACAATAGACCCTTGAAAATCCATCCTAAATTCCTATAAGAGTAACCATCCATGTCTGTTTGGCATGGTGAGAAAGGAAGGAGGTTGAATTGAACAAAATTTTATAAGTCCATTGTTAGTAGTTTTCATTTTATAATCCTAAAGAGCGTTTTTCTCAAAATTGACCCTTAAAACTTTATCCAAAATAAATTATTAAGGATTATGTGCAAATAGGATGTCGAGATATTTTCAAAAATTTCTTGTTTTCCAAAAATGGAGTTCCCTATCAAAAGTTATGACCTTTTTAAGTTCGTAGAAGAGGAAAAGCCCCTTGCGTCCTTGTCTTGCGCACCCATGAGAAAATGAGCCTCTTGTGCACATGTCTTGTGCACCCAAGAGAGAATGAGTCTCTTCCACACCCAAATTGTGTGCCTGGGAGAGAATGAGTCTCTTCTGTGCCTGTCTTGCATGCCCAAGAGAATAAGAGTTTCTCCCGCGCCTCTCTTCCGTGCCCAGAAGAAAATTTTCTTTCCGCGCCTCTCTTCCACACCCGCAGAAACTTCTTCTATTCGCCCCATAAGAAGATAATCTATCTGCGCTAAGGATTATTTTATCTCTCTGCGTGTTTTGTAGGATGATTCAATAACTGTTGTAATGGACTTTGGGATTTTGTTGGGAACACTTTTTAAAAAATATATATTCCTTAACTTTTCCTAACTAAACATAGGTTGTTCTTGAGTCTCAAGTGGCTGTTTTAGCTGGGTGTTACACCTCTAACCCCAAGATGACTATAATATTTTTTAGATCTACTAGTAAACCTTATTTACATATAATGTGTCCGAATAGTGTACCAAACGTTGTCCTAAAGATACATTTATTAATATTTGAAGATATAATAAACTATCCTCACCCTTCAAACATCATCCTTAGACAATGAAAACAATTTTTAACAAACCCATACACAGACCAATCATCTAAGTACCCTTAAATAAACTTACAAATTATAATGTGTAAGAATATTGTTGGTGCATTCTTCAACCTAAAAGACATGACTATGTATGCAAAAATTCCCCATTACGTTGAAAATGGTGTCTTTGTATTTTCTTCATGCATGATCCTAACCTGGTGATAAAATGAAAATCCATCAGTCAAAGAATAGATCTCACACCCTACAACATCCTCTAGTAATTCTTTAGAGAATGGCATGGGAATAAGATCAATGACACGTAAAGCATTGAGAAATTTGTAATCAAAGCATATCTCGATCCTTCCATCCTTCTTAATGTTAATTACCACAGGGATGATTTACTCTAAATCTCAAATAGGTTCAATGATTCATTCTTTCATTATCTTGTCAATCTCGTCTTTAAATTTCACGCGTAGGTTGGGTCTCATTTGGTAAGGCCTCTTATGAACTGGTAATGCACCATATTTGATATTTATCTTCATTTATCCTAGTGATGGATGGAAACCCTTCCAATCACATTATTTAGGAATAGATTTAAGAAGTCACGTAATAGTTTAATTATTTTTAGAACCTTTTCCTTAGACCAGTAATCTCCAATAACTTCTTCTTTCGGTGTGTCATCAGTTTAAATGTTCAATTTTTTATCTTCAGCGACACATGATAGGCATGAATTTTTTCATTTGTGGTTTCTAAAACCTTGTGATCACCTTCTCCATGATCTATGTTCACATCCTCGACCTCTTCATCATCAATGAGATAGATGAGCCTCCCTTTTTCCTTTTCCTTCCATGTGTGCCTCGTGAGTTTCTCATAAGAATTCATCTAGTAAAAACATTTTTTACACTCAATCAGAGGAGTCTCACCTTGTAACAAATTTATAATCTCTTCTACCTTCACGTTTTCTCTTAGGTTGATGAGCTTCATTATCTGTAGGGATTCATTCATATGGTGCTGAGTACAAAAATAATCAAACACATGTATGATACTTGTGGTTATGGTATCCCAAATTTTTTTCGCTGACTTCATCTTTACATGGATATATGAAGCATGTGCACATATACACATTGTAGAATAGAATTTATGAACCCGCATCGATGGGGTAATGCGTCAATACCTTTCAATCAACTTTTCTCACAATTCTATATGTGACTTTGAGGAGACGTCTTCCCATTATAAGTATTTGTCTGAGAAAAAAAATTATTCCTTGTAAACCATATCAATAAATAAAATCTTATTTCATGCCATCCAAGAAAGTTATCTTTATATGTATCCCACTAGTGTGAGTTCCTTTGTTCACCAACTGCTCCTCCATTACACAGATGAAAGACTCAATATTTTCCTCCCAAGAATACCTTAGTATCTCCACTCTTCCGAACCATCTTACTGTTCATGGAGTGATTACCCATGTTACTCTTCCATGAAACTCATGTTTCATTAGTTTCATGAGCCTAATTATCACAGAAAATGTTGGTAGTGTAACTGAAAGAATGTGCATCTCAGTAATTAATTACTCCTTTCTTTATTGGATCAAAATTTTATTGTCTGTGTGTTGTCTTCACATATATCTAATCAAGATATCCCTCATTGATAGGTTTAGTGTAGGGTGTAATCTTAGTTCAATTCATCAGGATTACCACCTACTCTTCCTCATTCTCAATAATGATATACCACTTGTTACCGTGTCGGTCTGCATTATTCACATAGCACCAAGGGTGGAAAAGTAATGAAGGAATTTTTTCCACCTCTACCGATTCTAGTACCTCGATGTATCCTATAACTTTTCTAGTTGAATAATTATGCATGCAAATTTTAAAACACGAATGGAAATTTCACTTTTTTTATTTTCCGTACAAAGCACGCTTGGATATGTTTGCAATGGTGGTTTTCCCATTTTAATCCAAGAATCCAATGTAATGATATTGGCATATGTGTCTGTATCAATCAAAATGTTACTTACCAACCAAATACCTATAAATACATATAAAGCAATATCCTTTTCATACTCACGGTCATGGGTTTCCAAGTTAGCATGTAAGATTTGTCTATCCCTCTCTATTCTTGTGTGCGACACTTTCTCCTGCAACCATTTTCTAAAAATGGTGATGATATTTTTTGTTTAAGCATTCTACACATTTACTTGAGGTCATCCACATTCTTATTGGGTACCTCTTTTTTCTTGGCGTGCTTTATATCCTGCGCTTATTCCTTCTGAAAATATATCTACCATGTATTTCTCTAATCAATCCAATGGTTTCTTAGAAAACCTCTTTTTTCTTCCATATATTTGGATATTCTCTTGGTTTTACATTCTGATTAGGTCTAATGAGTGGCTTTGTTTTTCCGTATTCACGCGCGTGATGCTTTTGTGTGTGTTGTAAGCAATAATGGTTATTATTCTACTATAGTTAAATTATTAGGTTTCCACTTTCCCTACTTAAAGTGCTCAAATTGTATCATTTTGGAACCCCTATCCTTCTTAATTTTCCACATATATACCTATAAGTCCAAGAAATCATCCACTTTGTGCCCCTTTCCATGGTACGCGCAAAACTGGTTCTGTAAACACTCACATTGATAGTCGTATGATGACCCACATATATAGAATGTTCTTAGGTTAAACCTTCCTTCATGACCTCTACAACCTCTACCAAAATATCCTCCTTGGTATCCCCCATTACCATTATTTCATGCATTGTTATGATGTCCAACACCATTATTTTCAATTTCATGTTATCATCCTTATGAGCTACCCTTGGCACTAGCCTGGCACAACCTTGTCTCACAGACATCATGAATGTGGTAAATCAACTGAAAATTAGTTGTATCATGGGTATGTGCATCAAAAATATTGCAATACATTGACACCTTTTGTGTGGCATGCGGTAAAAGTGGATAGTCTTAGACATAAATGTTCTTGTGAAAAATTTGGTAACTTGAGAGTAGCACACACACACTCCTGTAGGGTTAGCTATCCTTCTTGTGGTCATATATGTAAGTATTTGTGCATCAAATTCTAAAGCAGATTTTGTGTGTTGTGTTAGAAGATAATGTTTTTATCTGGGTAACCAAATCTAAAATCTAGGCCTCAAGGAATGAGGTCATCCCAATGTCAAATATTCCTACTACCTCTATGTACCATAATACTTCTAAGGCCTCTTGCGGGTCTATGAACATTTTGTGTGATAATTCCCTCTTAAAAGGTGTAAGCAATCCACCCATGAACCATTGTGCATGTTGATAGTGGTTTATGTCATATGATAGCTTATATGGTAGGGTTTCTAAACTTACATCATATTCTATGACACTTTCATACAACCCTTACTTAATTTCCTTGATCAAAGTGATATTCTGCTACTCAAACTTAGGTATATGGAACTTGGCTAAAAATGTTTCATGCAGTGCATTATAGGCCACTTTCATCTTATGTGGGTGATACTTCTTATACAAGATGTGTGTACACCCTTGAAGCATAGTATAAATATGACTCACCTTTCTATCTGAGGCCATAATTCCCTTAGCACTCCATAAAATTTTGCACTTTTTCACATGTTCTATTTTTCTTTGACACCTTGATATTCTGGTAAATGGAGTGACATCTCAAAGATTATACATGGAGGTTGTTGTGGAAATGGGTTATTTACTTATCTTGGATTGTTTCACTAGGTGGGGGACCAGATCTTGACATGAAACCTCCACTAGGGTTTCCTCCGATTAGGGGAGGACCAGAGCCTCCCTAGCCTCTTGTTGTTGGGGCTAGTGGTGGTCCTGAAGAAGAATTAGTCTTTGCAATTGTACTAGAACTAAATTGTACAACTATTTACCCTGATAGCCCTCTAATAAGATTAATTCCACTAAGTAGAGTACCAACATTTTATCTTGTCATCACACCTACTAGATTACTTATAAAATAGTTATGATGTTCGACTACAAGAGCATATTTTACTGCCATATGTGCTACCTTTATCTATTGTGCTTCATGAGATGAACCCAAAATGTATCTACCTATATCTACAACCCAACATGGTGATCCCCGATTTCCTTCTTACTCCTCGTCGTTATAAATATATTCTATAATAACTTCTAGATTCCGAACACCATGCGCAAGGGCTAGGTTTCCTTGGTGGGTTAGTTGCATGCCAACGGTTATTATTCTTTCAATACAATCACCCTCATTTTATTCTGAGGTGATCCTTCTACCGTATTTCCTAAATATGTAAGGGATATGGTGTTGCAGTCCCTCATCTTTTGTAGGGTTGCCATTACTTTTTCTTGGACACATTCCTCTCAATCGCAACACATATTTAACTACCCTCTCTCATGGATCATTATATCTTTGAAGTATTTCTTCTCTTTAATTATATTCCACTTGGAAAAATTCCATCCTACCTAGTCATTTCCCTTCCCCTGTGCGTGGTGGGGTTTCAACCTATCTAAATCATTAAAAATTTTGATAGATATTGAGAATGTGCATAGATAGGATCATCTGCTTTCACAAAGGAACTAAAATTGATCCTCCTCTACACATGAATAGGTTGAGATCACATACTCCAATATGTAATTCCTCAAAAATCTTCCCCACAAATTATCTACTGTGCATGTCTATGGTTCATCCAAATCATTGAGATCCTAGTACTTATCCTTACTCCACATAGACCTTCCTAATCTGATCACTTTATCTTGAGAGTATGGTACTAACCATTAATAGAATTCTCTTGGAAATAAAATAAAAAAGGTATCATACAACTCATCATATAGGTTATCCTCTTCTCTTTTACAAGAATTGAAACCAATACTCATGTTGTACCTATAGCAAACTATAACATATGCGTCATGTACCCAATGCTCAATATTCTCCAATGACAATCAATATGCCATGCTCATGCCACATCTTAATCAACGGAATCAAAATAGATCATGGTAACAAAACCAAAATGTAGTCTCTGGCGTTAGCACCACATAGTCAAGCATGCTAGCACATCACTTAGACTTATTTCCAAGTGCTCCTTTTAAGCACATGTAAAATACTAGGTCCCTCTTTATTTAGATCATGCAAGATGTGTATTGAAAATTAAACATTGCACAACATAGAATACAAAAAATTATATTTAGAGATCACAATAGAGGAAATAAAATAAATAATAGTTTGGCATTTTGACCATTCATTCCTCAAGATTTACAATCAACAATATATGAATACCAAAAATACCTCATTCATATCTTCTAACCTTGACAATGCATATCAGATTATCCATTAAAAAACATTACAATCATAACCTCACACTCATACAACATTTTTCTTAATTACATAGCTGGGTCTTACATCCCAACTATTCTATTACCCAATATAAATTGTGTATATAGATGGTGGGATATTTTCCTTCACCACTTTACAATGCTTTAATCTATTAATAGATTCTTCTATAGTTAGTCTACATGTACCTTTAATTTGTGATTTATTCTTCATCTAAATTTTCTATCTCACTGTGTGCTATTAATGAATTACATGACCTTCACACCATGTCATATTTCTCTTCCCATGCATTCTCTTATTTTATCTAGCTCCCTACATGTGTTTTATCTTCCTTTAATGCAGATTAATCCATTTATAGATCTTCCTTTCCTATCACGCCAACCCATGCTTTTCCTATTTTTGGTCACACTCTTCTTTTCTTGTTATTTGTTGTTCAAAATGTTCCTATGTGTATGCCTTCATGTGTCCTCTTCTTTTTTCTTCAGGGAACACTCTCATGCATTTTTTGTACTTGTAATATTTCTCATTTTTGCTATCATCCACGCACCTTCATGCGTGGCTCATACCTGGCTATTTTTCTCAATCCAACATTACCCCACACTATGGATATTTTCCATCATCAGAAATAAAAGAATGAAAGAATTTATGAAATAATGTAGGAAATACCCAAATGAAATATCAAAGAATAAAGAACACTTATTCCTCTACACATAACCAAAAAATTAAGATATTTATGCTCTTTCTCTAACCATTTAAATATCCTTTAGATAAATATCCTCATGTTCTTCATCAGTTTATTGAACATAAGTATTTGTTTTATCATCATCACTCAATTCTTCATCACTAGTTCCTTTTCTATTAGAGTTATTTTAGAATATCTCAATATCTTATGGAGATATCTCATCAAATCTAGAAACTCAAAAACTACATATTGTCTATTTCTTGTCATCCCTATAACAATTTCTATATGTTGCATACATATTTTAACACACAAAGAAAATGTAAATAAATACTACAATCTACACCTTTTACTTAATAATATAAGCATTGGATGATCCATATGATTATTTTATACCCACACTTCAAAATTTGGACTACATAACAACTAAAATCACCCATACCTAGGAATTAAAAGCTAGCTACTATATTAATTTTTGTATTCATGGTTATATGGTCAAATGAATACTTTATAAAACAACCTAAATATTTACAAATGAGATGATATCACACACTTGAAGGCCTATACATGACAACATGTAAGGAATTATAAGATTCTTATTTTAATCAAGAAGGAAAATTAAACTAACATGAAAAAATTCATTAAAATATTAAAGTAAAAACTTCACAATAATCCTCAATTTTAAACAATCCCAATACTATATATCCTAACTAGACATGAATACTCGGCAAATTTAGGTGAAAAATAATTAGTTTTTATTCTTGAACTTAGGAAATGAATATCCCATGATTAAGCTAAATAAAAATCTAATTATTATGACCATCATCCCTTCTAGATAAATAAATCACCAAGTGAAAGTACAGATATATTTGTAATAAATATATATTTATGAAGATATCATTTTATTTCAAAAACACCAGGTGAGAGGATAAATAGGCTTATAGGGAACATGTGACATGGGTGTTATAATCTAGTTAGGATGATTCCTATTAAAAAATAATTCATTTATGAATATGAAGTGAAAGATGTGTACTCAAGGAGAAATTTAAGCATCATATAGCTACATAGACAGTAGGGCGATTGCGCATGAGATCTCATTAGGTGTCATCCATAATACATATTAACTCACAACTTATTTATGTAGTATGTTTCTTAGGTTCTTCCTTTTGTTGTTTCATGAATGTTAAAAATTCAAAAATATATATCCATGAAGGATGTTATACATAGTTTGATGAGTCTATATACAATAGTTGGACCATTACTGTTGAAAATTGTACATGGTTGCATAAAACTTATGCTTTCTACTCTATTTTTTGGTACTGCAAAATATCTTGTGAATTAATATTCTCGTGCATCACTTTGGTGTTTTAAAGATTGAAATTTCAAATGGTCCCTTTTAATTTTGTTCTATTAATTATATTTTAAAACATTATTAAAACTTATTCATGATTGTGATGAAAGGTCCTTCCATATTTTGAAGGTTCTCCATATCCTAAAAGAAAATTTTCTTTGACCACCCAATAGTTGGAGTTACCTAATAAGTTTCAGCCAAACTTGCATATCTATTCATTAAAGTTTTGTGAAATCGCCTACACTTCGATATCTAGTAATTGCATATTTTTAAAACCAAACATCATCTAAAAAATTTCATTCTCCTCTTCCTATACATAAAGGTATCTAGATAAATCCTTGTGTATAATTGTTACATATTATACAAATATGATTCTATATATCTTTGTATGTATGCTAAACTAGCTATGTTATTGAAATGAAACTAACACCAAGTAGTCATAAAACAAAGCTAATCTACCATTAACATCAAGATAAGATAATAAAGTAAATAACTACTCTAATGCATAAACATTAAGGAAACGTCTAATGTTAAACCATTGCTACTCTTGTAATGTATAATTTATACTAAGTATGAGCCTATTTAGATCATACGAAATTAAATTTGTATTCTTGTCTCCAAAGTGAGGAAATGATCTCACCAAGAAATGGCTACAAGGCCATGCTCAGATCTTCTCTTACTACTCAACTATGAAAAAATGGATGCAAAGATGAAGAATTTATTCCAACAATGGAGAATGCTCTATCAATATGCCTATAGTAATTACTATTCAAAGCATGGTGTGGTGTGAAGGGAGGATACTAGGCTGTATATATAGCTTTCAAATTTGGGAGAAACTACAATCCTAGTGAATGTGGGATCAAAGATAAAGTATAATTAGTAGGGATAAACATGATTAGAGGGAATTGATTAGAATTAACAACTCATGGGAGTTGGAGATGATTTAATTAATCAACTAGTATTAATTAATAGGCTAGGATAAGTTTAAAAAGCTATTTAGATATGATTTAAAAGGAAATAGGTATGATTTATAGGACTTGAAAGAAGGATTTTACCAATAGGAAGGTTTATTGATTAAATGAAATATTAAAAAGTCTTAATTAACTAATATTATTTAAATAATTGATTGAAGGAAGATTATAACTAACAAAGTGTTGTTAACTAGCACCTAGAATGGGGGAAATGCTAGTTAATTAATGAAGTGTTGTTAATTGATTGAAATAGAGGGAAACATTAGTTAATTAGTAGTAAATCACCAATAATAAGAGAAATGATAGGAAAGAGGGTAATTAGTGAAATCTTAGTATTAAAACTACGTAGGTGGAATTTATGTGTCTATATTTTCCTGTCTTTAGGGTGGCATAAGCGATGTTGCTTCAAAGATAGTAGATAATTATAAACAATAAATTTTTGGAGTGAAATAAAAATTATTAGAATGAAGGATGCGGCATCGAGTGTCGATGGGGTGATGAAAGATGTCGATCGATGATCGAAAATAGAAGAAGGAAATATAAAATTCAACACAAGCTAAGTAAACGAGTATGTAATGTGATTGAGTACAAAAGACATACTATATGTGTTTCATAAGATACACGAATAGGGGGAGGGGGGATAAAAATAATCCCTATTGTCTCAGGTGATGTTGAAGAAAAAGTATGATAGAAGAAAATGATAATGAAGAAGAGTGGAGATGAAGAGAATGAAGATAAATTTCATCCAACTTATCTCAAGAAGAACATTTTTTCATCATTTTTCTCTATGATCTACATCATCAACCCTTTATTATATATACAAGTATATAATAGAAGTGTAAAATGATATAAAAATCTATAATAGTAACATTTGTTCTTTGCTTAAATATAATAAATACCCTAATTTTTATTTTTTAGGGTTTGATGCTTGTTTTGGGATCTTGCAAGTCTTTCTCTGACCTTAGATTATTGACGACATCTGAAGTAGAGTAGTGAATTTGATATGATAGACAACAAGGGCCTCAGAACACTACCAAACTAGTAAAGATCAGCTTTAGGGATTTTTCATAAGCTAGGGCACCAAGATTGCATACTAGAGTGCTCGCAGGCACCCGAGTCCTTCTCTAGGTGCTCTAGTCTAGTTAGATCCTCTAGATCCGTCATTTTTGGGACTTCTGCACAGTCATTACTACTTATTTATTGATCAATCACCTCTATGATACATTCCAGTGAGCATATGTTATTCAGATGAGTTCTTTCCTCTTCTCTTTTGCACATTAGGGTTAACATTTCCTTTTATATAATTTTTTGGCTCATTTGTATACTTCTTTACTGCATTTATTTACTTTATTATAGTTTTTCATAGCTTAGATTAACTATCACCATACTATATAGTTAGTCAATTTTAGTTAATCATTTTGGTGAGCCTCCTAATATTTATAAGAAAGTTCTCGATGACTCTTGTTCATTACATGTTTCATATTAAAAATCCCTCACATGTGCATATTGATTCTTCTCCTACTCAGAAAAATACTTCTCCTAAATCTAATGTTGCTTCTTCTCCACTTAATGAGCATCACAAAATTGTTTCTCATTCACCTTCTTCACAATTAATAAACCAAAGTATGCAACTACCTATCCAAATCAATAGCCCTTCTCCTTCGATAGTATCATCAATATTGCAAAGGCTTCCATGATTCAAGCTTTCTGGTCATCCTACTCAACTTTTGTTTCCTGATAATTTTCTTAACACAAGTACCTCTCCACTCACATTTTCTGTGACATTGTTACCTCTTCTTTCCACAACTTTTTTTAAGGAAACTACTGCCGACATTGATCCACTTACTGTCTTTTGAATAAGACCTCCATCATTCATACACTTAGGGGGCATAACATCCCCCCCATCAGATCATCATAGGGACATTTCTCATCATTGCATATACACATTCTTCATCTCTACATTCTCATCCATAGATCTCCCATCCTGCACATACTCATTTGTATTCTAGCATCATCGTTTCCCAATGACACACTCTTGTGCTTTGGTTCACACTTGACTATTGAGGGTTTATTTCACTTGATCCGTATACATTGCACACTACACCTATTCTTACATTATGTTTCATATACCATACATTATATATTTAGCAGACCGCACTTTGATATTTTCCCATTTATACATTTTACATCATTATAATCATCATTATGCATTAACCATTGTCTATGTGTCTTACATTAAACACTACTTACATTACATACTACACTATTTGTTTATCTACATACCTTACATACCATTTATTTTACACCGTTTATTTTCACACATATTCTACATGCTATCCTAGTCTTCATCACATATGAGTTTGGTATTACATCATCTTATTCAATAGTATGCACACATGGTTTATGCATCTAACATCATACACCAATCCATGTACATTCATTACATACCATTATATACATTACATTTTACACACTCTACTCTATTTACGTTACATTATACACATCGTGCACATACAAATTTAACTCATCACATGGTTGAATCTTATTGTTACATATAATACATTGTCTTCTACGCGCTGCATTCACCACCAAATGATTCACTTACTACCGAGGTTTTACAAATCAAATGGACCTTACACTCATAAGACGTTTACTATTTGATCTTTCATCATGTGATATTTCCAGCCTCGTGACATATGCTTTACGCTAAATCATCACCAATTCTATCCTTTTGTAGTAGTATACACCTTAGGTTACATCACCATCCTTCTCATCTTATAGTGATATATGCTTAGGTCTAAATCATCACTCTTCCATTCATCTTATAGTGATCTACATTTAGGATAAATCCTCAATTCTAACTTCATCTGGTCATGATATATGCTTCGGCTGAAGGTTTCATGCACACATCTTCACTAGTTCGCATCACATCACTACACCTACACATTCACCACAATGTGTTAGACACAACACACATTACTCGACCATTTCCCGATGGCACATTTTAATTTACGGTTCATTCTTGACTATTAAGGGGGCAAAAAAATGAACCTCACTACATACACTTCCATTATATCGAGGGGCACGTGGTCCCGAACATTTCATCTTTTATTCCATTCACTCCATCAACAACATACTACATATTATGGTTGTTTTTATTCTTGCTAAATTTTTCTTATCCATGCTCACTTTATTACATATGCTAGTTAGATTACTTATATTTCATTTATCTATATCATCCACACATGTACATTCACATATTTTTCCACTTGTGATCACAGATACTAGTGTCTTACATGCAACATGGATGCTTGCTTTCTACTCCTACACTAGTCGTTGGGGGCATCCAAATTTATTTCTTCCAGGTGCTTTTGTTTCATTTTGTAATTAACACTTTACCTTACTTTATTATATGTGCTTTTGACATACTAGTTATCTTTCTAACATGCCAACAAGTGCTTCATGTAAATCATTTTTTATGCAGGGATATTGGTTTCCATACTTGTTTGTTACATTTTCTGCTTTGGTTTTCTATTGTCTGCGAGCTTTCCCTCTATTTTATGTGCACACTTGTTTTTTTTTTTTGTGGCTATGATGGCCTTATGTGTTTTGTGACACTGTGAGTGATGTCCCATGCTTGCAGCCTGATTTTTCCTGCTTACTTTGTCTTCTTGCATGTTTACATTACTACTTTGCTTAGTATATTTTACATTGTTTGTGTATCTTAAACATTTATTTTCATATGCATGCATGTTTACACTTATTTTTGGTTAGCCTTCTTGTTTGTGTGTTCCTTGTTTTATAGAAAGAACTTTTCATGGTTACAACTTACAGGCTCTTGGTCCTCTTTTGCGGATGCATTCTCCAATTAGTGATGTCACATATGCCCCCAAAAGGGAGGCATCATTTGGGTTTTTTAACATACCAACACAAAGATTCTACACTGATTCATTTCAGTTATATACATCGACATGGTTAAGACTAGTCTATAAACCCCATACACAACGCCTTTTACAGGACATGGTGTCCTTAGCATTGTAGGAAGTGGTTACAAGTTTAGAGGTTACAATGGGTGTGCCTCTGTACACTACTTTGGCTAGTGGCATCAAATCACCCAAAAAAATAGGATAGTACAAAGATATCTTTACACACATTTAGGGAAGAAGTTAGAGCTTAGAGGACATAGATCATTTCTTCCTTACACTTATTCATCATATGGCATAAGATCGCCCAAAACACTCAGAGTACAAGATATCCTTCTACACTCTCTTTCTTGATATGGATCAGGTGCACATGTTTCATTTACATTTATATTTGCATATTTTACATTTATATACTTTCATATATATGCATCTTTTACATTGCATTTTCACACATACATACATACATATTTGGCTACTTGATCATTTTCTCCTTGTAGGTCCGACTGTATGAGAAAAAAACAATCAAATAGGGGAAAAAACAACAATAAAAACAACAACAAGAACACTTCATAACAACACACTTTACTAACCATGTAGGTACACAACACACATTATGCCCTAGGATCACTCTCATCACTATTTCTTTGCAAAATTTTCATCTTTAGTTTCCACCCTTCTCCATATTTTTTTCATTCCACACTTTTGTCTTGTCCTTTGGCACATTTCTACTATACTCTTCATGGACATCAGGTATGCATCTCTATCTACTTGATGTTACCAAGATTTCTGCACACCAACATAAAGTGGTGAAAAAATTATTGAAAAAATCATGCACTTTAGACATTATATATCCCAGTCTCATACTAATATTTAGAAGGTTCTTGAGTGAGAATGTACTAATTAACGCCCATCTTTCGGCCATCTTCTTTTATTTTATTTACATCATTACCAAAATATTGCACGCATGTGCCCAGTAAGCTTCTATCATCTCACATCATTTTCACCTAGATTGGGGGTGCTCGTGGGTTCCCTGATCCCACCTTAGTGCTCCCCAACCCCTTTACACTTTTCTGCCACTTTTTGGGCTCTTTTTAGGCTGTTTGAGATCTTTATATTTCTTGTGGTCGGCATTTTTCGGGGGTTAATTAAGAAATTGGATCAAGAGAACCCGATAATATAAAGTTATGATACCATAATGAAGGACCTAGAAGGAATTACTACCATCACTCGTCTAGAGTTGTATCCATCTATTACATTGGAGATCACTTTCAATCCACGATAGCTCCATCAAGGAAAAAGGCTAGGAAATGAATCCACAATCATAGGGGGAGGATTATTCTATTCCATTCACCATTCTATTACATTTTCTCACATAGTTATTGCTCATACTTCCCAAGTGTGACTAACACTTGAGCAACCAGGACATGTCACCCATGACTTGCCACATATAACTACATTGGGTCCTAGATTTATTTCGCACTCAATTAGTAAGTCCACCATTGTGTGTGGACATTTGATGTCAATGCATGCATGTTTACACTATTTTTGGTAGCTTCTTGTTTGTGTGTTCCTGTTTTATAGAAAGAAACTTTTTCATGGGTACAACTTACAGGCTCTTGGTCCTCTTTGCGGAGCATCTCCATTTAGTGTGATGTCACATGTGCCCCCAAAAGGGAGGCATCATTTGGGTTTTTTAACATCCAACACAAAGATTCTACACTGATTCATTTCCGTTAATATACATCGGACATGGTTAAGACTAGTCTATAAACCCCATACAACACGCCTTTTTACAGGACATGGTGCCTTAGCTTGAGTAAGTGGTTACAAGTGTAGAGGTACATGGCTGGGGCCTCTGTACACTAATTTGGCTCGTGGCAATCAAATCACCCAAAAAAATAGGATAGTACAAAAGATATCTTTACACCACATCTTAGGGAAGCAGTTAGAGCTTAGAGGCCATAGATCATTTCTTCCTTACACTTAATTCATCATATGGCATTAAGATCGCCCCAAAACACTCAGAGTACAAGTAATCTTCTTACACTCTCTTTCTTGATATGGATCAGGTGCCCATGTTTCATTACATTTATATTTGCATTATATTTAACAATTTATATACTTTCATCTATATGCAATCTTTTACATGCATTTTCACCAACATAATTACATAATTATTTGGCTGCTACTTGATCATTTTCTCCTTGTAGGTCCGACTGTTATGAGGAAAAAACAATCAATAGGGGAAAAAACAACAATAAAAACAACAACAAGAACACTTCATAACAACACACTTTACTAACCATGTAGGTACACAACACACATTATGCCCTAGGATCACTCTCATCACTATTTCTTTGCAAAATTTTCATCTTTAGTTTCCACCCTTCTCCATATTTTTTTCATTCCACACTTTTGTCTTGTCCTTTGGCACATTTCTACTATACTCTTCATGGACATCAGGTATGCATCTCTATCTACTTTATGTTACCAAGATTTCTGCACACCAACATAAAGTGGTGAAAAAATGTATTGAAAAAATCATGCACTTTAGACATTATATATCCCAGTCTCATACTAATATTTAGAAGGTTCTTGAGTGAGAATGTACTAATTAACGCCCATCTTTCGGCCATCTTCTTTTATTTTATTTCATCATTACCAAAATATTGCACGCATGTGCCCAGTAAGCTTCTATCATCTCACATCATTTTCACCTAGATTGGGGTGCTCGTGGGTTCCCTGATCCCACCTTAGGCGCCCCAACCCCTTTTACACTTTTCTGCCACTTTTTGGGCTCTTTTTAGCTGTTTGAGATCTTTATATTTCTTGTGGTCGGCATTTTCGGGGTTAATTAAGAAATTGGATCAAGAGAACCCTATAAATATAAAGTTATGATACCATAATGAAGGACCTAGAATGAATTACTACCATCACTCGTCTAGAGTTGTATCCATCTATTACATTGGAGATCACTTTCATCCACATAGCTCCATCAAGGAAAAAGGCTAGGGAAACTGAATCACACTTCATAGGGGGATGGATTATATTCTATTCCATTCACCATTCTATTACATTTTCTACACATAGTTATTGCTCAATACTTCCCAAAGTGTGACTAACACTTGAGCAACCTAGGACATGTTCACCCATACTTGCACATATAACTACATTGGGTCTAAGATTTATTTCAGCACTCAATTAGTAAGTCCACCATTGTGGACATTGATGTCAATTCAACCCCTTCATATGCATTTTTATTTTTTAGGTTTTGATGTTTGTTTTAGGGTCTTGCAGGTCTTTCTTTCACCTTGGATTATTGACAACATATGAAGGAGCACAAATAATATGATGTAGTAGACAATAAGGGTTTCAAACCATCTGCCAAACCAGTGAAGATCAGTTATAGAGTTTTCACATAGACTAGGGAACCCAGATAGAAGACCAAAATGCCCACAGTCACCTTGGTCCTTCTCCAGGAACTCCATTCCAGTTAGATCATCCATATCCATCCTTTTTAGGACTTCCACACATTCATTGCTACTTCTATATTTTCCAGTCACCTCTACGACACATTCCCACAAGCATCTCTTTTTTAGATAAGTTCTTTCCTCTTCTCTTTTGCACATTAGTATTAACAATTGATTTTACATAATTGTTTTACTCATTTTCAAACTTCTTTACTAATATTATTTACTTTATTATAGTTGTTCATAGCTTATATTAACTATGACCATACTACATAGTTAGTCAATTTTAGTTAATCACTTCCTTCACTTCTCAAGTCTTCAAACCCTTGAACACATTATTTCTAATCTTATTCAACATATAACACATAAGATCTGGTCTCAATTCAAGTTTCAACACCTACAAAACTCGTTCACTTAGATATCACTTCTTACACACACACAACTAGCTCCAAAAATCACCCAAAACAATGCTTTTATAAGATCCTTCACAATTGAAATTAAAACACAATTTTTTTCCCTCCTTTGTATAGACCCATGCATCATACAAAATATCCCAAATTCATTACATAACAGTAACAAGTGACCGAAGTAGGTCAGCCTAGTCTAAATCATCATTATATGCTCCAAAAAGAATAAAATCCTAATGAGTACAAAGATTAAAATACCCCAACATAAAATAAAAACTTCTTAATGACCCATAAATCACCACACATGTTTAAATTAACATTTAAACATCAGACATGGTTGCACCTATTTCCAACACCTTTTCAGGACCCTGAAACTAACTTTGGGCCTCTAGATCACACCAAATCACCATAACTATGGAATGTGACAACTTTATGAAAATTAAAATACCTTTATAAAAATTCTAAGAAAGTTACAAGTCTTTAAAAAATCACTTCAAATCACATCAACATTTGTCTTCACTAAATAAAACTGCCCAAAAAGTTTTTTTCAAAGATCAACTAGTTAACACCTTTCCTAGAACAATCATTACCTCTAAATGGATTCATTGGATTCAAACTTCATCCCTTTTAAATCTATAGGTAGTATAAATCATCAAATAATTAATATCATCCTTTAACTAACTGAAAAAATGATGTAGATCATGTCCTATCATGTACTAGAAAAAATATTCCTATCCAAAACATGACCTATAAACCTTATAAAAAATCATCATCATGAGAAAAAAATTATATCACTAGTGATATCTCTTAATTATATTTCCATCATAACTTGAATTACCTCCTAACTCCCCATGTATCTCATGTTATGCCCATTTTATTGAAGATTGTGTTTTATTGCCTCACAATTGTCCTTTGACTAGTCAACCTAAACGAAGCTAATTTTACCATGTAAATACATAAAAATATCCTAAAACATATTTATAAATCAATAAAAAATCAAAGAAATAATACAAAATAAATTTAGTTTACAAATCCTTTGGACAACCTTGTCGCAAAACAAACTTCTTCATAAATTAGCCTTTTTGAGTGTGGTCCACTCATCACCATGACCTCTACCATACCTTTATAAAAAATTAAGGATTCATATACATATTCCAATCATCTTTAATGCACTAGTAAGTAATTATGGCCACTTATGAATAAAATCTCTCAAACCTCTTTTAGGCTAGGGTTTCAAACTCATAAAAAGTTGTTTACCTTCTTAACATTAGCTCATAAAAAGG
Source organism: Taxus chinensis (assembly GCA_019776745.2). Lineage (NCBI taxonomy): Eukaryota > Viridiplantae > Streptophyta > Pinopsida > Cupressales > Taxaceae > Taxus > Taxus chinensis. The sequence continues at coordinate 236,991,197 of CM034152.1, read as the reverse complement.
TGACAATGAATTAACCTCATTATTTTTGTGAAACATTATATAATCACTAAATAAATATCCCTAAAATCCAAAAAGTACCATGAAAATCACACAATTCATGGTGAGCATCAAAAGTTTCAATTCGAGATTGAAATCACCTTGTCGTTAATCCTGTCTAACCAAACTGACATAACTTGCAACATTCACATCCTAACATCCTAATTATTTTTTCTCAAAGAACCATGAAACATCATACTAACATATCCAATAATTATAAATTCATCACCATCTCTCAAAATCTAACAACACTAAGACCTGCATTGCTAACCCTTGGGGTTTTACACTGTAAAGGCTAGGGTCAATTGAAATAAAACTGCAACTCATCAAAAAAGCACTAAAAATCATCCAAAAATACAGTTTAAACCATGATACACCTGTAAAAATTCATCAATGATCTCATGTATCTCCAAAAAGCTTCCTCACACCTCCTAACACCCATACCTGCTCCAAATGAGCACCTAAAACATACTCAATCACTTGTATCTATACCCTAAAACTGATGTGGTTACACAATAACTCTCCAATCATGTTATCTAACATGTAAAACTACTTATGAAGAAACCAGGAAGGTCAGACCACCATGTAAAATCACCTAGGTACCTGAATGCACTTGCAAGAGAAGGCAATCCTCAAAGAATCTCCTTTTATCATCAAGAACACTTCTAAAACATCATCTAACCCTACTACATCATCCAATTTTTCATTCATGTGGTTTTCATCAATTAAAACACCTATAGGACCACATTCAAACAAGAAATTCTATGAAAAGCAATGGATAATTGAATGAGATCAAATCAACAATTTATAGGATCTTAGGAGACAAAAATAACAAACATGTATAGTTAGAAGTGTAATAACATTAAAAATGAAATATTCTCAAGGTGTTATAAGTCTAAAACTTATATACGATAATTACCATTGGGTATCACTTGATTGGACATAAAAAAATAATATGTTGAGTGTCACCAAACCCAATGTGATTTTAGTAAAGTGTCACTAGTCCCCAAATCCTAAGGCGAGTAGGTGTTTTAAAAAAAAATGCCCAAATCTAACCACTATAGACAGATCATGGTTTAGAATTCTTAAATTTCTTTAAATTATTAAAATATAAATGATCAAAATCAAAATAAAGACATAAATTAATAAATTTTTAAAATGTGATTTCCAAAGTTAAAATGCAACCAATATTTTGTAATGAAATGTTGTGAATATGTGGTGTTATATTTATCTTTGTAAGTGATATTTTTCTAAACATATAAAATCTTGTGAACATTTTAACTATCAATATTTTTAAATCTAAAATCTACATGGATAGAGCTATTAAAATATAGGAAAATAGCATCAGGAATTTCTATCATAGATGTATGGCGTTATCAATGTATTTAAATTATACATGTTGTTTTATTATATAATTATTTATATGTAAATTAATTGCATTGGTATTATTCTAAAAACATCACTTAATGCACATTATTTTAAGGTAAGGAGGATAAAATTCAAATAACTCAACTCAAAAAATGAAGTGTTTGCATGGCACGTGTGTGCGCGCGCGCACGCACACACACACACACACAGAGTTGGGAATTTATGGAAGGTAACTTAAAATGGACACCATGTATAACCCACCCTATAAGAGATTAAATGATAGGAATCATGAAATAAGGAGATAGTAAACTTAAAAAGTTTATTTTTATAAAAAAATCACACAAAAATTCAATTATAATGTCAGATAAATAAGGTGAATGGAATATGATGGATACAAATTGTTAGAAAGATGGACTCAGACGGGGTTAGAATCATTCCTACAATAAATTTTAATTCATTTATCAAACCATACATTCATTAATTAATTTTTCCATACATCAGTCATAACCATACATGTTCATATTAGATGTCTATTAACTAATCAGAATATCACTACATAACAGAGAGTACAAAATACACAAAATACAATTGGGAAACTGTCACGGAAAATAAAACCCATTGAAAACTTTAAAAAGTTTATTTTTTAATGTTATTACACTTCTAACTATACATGTTTGTTATTTATGTCCCCTAACCTCCTATAAATTGTTGATCTGATCTCATTCAATTATCCATTGCTTTTAAAACTCATAAAAAGTTATTTACCTTCTTAACATTAGCTCATAAAAAGGTGACAATGAATTAACTTCATTATTTTTGTGAAACCTTATAGAATCACTATAGAAATATCCGTAAAATCAAAAAAGTACCATGAAAATCACATAATTCATGGTGAGCATCAGAAGTTCCAATTCAAGATTGAAATGGTCTTGTCCTTAATCTTGTCTAACCAAATTGACATAACTTGCAACATTCACATCCTAACATCTTAAATTTTTTCTCTAAGAAGCATGAAACATCATACTAACATATCCAATCATTATAAATTCATCACCATCTCTCAAAATCTCACAACACTAAGACCTGCATCACTAACCTTTGGGGTTTTACACTATAAAGGCTAGGGTAAACTGAAATAAAACTTCAACTCATCATGAAATCACTAAAAATGATCTAAAAATACATTTTAAACCATGATACACTTGTAAAAATTCATCAATGATGTCATGTATCTCCAAAAAACTTCCTCACACCTCCTAACACCCATAACTGCTCCAAATGAGCACCTAAAACATACTCAATCACCTGTATCTATACCCTAAAACTGATGTGGGTACACAAGCACTCTCCAATCATGTTATCTAACATGCCAACCTACTTATGAAGAAACTAGGAAGGTCATACCACCATGTAATATCACCTAGGTACTTGAATGCACTTGCAAGAGAAGGCAATCCTCAATGAATCTCCTTTTATCATCAAGAACACTTCTAAAACATCACGTCAATATCATCCAAAACATCATCTAACCCTACTACATCATCCAATTTTTAATTCATGTGGTTTTCATCAATGAAAACACCTATAGGACCACATTCAAACAAGAAATTGTATGAAAAGCAATGGATAATTAAATGAGATCAAATCAACAATTTATAGGAGCCTAGGGGACAAAAATAGCAAACAATTATAGTTAGAAGTGTAATAACATTAAAAAATAAATATTCTTGAGGTGTTGTACGTCTAAAACTTATATAAGATAATTACCATTGGGTATCACTTGATTGGACATGAAAAAATAATATGTTGAGTGTCACCAAACCCAATGTGATTTTAGTAAAGTGTCACTAGGCCCAAAATCCTAAGGTGAGTAGGTGTTATTAAAAAAAATGCCCAAATCTAGCCACTATAGATGGATCATGGTTTAGAATTCTCAAATTTCTTTAAATTATTAAAATATAAATGATCAAAATCAAAATAAAGACATAAATTAATAAATTTTTAAAATGTGATTTCCAAAGTTAAAATGCAACCAATATTTTGTAATGAAATGTTGTGGATATGTGTTGTTATATTTATCTTTGTAAGTGATATTTTTCTAAACATATAAAATCTTGTGAACATTTTAACTATCAATATTTTTAAATTTAAAAACTACATGGATAGAGCTATTAAAATATAGGAAAATAGCATCCCGAATTTCTATCACAGATGTATGGTGTTATCCATGTATTTAAATTATACATGTTTTTGTAAATGAATTTCATTGGTATTATTCTAAAAACATCACTTAATGCACATTATTTTAAGGTAAGGAGGCTAAAATTCAAATAACTCAACTCAAAAAATGAAGTGTTTGCATGGCGCGCGCGCACACACACACACACACACACACACACACACATAGAGTTGGGAAAACACACACACACACACACACACACACACACACACACACACACACACACATAGAGTTGGGAAAATATAGAAGGTAACTTAAAATGGACACCATGTATAACCCACCCTCTAAGAGATTAAATGATAGGAATCATGAAATAAGGAGATAGTAAACTTAAAAATTTTATTTTTATAAAAAAATCACACGAAAATTCAATTATAATGTCAGGTAAAAAAGGTGAATGGAATATGATGGATACAAATTGTTAGAAACATGAACTTAGAGGTGGGTAGAATCATTCCTACGATAAATTTTAATTCATTTACCAAAGCCTACCTTCATCAATTAAGTTTTCCATACATCATTCATAACCATACATGTTCATATTAGATGTTTATTCACTAATCAGAATATCACTACATAAGAGAGAGTACAAAATACACAAAATATAATTGGGAAACCATCACGGAAAATAAAACCCACTGAAAAATTTAATGATATTACACACAACAAAGACTCAAGTTAATATTACACATCACAAGAGATTTCTTTAGTGAGGCACCAACCCCACAAGGAGCTCCAACCGCTAAACCCTTGTTGATATTACTCACAATGAAAGATTCCTATTAATATACTCATCATAAGAGATTTTTTAGAAGTATAACCACTAAAAATATGGTGATACCACATCTTATTGTGATCCAAAAATTCAGCTCCAAATTCCTTCAAACCCTCATTCAAGAAGACCTTCTTTAACTCGCTCTCTCTAGGTCTTACATGGACTTGTCTTGGTCTCAAACCATTTCATACATAACTTATAATATTATTCAACCTATTAAAAAAATCTTCTCTCAATGCATGCCTTTATATCTATTACTTACTCTCTCTTGGGATGCACTTTTCCCTAATGCATAACTATTTCACAAATGGACTCAAAACATTTCCTTTATACCCTTATCAAATCATAAACTCAAGGGAGGTCAGTCCTCATGATTTTGTTCAAAAAATTAATCATAATAACATCACAATAAATTCATTACGATGTTCACATATGAGCCATATAGTTCGAACATGCCCAATACCACTCAACTTGCACAAAATAGGCTCAAAACCCTGTTGCTAGGATGAGAAAAAATATCTCATACCAAAAACGTTATCAACAAAGGTAAAAAATTCTGCACACATGTAATATAGCATAAACACTAATTTTTGGTCATTAATTATCTTGGAACAATCAAATAATTCATAACATAAGTGAAAAAGCTCATATCCTTCACCAAACAATTGTTTGCAACACCCTATATTTACCTTTAGGCCTCAAGACCACCCAAGAACAACTCAAATATGGCATGTAACCACTATATGGAATCATTAGGACCTTTAAATCTCATCCATTCTTTTTATACCTCTTGAAATATCCATATTCCCAAACAACAGTAACTTTCCTCTTCACCAAATCAAGCTACTCCAAAATTAGTTTTGCAAACTCAACAAGTTTGCACCCTTTATTCTACTTCCAAGACCTCAAAACTTCTTCACTAGGGAAAAACTTCATCCTAATTCACTCTCCAACTAATATAAAACAACAAATCATCCATTGCATGCCTCATTCACTTCATTCTTTTAGCATGAGCAATCATGTCCTTGAAAACCAACAATTTTCTTCCTCACAAAGCAACCTGAATGACCCACAAAATATCATTATCATGAGACAAACCATATACCATTGGAAATATATTTTAATCTTGTTTTCATAACATATTGTAACTCCTTCCAACCACAAGTGGAAGGCCTTCAACCAAGACCATCTTTCTAGACTTCCGCAAACTTCCCCAAAAATGCCTTTGACTACTCTTCACAAATAGTGTTTTCTTTACCATTTACGAGATCAAACATGATATTTAACATTCATGAACATTTATACAAAATAAAGGGATTAAAAAAATTCAATTTAGTTAACAACTTCTATCGAAATCATTTCCTTAAATTGGAGTTCTTCAGAAACAAGAATTTTTAGGTGGGGTCCACATACAGTCACATGTACTAATACACATTTATATAAATATGGAGGATCCCTCTACAACATCCAATATCACATCTGAAAACAGAACAAAAATAGACTCAACATACCTTTTTTTTCTGAGTCACTTTAAGTTAGGGTTTAGCTAGGTTTTCAAAGCAACTTATCTTCTCAAAATTTGTTCATAAAAGTTAAACAATGATATCACATCATTATTTTTGCAAAAAATCTTATCTTAGTAAAAAATATACCTAGGAATGTCTAGCTACCATTCATAACACACAGTCCACAATGAGCATTCGAAAGTAAAAATTTTCCTCAAATATTCACTTTTGTAAACACAGTTTTTCCAAAAAACATCATAAATTTACTTTCCTTCAACATTTTGACAAGAAAATTGTCATGACACATCATGACAAAATCCTATTGTTGATGCGTAATCACAACACCTCTGAATGTATGCAACTCGATGGGTTGAGACTATCAGTGTGATTGTATAACATGGAGATTTTCCCAAAGTGTTGGACTTTGCAATCGAGAAAGCTCTCCGGATGAAGGCTAGTTCCTATTTCTCTATTCAGGTTCACACATACAATGTGTAGAGGATCTACTCTAAAACCTAATCTAACTTGCCAAGGAGACAAGGTTAAGAAGATGTAAGAAAATAAACCTAAATTAACAGAGGTGATGCACCAAATGATTGTTGAACACCTAATTTGCAACTAAACAAAAACCATTAAAAGTGCAATACAACCACCATGCACAGATAACCAAAATTACAATGAGAGATCAGGAATATACAATGAACATAAGACAGGGTTGAAATCATCCATAGACTTATTTTTATTATTCCAAGAATTTGATACAATCCATTACAATGGCCAAGAGGAACAACCTTGTATTACAGTTTGAAATGGGAGGTTTGAACTCCAAAAATTCACGTGTAGATCAGAGAAGAAGGGAGGGTACAGGGAAAATTTTTCCAACCTTTTGAAAAAAAACCCTCCTTACAATATACAAGAAGAAAGAGAGAAGGAGATGAGAAAAACCTGATATCCTCCCTCAACCACCTCTAAAATGCATTGAATTCTGCTACAATAGTTATGGGAACCATGAAAAATCCCATACCTCCATATACCATGCCTTACTGGGCAAGAAGGAAGCATGTACTTCATAATTTTGGTACGTGAGGACCTTGACACCCTAAAAAATGGCAAACTATATTTCTTCATTTTCAGAACCCAAAACACATATCCTCTGAAATCCTGAAATTCAAAATTTCAGAAATTTTGGTTTTGGAAGTTGAGCTACTATTCACCACTCAAAATGGCCTACGAGTTCCGAAAGTTTGAAATTTCAGAATTCAGAATTTCAGACTATTATTCTTTCTTTTTATGTTTTGGGGCTTGAGAGTCCGAAAATCTTGAAACCCAAAATTCAAAAATACCTAAATCTTGAAACCCGAAATTCTGAAATCCCAAAATCCTGAAACCAAAATCCCAAAATCTTGAAAAATCCAAAATTTTGAAAATCAAAATTTCAAAAAACTAAAAATACCCTTTTGAAGATTAGCACCTGATCTATCAAATGGTGAAACTTAGACTTGTTTGGTGCAATTCAAACCCTTGAAAATTGATTTTAGAGTTTTGCCTAAGAGGTGAAAAGTTTGAAATTGGAGCATTCACAATTTCATTCGTCTAACTCCAAAATACAATCCTTCATGACTGAAACAACCATGTCGGCTTCTCTGCATGCAAGGTCATGTTTGTCTATTTTTCCTAAGAGGCAAAATTGGATTAAAATTTAGTGACTCATGGGATCACCTGCCTACTAGGTGAAAGATTAATTGCATTAAAGTATCCATTGGGCATGTAGTCAAGAATGATATCCTGATACTCATATTTTGAAACTTCTCCCTGATTGCTTGCACTTGCTGATCATGAACCTTTTCCGCTGCTTGCACTCTCAATTATCATAAGAAAATATTGAAGGTGAGATTTCTGAGAGTAGAAAATTGTATTGACCCTGAGCTTTCACGTGTCCTTGAAATGGACTGCTACAACATTCACCTTTGGGGGCACATTTAATTACATGATGATTTAAACTAGGATCAATAAAACTGGTGTTGAAGCACTTAGGAAAACTAAAACCTAAACTACAACAATACAAATGTGCATACACACTTAGAGGAATTAAAATCGTAGGATAATATTCAGAAGGGTGAAACCTTTCCTTTTCAGTAGCAATGTTTAAGGTAGATCATGTTAACCCGTATTGGAAGCTCCTCTCCATCCAATGTAGACAATTAGAAGGCATTGCTACTTTTACATCCTGTGACCATGTGGGGGCCACTCAAAATGGTGTCAAACTTGGAATGCCTTCCTGGTTTTGCCTAATCTGCATCCCACTTTAGAACTACACCCCCCTCCTGAAAGTTCCTTTCTCTTGCTTTCTTGTCAAACAATATATTGACTAAGGCCTGATCCTTCTCCATTGTTTGAACTACATGTTCTTTGGTTTCTTCTAATTCCATCATTTATACATACCTAGCCTCCATTGGTTCAAACTCAAATAACTCCAATTCCTTCATGAGCTATAATGTGGGTAGCTCTAATGATATAAACAACACTGTCTCTTTCCTATAGAATAACTTGTAGGGAGAATTACCTCTTGACATGTTTGGTGTGATCCTGTTAGTCCATATTGCTGATTTTAGATTTGTATGCTATGTCCTTTGATTTTCATGTAGAGTCCTTCTGATGATGCTTAACAAATTCTTGTTCGTGGACTCAGCCTGCCCATTACCCTGTGGGTAATAGTTTGAAGAGGTGCTCAATTAGATTCCATTCTCAACAATCCATTCTGTGATCTTAGAACCTAGGAAGGCCAATGCATTGTCTTCTATGATAGTGGCCGGCACTCCGAACCTAGTCACTATCCCTTCATAGAAGTCTAGTATGTTAGACTCGTTTTCTTCCTTGAGTGCTACTACCTCAATCCATTTGGTGAAATAGTCTGTTGCTGTGAGAATCCACTTGTGGCCTTGGATTGAGTTTGGATTGAGTTTGGATTGATGACCCCAATGAAGTCCAATCCCCAATGCATGAATGCCTGGTCAACTGAAATTAGGTGCAATGGGAGTGCTGTTAGTCTTTCCTTTCATGTGAATAATGCACATTTTTTGCACTTTTTCATCCATGTGTAGCAGTCACTGAACACCATGGGCCAATAATAACCCACTTCATTATCTTGAGAGCTATTACCCATGGGGAAAAATGACCTCTGACCTATCCATCATGGAATTCTTGTAATACCTTTTCAATTTGACATGTTCTAATGCATCTCAGTAGAACACAATTGATGTCATTCATGAATAAGACACCATTAACAAGCACATATGGAATGGCTTGTAATATGAAGTATCTCCTTTTGCTTTTCTTATTTCTAGAGGGCATAGGATTTTTTTTAGGAAGTGTATCATATTTTGAGTCCAAAAAGGGATAGGAACATCATCATTTACTTGTTCTTGACCATCTTGTAGTACCAAAACAACTCCATTTCTATTTCTTGCATCAACTTGTTGACTTGAGGCTAGTTGTTCACATAACACCTTTTCATAGACCACCTTAGTGACCTTAATTTAAATGTCATATTCCATGACATGAGTGATCCATCCTGCACATTTCTCGTTCAGATATTTGTTTAAAAGGAAGTCCTTGACTCCTGTATGAGAGACTAGCAATTAGATCTTGTTATTTGAAACTAGGTGCTTGAACTACTTCAAACTCTTGATCAGTCCAAGGACATGCTTTTTGATGAAGGAGTATCTCACTTCATAGTCCTCCAAACTTTTACTGAAGAAGGAAACCAGTTGTTTAGATCCCTCTTTGTTTTGTTACACTAGAATTGCAGAAATTATGTCCCCACCACAAAAGGAATAAAACATGAAGTCCTTTGAGAGGTTTGGATTGATGAGAGTTGGAGCTTCAGATATGGCTTCTTTGATGGCTTCAAAACTTTCTTTTCCCTCAGCTGTCCAACTAAATTCCATGCTCTTCTTCAACATCAATGTTATTGGCTTCTCAAGAGTGGAAAAATTTGGCACAAACCTGTGGAAAAAATTGATTATTCCTAGAAATATCTGAGGAACCTTCTTATGACTTGGCAAGGGAAATGCTTGAATTGCTTAAAATATTTCAAGGTCAATCGTCATTCCTTCCTTTGACATAATATTGCCTAGGAGCTTTCCTTCATGAGTAAGGAATATGTATTTTATTGGATTTAATGATACCCCAATTCTCCTACATCTTTGAAATACCTATCTCAGATGAAAAAGGTGATACGTTGCATTTTTGGAGAACATAGTGATATCATCAAGATATATTAGTACTATTTTCTAGATCAACCCCCTGAATGCCATGTCCATCACTCATTGTAAAGTAGCTCCAGCATTAGACAATCCAAATGGTTTCTTCTTATAGGCATAGGTGCCTTACTTAGTGGTGAAAGTTGTTTTTAACTGGTCGTATTCTTTTACCATTATCTAATTATACCCCGAGTAGCCATCGAGGAGGGAAAATATTTCTGAGCTAAATACCACTTGTAAGATTTGTTCCATTGAAGGGAGTGGATACTGGTCTTTGAGAGATGCCATGTTCAGGTCTTAGAAGTCCACATATAACCGGATTTCCCCATTATTCTTCCTGACTAGAACCAATCTAGAAACCCATCTTGAGTGCTTGATTGGAAATGTAATACTTTCCTCTATTATCTTGTTTAGCTCTTTTTTCATAAGAAGCTCAATGTGTGAGTTGACTGGTCTTTGCTTCTGCCTGATGGGCTTAGTATCTGGATCCAGTTCTATGGTATGTTGTGCCAGGTTTGGATTGGATCCTCATAGGTCCTCATAAATCCAAGTGAAGACGTCTGGAAAATCTTGGAAAAGTTATGCAAACTCATATCTCCCTTGCTCAGTGGCCACCTTTCCAATTTGGAGTTTCTTTCCTTCCCCAACAAAAATAGGTTCTGAATCCTCTCCTTTGACCAGTATGTTTTCTTTCTCTTTACGAAACTAGTCATTAGGATTGAAGATAGAATCCAATGTTACCAAACCCTTTGGAAGCTTGTTTTTCTGCAACTGCACTACTCGGTCCCCGTACTGTTTCTCTAATTTATCTTGATTCCTAGATGAGAATTTAACCTCTTCTTACAAGAAATTGATGATTTGTTGATCATTCTCAAACACCTGCAAGCTTTTGTTTTTATCTGGCACTACTGGCCTTACAATCACTTAGATATATGGTTGTCTTATGTCTCTTTTGATACTTTCAACCACATCAAATGTTGCTCCAACTGCTGCTAGCCTATTTGAAACTTCATTCTTCTTCCTAGGTATGGACACAATGTTGAAAGCTTCAAAGTCATCAATTAGGTCCCATACCCTATTTTTGTAGCTCTTAAACCATCAAAAAATAGTTTCCAAACTTCATTTTCATTCTTAGTTTCTAGCTTGGTGATGTTAGGAATGGGAGAATATTATTCGTGTACACAATATACACCCAATTCAAATTCTTCCATCTCTTTGTATGGGTCAAATGAATGCCTTTTATTTTCCCATTCATCTAGATTTAAATTTGGAATACCCTCAACCTTAGTACCAGTTTCTAAATCATTTGAACATTCTTCTTGATCAAAGACTGAGCAATTTACATTGATAGGTATTGGCACATGAGGCTCAATGTGAAAGTTTGCAATTGGTTATGACCTGATTGTAGCCTTATCTCCATTGCCTTATCCTGAAGATCATGTATGACCAATCCAAACATAGATATCCACCAATTTTGGCAGTGAAATCACTTGACAAACATAGTGCAAAGAGTGGAGGTAAGTCAATACTAGATACATCCTACATAACTGTTACATTTGGGAAGGCATGCACTGTTAGGATTAACCCTTTGATGACCTAAACTATTCCTACTATTGTCCCATCTAGTTGCACTACTCCTCTCAGTATTGTCTCATACTTTAGACCTAATTGATCTGCTATTTTCTTTGGCATCACTTAGCTACTTGCACCTGAATCGATCAAGTAGTTATGTACCAAGTTGTTTCCAATAATTAATGAAACATAGAATGATGGAGGCTTCAAATTATTACTTGGTTGACTTCCACCCTATTGCAATACATTAGTGAGAACTTTCTTTTGACTCTGGTCTGATCTTTTTGAGGTAAACCAATTAGCCATTGCAACTTGCAACAAATCTTGTTGTCTTGGGATCGTTAGTGACTCCCATATGGAAATTTTCACATGTCTTTTCTTCATTTGATCAATAATGTTGAAAGGGGATGCACTATCCTTTCATTTCCCATTAATCGGTGTGAACTTTTTTGGTGCTTGAACAGGCACATGTGTTACTGTAATGGGTGCCTTGGGCTGATTTTGCACATTAGGGGCTGCATTTGGTCTACTAACTCATTGTTGTGTAGGAGTGGGCTGAAAAAAAATGAATTATATGGTTTTCCCTCCTAAATGTCTATCTTATTTGATCACATATTGGTGGCTACACCCTGGAAAGGAGGTGGATTAACTCCACAGAAGTCTTCTGTGTGCCAATTAACCAATGCAGTTTCCGCTAGAGGTGGCTCTTGCTGAGTTTCATGCTATTTATTTCCTTCTTGACTTGGTTCTAAGGACACACCAATGGTCTATACCATCAAGGCTAGGTTTAGTGCACCCTTGAAACACGTTGATTAAATGTGAAGTAGATTGCAAGGGTAACACCAGTCATAGTCTTGTGCCATGTTGTTTTGTGTTGGAACCAAGGCCCTTGATGTTGAAGCTACATTTGGATCATATGGTTGGAATGGCCTAGAAACTTGAGGTTTTCCTTGGTTCTTGTTTTGATTTCCAACCTAAGATGGTGGTCTATTTTGCTGATATGGGGGTCTAGCTTGATATTGAGATTGAGGTTGATACAAACTAGAACTCTGATCTTGTTGTCTCTTGATATTCAGTAGCTCATTTACTAGGTTTTGTAGTTGTTTCATAACCTCTTGTAGATATTTTGAAGTGCTTGAAGAAGTAGAACCTCACTATTACTTTTATTTCAAGGGGCTAAAATGGGATTCAATTCTAGCATTTGACTAGTTGTTGGAGCTCACATATCTAAATAGAGAGGCATTGGTGGCCTTGTTGTTATCTTACTAGCTTGAATCAAGCAATTTTCATCTCTAATGGCAATGTTATAGGCTACGAGTAAGGTTATACCTCCCATTGATTGTATCATCATGGCTATATCTGAATTTATAACCTTCAAGAAACAGAGAAATTATCCTTCGGTAGTTGGTCTAACAACTATCGGAATCCTATCCCATGTTCGATGGAATCTAAAGTTGAAATCGGTCAACTATTCATTAGGACCTCTCTTAATAGTTGTCAATTGTTCCAATAAAGACAAATTATCTCCCTTTTCCCCAAACTGATCATGGAGTGCAATGCATAAATGAACCCAATTTTGGATAGATCCTACTGTGAGACTCCTAAACCATTGTAAAAATTTTCCTTCAAAATATGAAGCTAACAACTTGACCACAATATCCTTTTCATTTATTTCATGAATTACACAGACATTTGTAATGTCTTGGATGTGGTCAATCAGAGTTGTCTAGTTCTCTCCAGTGAAATATGGGATGTTCTTCAATGCCGTAATTAGAACTGGATTTTGAGCATTTAGGGTAAGTGGGCTTCTACCCATGAAGTTAACATAGGGATTGGGTTGTGCCATCCTGATTGGTCAGAGAACTCTTGTTGATTGAAGAAAATGTCTACAGGGTGAAGGCGTAGACAAAGTCCTGTTAGGTGGAGATGGTAATCTTTGCAGTCTTCTTCCTCTTCTTCATCTGCCTGGTGATAATTATAGGTAAATAAATAATCCCTCTTCTTGAGTATCAAACCTAGTTCTAATTCTTCTCATGTACTTGGGCAACCTGTGTTGTTACACCACTAAATTTTATCCCTTTGGACTCGATAGATGTGTTGGGAAATGATCCTTTAAAGGATAGATTTTGACAAGTTACACACCAAACTTGACAAAAAAAATTGAAAACCATGAAGGACCTGTGTATTTGATATTATGGGGGTTGAAATTTTATTTATAATGATAGTCCTGAAACCCAAAATTATGAAATCCCAAAACCTGAAATTCTAAAAACCCTAAACCTGAAATTCTGAAATCTTGTAACCCAAAATTCTGAAAAATTGAAACCTAAAATTCCAAAATCTTGAAACCTGAAATATAAAGAACTTCAAAATTTCAAAAATCAAAATTTCAAACAATAAAAATCCCCTTTTGAAGATTAGCTCCAGATCTATGAACTGGTGAAATTTGGCCCTGTTTTGAGCAAGTTAAACCCTTGAAAATTGATTTCAGAGTTCAACCTAAGAGGTGAAAAGTCTAAACTTGGAGAACTTGCAATTTCTAAGTCTAAATTTGATGAAAATTCCTTCAAAGCTTTTAGAATGACCTCTTGGTCCCATCGAGTGTGCCAAAACTGTTGATGTGTAATCACAACACGCCTGAATGTCTGCAACTCGATGGGTTGAGACTCTAAGTGTGATTACATAACATAGAGATTTTCCCAAAGTGTGGTACTTTGTAATTGAGAAATCTCTCCAGATATAGGCCAATTCCTATTCCTCTATTTAGGTGCGCACATACAATTTGCAGAGGATTTACTCTAAAACCTATTCTAACTTACCAAGGAGATAGGGTTAAGAAGTTGCAAGAAAATAAACATAAATTAACAGAGGTGATACGCCAAAGGAATAATGAACACCTACTTTGAAATTAAACAAAAAACATTAAAATTATAATATATACACAATGCACAGATAACCAAAATGTCAAAGAGAGATCAGGAAGATACAACGAACATAAGAGAGGGTTAAAATCATCCATCGACTTATTTTTATTGCTCCAAGAATTTGATATAGTCCATTACAATGGCCAAGAGGCACAAACTTGCATTACAGTTTGAAATGGGAGGTTTGAACTCCACAAATTCACTTGTAGATTAGAGAAGAAGCCAGGGTGCAAGGAAAAATTGTCCAACCTTTTGAAGAAAAACCCCTCCTTTCAATATATAGGAAGAAAGAGGAAATGAAATGAAAAAAACCCAAAATCCTCCCTCAATCACCTCCAAAATGCATTGAATTCTCCTGAAATAGTGATGGGAGCCATGACAAAGCCCATACCTCCATGTACCATGCCTTGCTATGCAAGAAGGAAGCCTATACCTCATAATTTTTGTAGGTGAGGAGCCTCACACCCTAAAAAATGGCAGACTGTTTTTCTTTATTTTTGGAGTCTGAAATGCATGCAACCTACGAAATCTTGAATTGTTTTAATTTTTAGGTTTTTGATAGTTTTTAGAAAGGCGAGACTAATAAATTCACTCTACTTGATAAGATCCAACAATAATGTTTGTGACTTCCTTGATAAGGGAGATTAGGTGCATTTTATTATCAAGAGTAATGGGGTCACCAACCTCGATAATCATGGTGAGCTCATACTTAATAAATGACTATGATTTATCTTGAAACGTGGATTTCATCTGTAGGAGACTTAGTTTCCTATCCATAAGTTTCTGAAATTTGTGTCATACTTAATGGGTGCATTCTTGAATCGTGGTGGATTTTTAATTTTTGGGTTCTTAGGAGATTTGGAGCTCTTTGTAGTTTTTATCTTAGCTTAATAAAGAAACTAGTTGGGTTTCTTATAAGCTGACGTGTGACCTATCTGATCTCGGGAAGGAGAAGAAATTGAATATGGACATTTGGAATTGATGCGAGAAATGGTTGTGGGTTCACCACAACCATTGATAGAAGAAAGGTATGATGAATGAAAAGGATATGTTCCAAGAATTGAAGAAGATGGGCTACCTGTAGGTAAGCGACTGATAAAAGATGATGAAGGGCTACTAGAATATGGCCCTAAGATGGAATAAATTTGGCTACAAGGACATG
Source organism: Taxus chinensis (assembly GCA_019776745.2). NCBI lineage: Eukaryota > Viridiplantae > Streptophyta > Pinopsida > Cupressales > Taxaceae > Taxus > Taxus chinensis. The sequence continues at coordinate 236,975,354 of CM034152.1, read as the reverse complement.
GCCCAAGAATAGAAGATGATGGGATACCCGGAGGTTTCCCATAGATAGAAGAGGATGAATGGCTATTAGGATGTGACCCAAGAATATAATATAATGAGCTACCCCAAGGTGACCCATAAATATTAAATATCGAAGGGATACTAGGACATGGACCCAAAACAAAAGAAGATGGTGAGGGACTACTCGGGTGTGGCCTAAGTATAGATAAGGAGGTACTACTCGTAGGTGTGCCACAGATAGAAGATGATGAAGGGATACTAGGACATGGCCCAAAAATAGAAGGTAATGGGCTATGAGGAGGTGACCCAATGTGATATTTTGATTGAGGAATGATTAGGTAACGATAAGATAGGACATGGATCAATGCTAAAACCTGACATCTCATCAATCTCAGAGGAAGGTGAAGATGGAACAATAGAAGAAGAATCAAGTTCCATGACCTTAGTCTCTTCCTCTATGTTATGAAAAAGGGATCAATTTCTTCACTCCAATACACGAGCATATCAAGTTCAATAAATGACCCTATTTTTCAATCCTCTAGAGGAATATCTCCGTGTAGTCTTATTGTTCCGTCATCATGAGAGAAATCAATCAGTAGAGATTGTTGTTCTTTAACCATAAGAGGTTGACTAGAAGAGATGGGTCTGATAAGCAGGTAAGATTGATTGATAGAATAATATGAAGATGTTCAATGATGTAGATGAGGAGAAGGTCTGACCTTATCACTCCCACAAAGAGGTTTGATAGTGCTTCAAAAATATATCTTAGCACATGGCTTATTTCTAATGGTTAGACATGGTCACAAACATTGATATTTAGAAGATGGATTAGGAAATAGTACGATATGGTTGAAAGGGCTCAAGGGCTGAAGAGGGATTGAATTATGAATGATTGGAAAAGAAGACATAAGAGAGGAAGTATACTTAGAGGTAGGAATCTCATGAATGGATGATTTGGATTCAGACCTAGGTTTTTTTTCTAGAAGGTGACGCAATATAGGAAGAAAAATAGGTTTGCACATCCATCCATTAAGTTGTGACATAGGAGTTGAATTGGATGATTGATTAGACAGAATCATATTCATGGAAGTCTTTAATGGAGTAAGAGGTCATTGAGGTGACTGATAAGGGTGGTCCTATGAAGGAAGGGAGGACCGTGACTGAAGAACTGGATTATATGTTTGATCGATGGGACTTGGATTTGCACAAGTCTTCATAAGAGGAAGCCTTCATGGAGGTGAGCTGGAATAAAGGTGCTGTGAAGGAAGGGAGGACCGTGATTAATGATTTTATCTAGGGGTAGCTGAATAATAGTTGGGATCTAAATCTTTAGAAGAAGAGTGGGAATCTAAACAATATTTTGTATTTGAATCAAAAGAAGAGTGGGGGGAACTTGAATAATAATTTGGATGAGAAGAATACAAACCATACCACTGACTATGAGATGAAGGTGGGGAACAAGGTACCTAAATGGGCCCTCTAGCATGAAGAACCAAATGAGGCTTAATCATAATGGGAATATTTTTATTTGAATTCCTAAACCTAGGTTCCATATTTTTTTAAGTGTGAGGAACCACATGATAGTCAGTCATTGTTAGCATCGTTTATGTACAAATGTATAGGCCTAGATAGTGTGATCAAACTTCTTCAAAGTGAAGAAGTCTCCATGTCAATTCAGGTAGCATAATGGCAACCAACTAGACATTTCGTAAGTATGGAGATGTGTGCGTGATTTTCCAAAGAATTTATAAGGAAAATAGACATCGTGATGATGCAATCTCAATGAGATTGAAAAAGGATTATCCTAGAAAATAATTTTTTTATATGAATGATCACAAGGCACAATCATGCAAGTGTGAAATACAAATCCAATCAATAAGGAAATACTCCTTGTGTAAAATGTGGTGTGTAAAATTATAGTTCGATGGAAAGATTATCAACACAACATCAATACTTACATCAAGCTTGAAATGAACAACACGTAAATATTAATAAAGGGTAGATGTGACTCCCAAACAAAGGATACCGTAACAAGTTTAGCAACCGAAAAGGCCTAAATGTCAAACGACAAGGATTAGAAATGTAAGCCACATAACCACACCAATTAGACACATTAATCAAACATCACAAAGAGGTGAGATATTAGTGCCATAATGGTATCAAAATGACACAAAAAAAAAAACTGAAACTCTTCAATATTTTGGAAAATATTTTCAGTAAAACTAAGTCAAAGTATACTAAGGATGTTCTAAAATGTGGGAAACGTAATAAAACAATGAGGACACTTAGATCATGTTTACAAGAAACATGACATAAGTATTTTAAATGTGTCAAGACAATGCAAACAAGGTAACACGTCAAAGGGAGATCAAATGATGAATCAATTCTAACTATGATGATGATCTTGAAATCAAGACCAAGTTGTCATCAAAGATATAAGGATGCATCCACGTACTTTAGACATGTAACAACTCAGCCACAAACATGGATGAGCATAAACGGATAAAAAATGGTGAACACTATCTATGGCAACACTCCTGAAAGATGCCTTCTTTTGTCCCAAGTGGGCAAAAATAATGCTAAGGTATAGATCAAAAGATGAAAATAAATGAAGTATCAATTGGGCAGAGTTTCACTTCACCCGAAGGTGAGAAAGAAACCAAGCTAAGTAATACATCGTTTGATTTCGTGTAGAGATACACATAAATCTAACTTGAGTGGACTCTTTACTATGTTCAAATTTATTTTTTTGAGTCCATGTAATTTGTCACTTTGTGATTGCTCGACAAGACGTGAAAATAGACTAGCAAAGTGGGCTCCAAGACAAAATGGCTTCCCTAATAAAATAACTCAACTAGGTGTCAACAATTTGTCTAAATGCACGCTCGATTTACCCAAGGAGTCACACTGACTAATTTAGGAGTATCTTGTCTTTACTTTAACCCCTTCTGATACAATGATAAACAAGTGTGTTTATTTGTATCATAACTGGGGTCATGATATAGACAACTTTGACTCTAACTTGCAATGTAAAATCTAGTCAAGTTGGTAAGCAGAGCGCTTCCTATTTTATTCATGAGGTTACTCAGTGGTGGATTACTTTAGGGTTCCTAGAACCACCCCTATTATTATAGCTTAAGGCATTATGCCCAAGGTGCTATGTTCTACTTTAGTGGATAGGGATGTACCCTTTTCTGAAACCTATAATACAATGTGACGTGTAGTGGTGTGTTTTATATTTTGCTTAGCTTAATGTAGTTTCAAGTAGCACACCATTTGACAACCTATATGAAAACATGTATTAGAGGGTTTCATTTTTACAACTCATTTTTTTTAGAAGAGTTACGCCCTACATGTAAAAAGTTAGTAATTTTCCACAAAAGATAATGATATTAAGAAAGATATTTTGCATGTTGCTTTTGATTCCTAATATCACCGAAAGGTGCGAAGGAAGAGCATACACAATGCATAAACCGAACTGAAACTAGCTTTATGGAAAATAATTTAAGTGTGTTGCAAAAATGAAACTATTCTTAGCCAAATTTGATAACTTGATTCATTTTAAAGCTTAAATTTAAGTGTTTTGGAAGAAAAATAGAAGGTTTTTGATTCCCAAGATCCGCTAGAAGGTGCGAGGGAAGAGCATACACATTTCAAAGGACCCATACAAATGAAAAATGTGAACACTCAAATAAGTTAGCATAAAAATATAAATGAAATGAAACCTAAAAATCACTACATAACCCTGTAAGAAAGTTAGAAAACCACAAAAAATAAAAAAATTCTTGAAGTCTATTTTTAGCATTTTTTCAGCAGTTTTTAGTATTTTGCATTTTCTGAGGTATCTGAGGAATTTTGGAAGTTTTAATATAGAAATAATGATACCAAATGTTAATTAATTTTTGAAATTCCCTCGCAAATTTCACTTCGTGCTCTTTCCAACACCTACTCAAGTTTAAAAATGGGTCAACATGCAAGGAGATATGACCCAAACTAGGATAACTAAAAATTCTAGGAATAAATATGGATCAAATAGAGATAGTTGCTTGTTATTTAAGGTGTATGCAATCCTATTTGGGTGTGTGCATGTGGGGTATGGTGCCTACACTCCTATGTGTAAAGTTGGCAGGTTTGCAGAGTGCTTTCACTACCTAAGAGATGCCTATGCTAGCATAAGTGTTTATGCACTAGAGGATAGGTGCTTGGGCTATAAAAATGGTGTATGTGCCCTTATTTGGGTGTGCGTGCACCTAGTAATATTTTTGATAGAGGGAAAAGAACACACAGGGCACCTACACATCCAGAAAGGTATGTGCATTCCTAGAAAAAAAAAAAAGAGTTAGCTAGGTGCCTTCAATGGCAGAAGGGTGTGTGCACCATGATTTGGGCATGTGTGCTTGCTATGATGTACCTACGTGTTGATTTGGGTGCATGTGTACCTCTACTAAAAAATGACATTCTGTAGGTGCTTGTGCTAGAAGAAAGGTGTATGCATGCCTGCCTAAAAAACCACCAAAAAACACAAAAACCAAAATTCTAAAAGATTCAATAGGTTAGAATTTAGCCATTAAATGTAATTTCTAACATAATGTACACACCAAATTTGTGTTTTATGACCCCCTGTGACCCGCATCTCATTTCGCAACCTAACCCCATCACCTAAACCTTACACAATTATTTATTAATTACTTTATAATTAATAAATCCACATCGCCTTACCTGCCACCTCATTTTGCCACCTCATCATGACCTAGCCCTAACCTTAAACTAACCTAATTAAGACCTAAAACTTGGTTTACATCGACACCCATGACTAATGCCTCCTTACTCGCACCCAAAACCGACCTTATAGCTACTTGACCAAGCCCGCAACTAATCCCTCGGGAGAAAAGTAGGGAAGGTTGGCTATTTTACTAAAAATAGCCCACTTTTTCCTAACCGATACCGGTTCCTACTCGACCGCCGTCGGTTACGTAACTACCATCGGTTCCTTGTAAATGACCTTCCCTAACCAAAAACAAAGGTCGAGGGATTTTTGGATCAATCAGGATCATCAGAAGCGGTCAAGAGAATATGGATCTTTACTTGGCTAAGCAGAGACAAGTGAAGAAACAAGAAGAGTTTGCAGGAAAAGGAGATCAAGCCCAAGACTGCCACTCAGAGCCCTGTGACACTCATCTGATCATTGCGAGGGAGACATCTCATCTTCTGGGTATTAGGCCATACTACTTGAGTTCTGCCTTTGTCATCATAGTTATTGGACCTGCATCCTCATCAATAACCAGTAAGTTGCATCTTGTGTGTTCTCATTTTAATATTTCTTAGACTTTTTAATCACAGCCGTTATAAATCTATTCCTAGATCTACTACCCAGCAACACATTTTACCTAACTATCATCCACTTACCTCTCATCACCCCATTACCTAATCCCGTTCATATATCAGCCTTACAAACAACACAACCACCTTACAACCCCCTTTACAAACATAGCCCCTACCGATATCGGTAAGAAGAAACCGGTATCGGTTATCCTGACTACAACCAAAAACCAGCCTTTCCCCTTACTTGTTTCAACGAGGTATTTAAACTGTTATTTTACAATCTCCTGTGTTAATTCATATTAGCAGGGGAACTGACCACCTTTGAAAGGAAGTTTTATATTTCCTGGGCCCAAGGCAGTTCCCTCATTTATTGTCTAATCAAAATCTTGTGGTCTTGTGTTCTTATTTGCAGGTAGTCCTTCCAAGACAAAAAGGGGTTCTTCGCAATCGACCTGATCTCTCTCTACGGTACGCGCACACCATCTTGACATTCAACAGGTATTCCTCCTAGCCCTAACCCTTATCTGTTTCTAAAAGGAATGAAAGGATAGAAGCAACTCTATTCCCAAAAGCTGAAACATTCCGAGCGAAACATTTTGGCATGCCCGGTGGGACCCATTTGGGTTTCTTTCTTTCTTGCTTGCTTTCATATAGGGAGCATACTTGCTGTTTTCTTCTTTACAAGATATTCACAAGATATTTTGTTATTTTGGTAAAAGAACTTGCTTTTCTTTTACATCTTGCATTAGTGAAAGTCGTCTCTTTTGCTTCATCGAATATCATTTTCGATTTGGGTTTAAAACACGTGCATCACATTCCTGCTTGTTGTTTTCAATTCTAGTGAACATAGATTAAGTAACAGGTCATACACGTGGGGGTGATATCCATGGTATTGACAAGATATTGATCTTACTTTCACTGCACAACACATACCGAATCACTTCACAATTAACACAACAGCTCAAAACATCCCCCCTTTTCCGCGGTATTCCTCCGCCCGATTGAGGTAACCTTATAAGCCAAAACAAACTTGACATTTCCCCTAAGTCTTTTGTTCAGGATTGACATCATTCCACGTCTAAAGGCATAAGCCCACAATAATTAAAATTAACCCTAGGGTTAGTCTCTGGATTTGCGTGTGCATCTTGCTTGTTTTCAGTTCTGTTTTCTCTGTTATACACTGTCTTCTGTGATTACCTTAGAACAATTTGATAAATGCACTAAGCGTTGTTAACAATCAAATCAGCAGCTTCTTATGTTTTCTTATACCAGTCTTATTACACTGACATTGGTTAACTGACCGACATCGGCTATAGTGTAACCGACATCGGTTAGCAGACCGATATCGGTTACTGTCTTTTACAGTTCCTGACAAACCAGTAACTTACCAATTTCACCATTCTGAGTCTGTTTCTGTTCTTGATAGATTGAAACCCTACTGTGTACTCCTGTCCATGGTTGTTATCACCTCGAAAGCAAGCCGCCGCCATGGTTTCACATGCTTGCTCTGTGCCTTTTCCTGAATCACCCCCTTCACATTCTATAGGGAACCCTACGGACACCAGTGAGATCCCCAAAATTCCTGTAGGAGATAAGGAATTTGCCAAATTTCTAGATGCTAACCCTAGCATTGTACAATACTATTTGTCTCATGCCCCTGACCGTACGCCCGATGGTCAACTCCTTGTTGGCATGCCCATTAGTATAGCTGCTCATTTAGCTCCCACTCCGCCTGATAACACCGCATTGCTCCCTGCATCTCTAGCCCCGTCTCCCAATCCGACGGCTTCAGAGGTTCATACGACACAGATTGGCTTTCCTTTGGTTAATCTTGGACCCCACATATCATTACCACCGACTGCTCCTACCTCATCTCTCTTGCAGACTGCTCCGTTCATGACTTGCTCTCTGCCACCTATCCACACGAGCTTTCCTTCTCAAGCTTTGCCTACCTTTTCATCCCCATACACGTATCCAGTGACCTCAACATCTTATATGGGACATCCCTATTCGGTCGCCTCGACATATTCATCCTCCATTCCTTATCAACACTTAACCCCACCATTGTCTAGCGGAGGCCCTTGGCCCAATTTGCCTCCGTTTACCACAACCACACCATCATCTCATCCAACTTCACAGATTTAATTAAACAAATGATGGACAAAATGTAAAATCTGGAGGCTTCTGTTTCAGGAAGTCGTAGCGCCTTGACATATGAGCAAGTCTGTCGAGAGCCTATTCACCCTTCTGTCCCCCTTCATTCATATCCTCCTCAATGGGAATTGCCAAAATTTACTCGTTTTAATAGTAAAGGAGGACCCTCAACAACACTTGCGATCATTTAGACATGCCTGCTATCTGATTGCTCATGATGATGCTTTACTACTCCGCACCTTTCCCATGTCCTTATCAGGACCCGCCTTGGAGTGGTACAGTGCTTTAACCCAACACTCAATCTTCTCTTTAAACCAACTAGCCCAATCTTTCTTGGATCATTTCTCCATTAACATTGCCAAGAAAGTATCTATCACCGACCTTTATGCCATCCGACAATTCGAAGACGAATCTATCGCAGATTTCGTTGGACGATGGCGCAGCCTTATCAACCAACTTACATATGCCTTGCCTCAGGCTGAACTTATGAAACTTTTTACGCGGGCATGTGCTAAGCACATTTCTCCTACTCTTCAAATTCAAACTTTCCGCACATTTGACGAGGCCTTTACCATGGCTCGGAAGCTAGAAATTCGAGCCTTAGAAGAAGAGAAATTGCGGTTGTGCAACAAAAACCCCAATTTTTGAACTCCAGATTCTACCAACAAACCAAACACCACCACTCCTCATGCATCCACTTCTTCTAAATCAAAAGGAGTTGTCCACGCGGTGATGGTCAAATCTCAAGCACCGTCTAATACTCCACTAAAAACCACCTATAAGTATAAAGCTGAGCCCATCAATTACACTCCCTTGGGAGAAACTTATGGTGTCATCTTGGAAAAATTGCTCAAAGCTGGAGCTATCACCTTGCCTCCTGTTAAACCTCACTCCGGGTTTGACTCCACTCACGCTATACCTTCCTGGTACAAAGAAAATGACTTCTGTAACTTTCACCGCGTGAAAGGACATAGTCATGAAAACTGCAAGATGTTGAAAAACATAGTGCAGGAAATGGTTGACGCAGGGGATATAACCCTCGATAATCCTAATGCCCCTGCCAACCAAAATTTGAAAATCTTCAACAAACCATTCCCGAATCACTCTTCTAACAGTAACGTAAACCAGGATATCTTAGCCGAGGAGAGTGTTCATGAGATCCATGCAGTCTTCGACTCCCAGCCAAAAGCCTCTATCGAGAAAATTTTGAATCAAGCCTCTTCACTGACACAGGGGCCCGAACCTCCTTCACCACCATCAAGCCAAAGCAAAATCATTCCTTTACCTATAAAGGAGTTAATTGCCCAGAGTTCTCTTCTCATAGATGAGTCTTCTTACACCACATCCCTACAAGACTGCGAGCGGATGTTATCTAACCTATCTATTTCCCAAACGTCCTCTTCTACCGCTCTTGCTGCACAAGAGGAAGGCTCGCCACTCCTTTTGTCATCCTTAGATGAGAAACCTCTTGCACCGACATCACCAAATTCTTTAACCATGACGGATCCTCTCAAACATGCCCTCCTACCTATTAGTTCTTCATCACCTAAATCTTTTCAGCGACCGGTTGACCTCTTAACACCTATTGATACAGTGCCTCATCTACCCCCTGTATCACACCCACAGTGGACCGGAATCACAACCCACCTTTCTTCCATACCAAAATTCCCATTCACACCTGAAGACTGTCATTCTCCAGAAGATAGATGAGTCCTATGGGAACGTTTGGGTACCCCCTATTCTACTCAAATGCAGATGACCGATCTAGATGCCTCTACCATATACCCGAAGTGTTTACAGAAACTCAAAATGCCTATGTCCTCATAATCACCCCCTGCATCTCTACCAAGTATCTCATCCACCTCTTTCAGCTTAACCAAATCTTCCCCTACACTTGGGACCTCACCAATACCCAGTCTAACACACCCGCCTAAGCAACTAGATTTATCCAAAAATAAAGCCGCCCCTCCACTTAGGAGACAAACTCAATCCGTGCCTCTATCACAATCAAAACCATCATCATCACACCTACCTTCCATATTGGGACCTCATCCCTCCACCTTGCATCAATATATCATACCTCCTGCGTTTTCTTTAAAACGACCTACGCCTTCTGCACCCATACAAAGATCTAAGGGTATATCAACATTGTCACCCCATGTATCCTGTTCACCCATCAACCCTAAACAAACTCCATCATCAAAGGATTTATTTTCTGTCACTCCCCTTTCTCCGTGGTTGCTTCCCACTACCACGTCATCTGTAGCCTCATCATCTAACCAATTGAACGTAGCTCCTGCACCAAAGAAACCACGTTTAGTGAAAACCACGTGTCAACACCCCTTGGCTAAACCACCACCCGTACGAACCAACTATGCCAAAACATTACCAAAATCTGCTCAATCAATACCCTCATCCTCCTCCGATTTTGACCCACTCAAAGGATCTTACGCCAAAATCCTTGCTATGTTGGTGGAGAATGCGACCATTTCCCTACCCCCACTTAGACCTTATGACCCATCTAAACCTCGACCTACAGGTTATGATGAGTCTAAAATCTGCACTTACCACCGCACACCAGGACATGATGTGGAGGGATGCAAAGCTATCAAAACCATCCTTCGACAGTCACGTCTCTCAGATAGAAAGGTTAAGAAAGACAACTTACGAAGGGAGAGACCTTTAGCTTCAATTCCCTCTCCTATACCACCTATCCCCGCCTCACCAGTATCTATCATTATTACAACCCCACCTCTCGAAGACCATGATTTATCCCGACCATCTTCCTCATCTCATGTCCACGAAATTAATATGATTAGTGTTGTTACTCGAGCGCAGAAGAACAACGAGAAAGTGAAAGAAAGCGCACCTGCGTCATCTCTTTCTCCGTCCACCATCCCGATTGCACCACCACCCAAAGTGGTTATTCGTGGACCCACTTACCCTGTCTCTAATGGAGTTGCCCACTGATCAAACAACTTCACCAATCACCTGTAAAAATGACACTATATGATCTCATTCAGACTTCTGAATCTCATCGACAAGCTCTCGTTGAAATTCTTCAAGGGATCGAGGTCTTACCTAATGAAACCCTGCCTGTTACCTCCATTCTAACACCCAATCACGTTGCTTCCCTCACTAAACAACCTACCACCCCAACCACTTCTGTTTCTGAACAACAAGCTGCTGCTGTCAGTTTCTCCGAAGACGAAATTGTTGACTTTGGTACAGAAGATCCTGATCCTGCTCTTTTCATCTCAGCTTACGTCCGGGACATCCGGGTACGTCGTGTGATGATCGACGGGGGCGCTAGTCTAAACATCATTTCTTCAAAAGCCTTCCAACAAATGAATATCCCTTCTAGCTACATGTGTGCCAACCCCATCATGTTGCGGTCATTCAATGATGCTATTACCTCTACCTTAGGCACCGTGATCCTTAACATTCGTGTAGGACCATGTACTTTACCTGAGCTCTTCTATGTCCTTGAGGGAGAATTCCAATATAACATGTTATTAGGCCGCCCCTGGATCAAGGCTATGGGATGCATTCCCTCCACCTTACATAGATGTATAAAATTTGAGTACGAGGGGAAGTCCTACACCGTAAAATCTGATCCTCCCCCCTTCAAAACTTGCAATATGTTATATCGCCCTAATGATGTGCTTGTACCAATCAAGACACCCATTCATCTAACCCAACCATCCACATCAACCGCACCTACGCCTTCAACCAATGAAACCACCGTTGCAAATACCACTTCCCTCCCTGCGGACGACATCCCAACCTCAGATCCCTTAGTGGATGTTTTTCAACGCCTTACGCTGGGGGAGTATCACCTATATAACATTAGTTATTTCCCTACCCCACAGGAGTACAGACAAGTACATGCACATCCTACCTATGACCGTCATGTGGGGGAAGTAATCCCCTACGGACCACCTCATTTCCGCACTAACCTAACATATGGGGGTGTTGACGCATCTTCTGTTACCCTTGAACCTACTCTTGGTGTGGTTCCTTTCCAATCCAATTTTCAATACTTGACAAATCGTCATTTCGCCCTCACCTTCTTGACTCGCTGTGTGTGGAAAGGCTTTGGTTTTGGTCTTTATGAATAAGGCCGACATACAATCATTCCCGTAACTACACGCAAGCACAATGATCGTAGTGGTCTTAGATTTCCGGGAACACTTACACCAAAGGAACCTCGTGTCAGTTGCCTTCTAGAAGAAGACGATGTCACCCCTACTGAACCATCATCACCCATTTTACCTTTATCACCCATAGAGTCGATAGATCCTGAATCTATCCCTCCTAACTTTTTTTTTTCATAAATGCTATCTTTCTAGGTCCTCTCACTTATCAACACGATAATGAGGACCCCTCTTCTATTCCCCTTCTATATCTAGACATGATTGAAGAGGACTCACCTTCAATTAACGTTGTTAAGTTCTAGGATGATGACTCCATCCTCACTTACCTTGGTGCGGATGACTCTTATATTCAACGCGCCTTACCATCTGAAACTCAAACCATGCTGAACGAGTCTACTATAGAAATCAACATCCACACGGAGGAGGATCCTCACATTATGAAGATCGGACAATCCCTTAACGCATCAGAACAAGTCACCTTTACTACCTTTGTCCCTGCTCACAATCAAGCTTTTGCTTGGTCCTACGCTGACATGTCAGGAATTGATCCTGACATTGCTATCCATAACATTACCCTGAAACCTGATTCCAAGCCAATTAAACAGAAATTGAGAAAAATGCATCCACACATTGCCCTCTTGGTCAAAGAGGAGCTTCAACGACTCCTTTCTGTTTCCTTCATCCTGCCTATTGACTATCCTCAATGGATTTCTAACATCGTACCTATCACTAAAGCGACGGGGGGACTTCAGATATGCACAAATTTCTGGGATCTTAACCTCGCTTTCCCTAAAGATGACTTCCCCCTACCCAGTATTGAACAACTTGTTGATCTCACTGCAGGCCATGAGATGCTCTCTGTCATGGATGGCTTTTCAGGATATAACCAAATTTTGGTTGCCCTTGCCGATCAACATAAAACTGCCTTCATAACTCCTTGGGGAACCTTCTGTTATTGTGTAATGCCATTTGGCCTTAAGAATGCTGGTGCAATCTATCAGCGGGCTATGACCTACATTTTTCATGACATTATGCACACTATCCTTGAAGATTACGTCGATGATCTTCTTGGCAAATCTAAACATCGTAGTGAACATCTCGATGTTTTAACCATTATTTTTTATCGCCTGTTACAATATTCTGTCCGCCTTCAACCAAAGAAATGTGTCTTCGGTTTCCTTTCGGGAAAACTTCTTGGTTTTATCGTCTCTTTGCGTGGCATTGAGGTCGACCCATCTAAAGTCAAAGCTATCCTAGAAATGCCCCCACCTACTAATCTCAAACAATTGCGTAGTTTACAAGGTAAGCTACAATCTATCCGACGTTTCATCTCCCAACTCTCGGATCGATGTCAACGTTTCCATCACCTTCTTAAAAAGGACATTGCCTTTCACTGGAGTGAAGAATGTCATCAAGCCTTTGAGGCTCTAAAAACTTATCTCTTGCAGCCACCCGTGCTTATCCCACCTCAAGACGATCGCCCTTTCTACCTCTACCTTTCCGCCATTGACCACGCTGTAGGGGCCATGCTTGCACATCATGACTCTGAGAACCGCGAACAAGCCGTTTAGTATATAAGTCGTACTTTGGTAGATTATGAGACTAGGTATACACATGTAGAAAAGTTGTGCCTAGCCCTATCATTCGTGGCCACCCAATTCTGACACTACCTTCTGAATCACAAAACTTTTGTCATCACTAACACGGACCCCATCCATTATATGTATGCCAAACCTCATCTAAACCAACGCATCGCCCGATGGCTTATGCTCCTTGCCAACCTCGACCTTGAGTTTGTCCACCAGAAATCAATCAAAGGACAAACCATCGCAGACCAACTTGCAGAAGCCCCTTTACTTGGGGAACAATTTACCAATTTTACTTTCCCCGACAAACTCATCGCCACTCTTTCACTCAGTGAGGAGTCGTATCCAATGACCCTCTTCTTCGATGGATCCAAATGCCAACGCGGCGGACGAGCCGGCATTGTTCTCATTCCTCTCGACGCTGAGCCTATGCCTCTCTCATTCTGACTCGATTTCCCCTGCACTAATAATACAGCGGAATACGAGGCCCTTGTTCTGGGTCTCCAGGTTGCGTTACACTTAGGTGTCAAATCTATCAATATTTTTGGCGACTCTCAATTGGTAGTCAATCAAATTATGGGCATCTACCAATGTAAAAATGCAGAACTTCAAAAGTATAAACACTACGTGGATTCACTTCTAGCCTTATTTACTCACTATTTTATCCAAACCATTCCCCACTCCACTAACAAATTTGTGGATACTATGGCTTGCTTAGCCTTGCAAATTCCAGCTTCATCAATTGACTCTGACATTTTCATCTTGGTCCAACAACTCTTTGCCCCATCTTACTCAGCCTCGGTTGTTTGTATGATAAATAATGTGTCTGCTAATTCGCGGGATACCTGGTATCACCAATTTCATGACTACCTTACAACCTCTGTTCTCCCATCTGACCTTACTAGTACCGGCAAATGCACTTTTCTTAAACGTGCTTCTCGTTATGTGTTATGGGGGGAGTCCTTTATAAACGTGGCTTTGATGGTATCCTCCTTCGATGTCTCACCGGCGCGGAGGTCACCTATACCATCCAACAGGTCCATGACGGTATTTGTGGTGGACATTTTAGCAGCCTTGCCGTGGCCAAACGAATCCTTCGCCTAGGTTATTATTGGCCTACTCTCAATAATGATTGCTACGAATATGTTAAGTGTTGTGTTATGTGTCAACAACATGCCAACCTTCAACATACTCCTAGCCACCCGCTACAGGTCGCCCGAGATCTTTGGCCTTTCTCACAATGGGGTTTAGACCTTATTGGTGAGATTCATCCGTCCTCTTCGCAACGTCACCGATGGATAATCACAGCAACCGAATATTACACAAAATGGGTGGAGGCTATTCCGCTCATTTCAACTAAAAAAGAAAAAATTGTAGAGTTCATTAACCACCACATTATCTGTCGTTTTGGTGTTCCTCATCGCCTGATAACGGATAATGGAAAATCTTTCAAAAATAAGTTGTTGCAAGACCTTTGTGACAACTTTGGTATCAAACTTAGCTTCTCCTCACCCTACTATCCACAAGCAAATGGACAAGCTGAATATTCTAATAAAACCCTAACTAAAATCCTTATGAAAGTTGTCAATGAGTCTGGAAGAAATTGGCATGATCACATCCCCTTCGCCCTCTGGGCTTATCGTACTAGCATTCGTACCTCCACTAATGCCACACCTTTTTCTTTGGTATATGGTACCGAAGGCTGTCTTGCCTCTCGAAATACAAATACCCTCCCTCAGAATATCTCTTCAGGATATTCTTACCAACAATGATTTCCGCCAAGAGCGGTTAGCCCAATTGGAGCTTCTTGACGAGCGTCGTCTTACAGCTCTTGATCACCTTCAAATCTATCAAAAACATATTAAGCGTGCTTATGATAAACGACTTCATGAGCGTACCTTTAAGGTTGTATATCTTATCCTCAAAGAGAATCAACATGTAACCAAACTAGAAAAGAGCAAACGTGGAAAATTTTCTCCCAATTGGATTGGACCTTACATAATCACTCACACTTATGGATCAGGCACTTATCGTTTAGCTTCGCTTAATGGTAAACCTGAGCCTGAACTCCTTAATGCCTTGCATCTTCGACCATTCTACTGTTGAATTTAGTGTTATATCACTTCTTATCTACCTAACACTCGTCCCTTGAGCTCATTTACCGCTACATACACTTCATTTCCTACACCTCAAAATAAAATCAAGCTCACATAGTTTGATTCTCACCTCCCCTTTATGATGCCTTCCCCTTTTTAGTCTAGTCCATGACTTCAAAGTCTTAAAATAACACATTCTTAACTAAATTCTTATGGGATTTTCTTGAGTCAAACTTCTTACCAAACTAGATGCTTCACACCAAAAGGACATCTAGCTATCTAAATTACATATAGACTGCTCCCTCGAAGGACAGCTATATGCCAAACTATTGTTGCTATTATATATAGACTGCTCCCTCGAAGGACAGCTATACACTAAAATCACAAGTTGTTACTATAAATAGACTGCTCCCTTGAAGGACAGCTATACACAGTCAGCCTTTAGCCGAAGCTTCTCGCATTGATCAGCTTCGTGAAGACCTCAAGAATAATACAATCAATATCCCTTGTAGACTTCCCACATCGATCAGTCTATATTCAGTAAAATAAAAGCCTCATTCAAAAGTACTTTTGAGTCATGGACTTGTCTATTTAGGTTAGATTCTCTTTCGTCAGAACACTCACTCTGTAAAAAGTTCTCCGTACCACAGCTATACCATCCACCTCACCTCACCATTTTTTTAAACTCAAGGGACGTGACGTACAATCGATATATTGTAATCATACAACTCTTTTCACCTATTGACTTCTCGTCTATGCACGGTACCTAGGGGTTCAAGCTGATTCTACATTATTATGTGGTTTGTTTAGCTCTTTTCACCTACGGAACACTCTTTCCTCTTTGCCTCACATCTAGGATTATGTGTTGATCTTAATCAGGACATGGTTCCCTACCACTTGGGTAGGCTAACTTTCGCTTCCCTTATACCTTTTACAACATCACCAATTCATTACCAACACCAACAACATTACCCTACCAATATCAATATCAATATTTTTTACCAACCAACAAAATTGCCTGAATTCACCTCTCCCTGATCCTAAGGGAGAACTACATCGGTCTAAGGCCCCTCCTTGCTTTGTGTAAGGGGCTATGTAGGCAGCACTTCGGAGACATGGGGTCTCCCAAGGTTAGCTCGACCATCCCCTACCATAACCTATCATGTGTAACTATTTTTGTGTATTTCTATTCAATCACATTCATCTTTATCCTTTTTTCAAGACACCGAAAGTCAAAATGAAAAACATTCTTATTATTATCATAACTCAAATCAACATACATATCCAGTTGTATTTAGATGTTAAACAAATACATCTTCTCTATCATCGACATGCAGGTCGGCATCCTTATTTATTCTTATACCTAGATAACATTTATTTAGACCCTCATGCCTCATCCCGAACCAGGTGATGATCATGATTGTCGACGCCTCTCGCCGGGCCTCTCTGTCCTCAAAGGTACCATGGCTATTGGTACCGCCCACTGATCTGCCAATCTCTCCTGTAACATATGAATACGCTCCCTCGCATGGAGGTATCTCACCTCTAGTTTCTCTGCTCCTGACTCCGCAACCGCTAACAATCCTCTTGCCTCATTCACCTGCATTTGGAGCTGATGAACTAAACTCTGCAGACGATCTCTCTCTGCTATAATCATAGCTATGTCAGGACGATCATGTACACCTCCCAGTTTTGTTACCCACCATAATCTATAGGCCTCTGTCGTTCCTGCATCCATTACCCTGCGATCGGCTGCTATCTCCTCTGGCCCTTCTGGAGGTGTTGGCCGGGGAGGTGAGAATGCTGCCTCGGCGTCGATCCTCATATATGGTCTATAAGCCAGGGGTATATCCTGCACAAATCCAAATTGTCGCCGCACGTGATCTAGAGGAATCCTCTCATACTCACCTAGCCTGTGCCCCGCGATCCACCTCAATCGCTCTACACCCCTCAACTCCTCAGCTATATTCTCTGTTACCATATAGTTCCCGTACGGCCTCCAACAGATATCCGCAATCGTCACCATCTCCCATACCTACCTATAATACTCAATGTCACCCGTCACAGCCTGGGATCTTGCCTCTTGTTCTGTCTGGACCCATCGTCTGAATCCCAATCTCTGCACTCCTGTCTCTCCCAACTGGATAGGTCAGCCTATTGGTCACACACAAACAATGTGCTCATAGGCCCAACAATGTAACAAAAATGAACAATCTAGTGTTGTCCTGTGATTTCATCTACAAGCCCATAAGCCCCTGTATAGCTCCGCCAAATATGCAGGTGCCCATGCAAAAGTCACATTCCTTTCCATCATTTCCCAAATCACACACATCAATGCTTTGGGAAATCTTCCTCCATCCGCCCTCGGTAACGCATAATACCCTACCGCTATCATTAATATCACGGCTAATCTTGTCTCCTCAGGGTGTGTTGTATACATTATACCATACGTAAATGTCAAACCTCGCTGTGTCAAGTCTCGTGCGTATGGACCAAATACAGCTGTTATCGCTACCCGCCCCGCGCTAGGCAATGCTTGATATACTGGTTTTCCTGTAATTGGGAGTCTCAAAATACGGAACACATCTTCCAATGTCACTGTCATCTCCCCTGTTGGCAAATAGAAGGTATTCTTCTCTGGATTCCATCTCTCAATCAACGCCTGCAACATAGCATGGTTACGTGCGATTCGTGAATAATAGCGGATTCCACTTAACCCCAAATGATTTATCAATATCCATTCAGCTGGTGTTACATCCGCTCGGATTCGTGACAACAAAGCTGGAACACTATCATTCATCCTCAGCCCTGCCTCTGCCTGCATACGTCAAAGCAACAAATAACCATTCAATCCATCAAATCCCCAAGGGTTTTTCTCACATTCTAGAAATTCCTACAGCAACCGGTATCGGTTATAAATAACCGGTACCAGTTCAGTAACCGATACTGGTTATCTCTAACCACTATCGGTCACTGTCACTTTTATACACTCTGCCTAAACACACCACCTACGACAATAATTTGATCGTTTATTCCTCTCTGTACATACCGACATACCCGAAACCCCTGATTACCTACCCCATAACACTCACCTCACCTATAACCCTTGCTATCACGTTTTCTTTCTCATATCTACCCACTTAATCTCCCTCATCCTATTCACAAAACATGCAAAAATCAAATTACAACCAAACTGTTTACCTCTTGGGCTGCAGCAGCTTGCGGTGGAACTTGTCTTCCCTCTCGTCCATGCCTGCTGGATGCTTCTCCTTGTTCAGCCATGCTCACCACCCTCTTCAAATATAGCTTGGATTTCTATCTTCTTGATCTCAGCCCACACTCACGTTACCTGTCTCTTACCTCCTTATCACTCAAATCTCTCATGCAATTACCTGTCTCAGTCGTTAAAACAACGTCACATTCGCGTATTTAACATCTTGCATGGCTCTCAAAATAAGAACTTCAGTTGCCGCCTACGCTTTTCTATTTTTAGAAAAAGCTCACTATGGAATAACCGGTATCGGTTAGCTAACCGATATCGGTCTATCCTATACCGACATCAGTTGCTTACCCGATGTCGGTCATATACCTAGCTTTTTTTTAACATAGTTCTTCTTTTTATTTTCTACATAATTTTTGTGACGCCCGCCTCTTTTTCCTGCATAACAACACCCTCATCTATCATTGTTCATCAAATCCACATCTCATTACAATTTCATCAACATCATCTATCTATATTTCAAAAACAAACAAGCCATCAACTACGGATATCAAAAACCATCGATCTATACACCATTTGGATCCGATTCATCAGATACATACATGCAATTTCATAAAACCAGTGACAAAACATACAAACATTTCGTAATACAACATGTTAATTAACCTCATCATACATTCTATATCACAAACCATCGACAAAATAGTTAAAAAAAAAAACATTTTAAACACAGCATGTGGGTCAACTCATCATATCTATATATATACAAAGTTTCAAATATACAATGTGCCCTGCATCAGGGCCTTTGTGATCTCATAATACAACAAAGCCGGCACGCAGGCTGCAATAACTATCAATAATCTCGACTCGGCTCGCAGGCCGGTCTCTCATATCAAAAACATACTCGGCTCGCAGGCCGGTATCAACTGTACAACCCGTACTCGGCTCGCAGGCCGGTATATACAAAAAAATGAATGAATAAATCATATTTAGGCACGCAAGCCTCTATAAACACAACCGGTTCGCAGACCAGTGGCCATGTCCAATATACAAATACAAAATCTACAGGGACCCCTCAGCTCTCTCCACCGCCCTCTGCCTGTCTGCCTGTTGGTCCCTGTGCTGCCTCTCGCCTCCTGCCTATCACAGACCCACCGGCTGTGGCTACACCTCCCTGAGATCTCTGGCTCTGAGAGGTCTCTACTCTATGTGCTGCATATGGCTGATAATTAGCCCCGGTACCATCAAGAATATCCTGATAGTACCGGGCCTCCACTCTAGCCTCCATATAACGATCACGAGCCACCGTAGGTGCTGGGGCTGGTCCCCTGACTCCTACTACCAGTGCCCCCTGTGCCTGTGCTGGTGCCGCTGGTGGTGCTTGTGGCTGTGGTGGTACTTATACCTGCGGCTGTGCCAGTGCCGCTGGTGGTGCTGCGGCTGGTGCCTGTACTTGTACCTGATCCTAGGCTAGCTGCCCCTATAAGACACCTATCTGTGCCTATGCAGCAGCAAGCTGCCCTTGTAATAACTATACCTGCCCTCTAAGCTGGTCCCTTTCTGCTCTAACAGCCACTAAGTCTAGTTGTGCGGGCTGTGCTATCCTCGCAGCTCTCTCCGGCCCACCAAACCAAAAATGCGCTTGTGCACCCAGCATCATCTACAGTGTCATCGGTAGGCCTCTCAGCAACCCAATCTGAATCCACAGGCTATGGTGCAGGCAGTGGGGCCTCTACATCATCCCTCCGGTACTGAGGGAAGCGAGGGGGCTCATCCTGTCGTAGCCCCATCCACCTGCGTACCCTCTCTAGGGGTATCCTCTCATACTCTCTCGACCTCCGTCCCACTATCCAGAATGTGTACTGGATCCACTGCAACTGTCCTCGGGCTCCTCCGTGAGGGTGATGACCTCTATACGGTCTCCATACAATATCTGCCGCTGTCAAGCCCTCTAATAAATGTCAGTAATAAGTAACGTCTAGCCCTGCAAGCACTGCTCGTGGCTGACCCACAACCCCCAACCACCTCTGAAAGCCGTATCTATAGATGACCTGTGGCCCTAGCTGCTGAGGTAGCCCTACTGGTCTAATGCATATGATATGCTCATATGCCCAACAATGTAGCAAAAACGTTGAGCAGATCCCGAATCGCCTCATCCGGCGATAGCCCCATAGCTCTCGGTACAACTGCACCAAGTATACTGGTGCCCAAGCATAATAGGTATGCTCCTCGACCATCTCATGTAAAACCCCCATAAGTGCCCATGGAAAGTAGCCTCCCTCTGAGTCCGGGAGGGAAAAACAGGTGATCCCGATCATCATCAGCACGACAAGCCGTGTCTCATGGCAATGGGCACGGTACATATCCCCGTACGTGATGCTCGTGCTGTGATATGTCAGTAGCGCAGCTGCATCCCCGAAAACCTGTAGGATGTTGTCCATGGCTGTCTCTGAATCTACCTGGAAGACTGCCTCTCCATCGATCGGCAGTCGAAGGATGCGATACACATCCTCCAATGTGATAGTCATCTCCCCAGTCGGGAGATGGAACACATTGGTCGCCGGATCCCATCTCTCGATGAGGGTGACCATCAAACTATGATCCCTATCGATCGCTCTGTACTGCTGAACTCCGCCGAGTCCTACCTCGCGCATGATACCCGAGTGTGTTGTGGACACGTGTGGCAGCATCCGGCTCAATAGTGGGGGCATCCTGTCCCGCATCGTCAGCTGTTGACGTTCCTGCAAAACCAACCCACTACATTAGCCCTACTCTTTATCACAACATCTACTTTACCTCTCTATATCCCCTTTCTTATCCACCTAACCACAACTCGACTCCATACCACACGTCTACGCCCATCTATCTTCCCCTAAAAACTTCTACGCTATCCCCCTCCCTCTTCACACCCAAACAAACAACCCACACCGTACTCAAATGACCCAAACCATGCCCAAATACCCTAACCACATCTAAAAACTTAAAAAAACAACACAACCCAAACCATACTCAAAAAACCTACACCATGCCCAAATACCCAAACCACATCCAAAAACTCAAAAACAAAATCACAACCCACACCAACAAATTGAAATAAACCTAAGTTAGGACCGGTACCGGTCACTTATGACCGACACCGGGCCTATCCACCGACGTCGGTCAACGACCGACTGCCACCGGTCACCTACAGACCCACCCTGCCCCTAAAATTTAGGGACCGATGCCGGTCAATTAGCGACCAACATCGGTCACTGCAAATTTGCCGAGCCGAACCCGACGTGGCTCCCCAATTCCCTTTTTCCCTATTTTTCCCTCTGTACCCACCCAAACACCCTAAAAACCTACCCACCCTACTGCCTTGGCCTCTTTCACCTATCTACCCTCTCCCTTTATCCAATCATTTCCATTTATTAATTATTTTCTAAAAAACTTCTATTCCTACCCAAAACCCAAATCTAGCTTCATAACATTAAAACAAACACAATGCATGGTTTCGAACTTACCGGTACTACGACATGTCGTCGTGGTGGGATGGGTGGTGGTGGTCTAGGTGGTCTAGTCCCTCCTGCTCCTCCTGGCTGTGCCATGGCTCTAACTATCCTCTTCTGGGTCCTCCACCACTCAACTGATGCCTCCTCCTCACTCGGGCCCACTCACAACTCACTCCTCCACTCCGACAGTGCCACCTCAGCTGACAAATGCACTAATCTCAATAATCCACCTCAGACCACTCAAATCAGTTTTTCAAATTGCAAATGTGACAATGACAGGCCGTATTTTTATTTTTATAGGTTTTTGACCTATAACCAATATCGGTTATATTGTGCCCTAAGGAACCGGTATCGGTCACCTAACCGATATCGGTCCTAGACAATCGACATCAGTTTTATTCGAGCTCTTCCCCCAATTTCTCACAAACATCACCTATATCAACCTTTGCTGCAAACCCTTTGTTACACACTTGGCCTGACCCAAGGCCTCACCCTACCCATCTGGCCCGACCGAAGGCCTCACCCTACCCATCCGGCCCGACCCAAGGCCTCACCCTAACCATTTGGCCCGACCCAAGGCCTCATCCCAACCATTTAGCCCGACCCAAGGCCACAACCCAACAACTTGGCCTGACCCAAGGCCTCACCCTACCCATCCGGCCTGACCCAAGGCCTCACCCTAACCATTTGGGCCGACCCAAGGCCTCACCCCAACCATTTGGCCGGACCCACGGCCGCAACCCAACAAGTTGGCCTGACCCACGGCCCTCACTCATCAATTAGCTCAACCCAAGGCCATACCACTTAACTACTTCGCCCAACATCAACAACATACACTTTTATCCACCCAGTAGCCTTTTTTTCAATCCAGCACACCTGTTCGTGTTTTAGCATGATTAGGGTCCTTGACTTGATCTGTCGACCAACTTTGCCTAGACCTAGACCGTGACGTTTATCTCAACCAAACCAACCATTTGGTACTGTCGAACATGCCTAAACGTTCCTGTACCTTACCTGTTATATACCCTGGAGCTACTTCCTATGCCTTGCATACTAGTATTATATCACCCTTGTTATATACCCTTATATGCATTGCTGGTTTTCTCGTCAAATCATGTACCCTGGTCGCACTACTACATTTCAACGTGCATCTTCTTCTTTGGACCTACCCCACCATCTCATCCTCATCTCAACACCATTTACCCTTTATCAACCCTATCCCTGATTTCACGCTACCTCAATCTATGACAGATTTGAGGGGGATTACCTATACCCTTAACAGGAGTAACCGCTTCATATTATTGTCCGTGCAGCTCCACAAAACAAGCTACACGACAATAAGGGGCTAATGTAGACACCAAATTTGTGGTTTACGACCCCCTGTGACCCGCATCTCATTTCACAACCTAACCCCATCACCTAAACCTTACACAATTATTTATTAATTACTTTATAATTAATAAATCCACGTCGCCTTACCTGCCACCTCATTTTACCACCTCATCATGACCTAGCCCTAACCCTAAACTAACCTAATTAAGACCTAAAACTTGGTTTACATCCACACCCATGACTAATGCCTCCTTACTCGCACCCAAAACTGACCTTGTAGCTACTTGACCAAGCCCGCAACTAATCCCTCAAGAGAAAAGCAGGGAAAGTTGGCTATTTTACTAAAAATAGCCAACTTTTTCCTAACTGATACCGGTTCCTACTCGACTGTCGTCGGTTATGTAACCGCCATCGGTTCCTTATAAATGACCTTCCCTAACCAAAAACAAAGGTCAAGGGATTTTTGGATCAATCAGGATCATCAGAAGTGATCAAGAGAATCCGGATCTTTACTTGGCTGAGCAGAGACAAGTGAAGAAACAAGAAGAGTTTGCAGCAAAAGGAGATCAAGCCCAAGACTGCCACTCAGAGCCCTGTGACACTCATCTGATCATTGCGAGGGAGACATCTCATCTTCTGGGTATCAGGCCATACTAATTGAGTTCTACATTTGTCATCATAGTTCTTGGACCTGCATCCTCGTCAATAACCAGTAAGTTGCATCTTGTGTGTTCTCATTTTAATATTTCTTAGACTTTTTAATCACAGCCGTTATAAATCTATTCCTAGATCTACTACCCAGCAACACATTTTACCTAACTATCATCCACTTACCTCTCATCACCCCATTACCTAATCCCGTTCATATATCAGCCTTACAAACAACACAACCACCTTACAACCCCCTTTACAAACATAGCCCCTACCGATATCGGTAAGAAGAAACCGGTATCGGTTATCCTGACTACAACCAAAAACCAGCCTTTCCCCCTACTTGTTTCAACGAGGTAATTAAACTGTTATTTTACAATCTCCTATGTTAATTCATATTAGCAGGGGAACTGACCACCTTCGAAAGGAAGTTTTATATTTCCTGGGCCCAAGGCAGATCCCTCATTTATTGTCTAATCAAAATCTTGTGGTCTTGTGTTCTTATTTGCAGGTAGTCCTTCCAAGACAAAAAGGGTTTCTTCACAATCGACCTGATCTCTCTCTACGGTACGTGCACACCATCTCGACATTCAACAGGTATTCCTCCTAGCCCTAACCCTTATCTGTTTCTAAAAGGAATGAAAGGATAGAAGCAACTCTATTCCCAAAAGCTGAAACATTCCGAGCGAAACACATAAAATTAATAAAGAGGCATGAAAATTAAGGTTAACTACATAAAACGTAGCTAAAAATTCCAAGGCAAAATATTTAACCCTACAGAAACATGTAAAAAGTTAGAAAATGAAATAAAAGCTTCAAAATGCCTCCACTACTGGAGGATGGGCTAAGAGTCCCACCAGGCGTGCCAAATGTGAACAAGGAAGATTTGCAAAAGCTATGGAATGAGGATAAAGAACCTCAAATCTTTGCTAATTTATCGATGGAACATAAGATTAGAGCTAAACAAGAAACTATCTATTTTCATGCATATATAAACTTGAAACAAACATTCAAACCCCAGCATATTTAAATATATCTCTACTCCATGAAAGATTAATGAATGTGAACCTAGTTTAGATTTTAAGTAATCAAATTTTTTAGTTGTTTCTCAAGGTATTTAAGAGTGAGAGCTCACCATTAATGGCTACAAGACCATATGGTTCCTCTGATTTACTCAAAGCTTGGATTATGCATGCAAACAAAGGCTATTAGATCAAGATCAATGGAGGGGGAAAACTTAAGATCAAATGTATAATTAGATTAAATCTAATAAAAATGGAATCTCTAAGCTAGGTGTTCTTAGTGTTAATAAGATATCATAAGTGTGAAAGTGTAAGGTTGAATGGGAAGGCTTAGCCTTTTATTTATAGTTTTTGGTTTCGGAAGATTTTGAATTCTTGTGCATGTGGGACTAAATTCTAAAAATCGCTTTAGGATTAGAAGCTAAGTAAACATGATTCAGACTAGTTAAGCTAGGATTAGGCTAGTTAAATTTTATTAGCAAGTCATTAGAGACTCATTGAGAGTTGGGAGGGGTCTGATTAATCAATTGTGACTGATAGATAGCCTATGAAGCCAATAAAAGTGATCTAGTGGGAAATAGGAAGATGGTTTAGCTAATAAAAGGGGGTTTATTAGCCAATGAGTTGAATATAAGAAGAATATAACCAAGAAGGTGTTGTAAATGGGCATTCAAGAATGGCACGAAGAAGGGTTGATTAACAATGTGTTGTTAATTGACTGAATTAGACAAAATGCTATGTGTAAGCATATTTTAGGTGTCTATAATAGTCGTAGGAGTTTTAGTTAGTTCATCATCATTCAAGGTGCATACCACATTTATAATAATCAGTTCACAGTTTCATCTCTATTACCCAGGTTCTAATTATATATACGTTGTTACATAGATCTCCTATTAACCTTGTTTATAGAACATAAACGATTCACACAACTCTTACTTTTCACTTAGGGATTCAAGACCTCAGAACACTTGGACTATTATTATTATTTAAATAGGAGAAACATCCTACATGGATATAATTATCAATGTGGAAGAAAATAGAGGACATGTTCTAAAGTGTTCACATTTTTGATGGTTTACATACTTTTAAAAAATCATTTTCTTGGATATCCCTCCTTCAATAAACCATAAGCTATGCACACAAGCCATATGTCATTGTATCAATATTTACATATTTATTGCTATGAGTTACACTTTATTCATCTATATTATCTAGCATGGTAAGTTTCCAAATATTAATTACAAATTGAGTACGTGTTTTCCACTCTCGTGATCCTCATGAGGCTCATATCTGAGATGAGAAAAGATGTTTCCAAAGGTAAAGATCCCGCACAAAAAAAAATAAATTCTTATAAATAGAAAAATCAGATAACCTTAAGTTAAGGGAGTGGTTCTGGTTACTCTTTACATTCCCACTATCATCTTAACAGACATCATTTCTATGATGATTTTTGAATACCTTATTCACCCACAAATGACCTCTTAAGAGGTACTAGACATATCTTAACCCTGTCTACACAACAAGGAAGACAATCTATAAGGAAGTTTATTACGAGGTAGTTAAGACATTCCCATGATTTCATAAAACCAAAATACCAAGGACCACTTTGACGAGCTTACGATGAGGGGTACCACATTCATTCTCATTTACATGATAAGAGTATCCTTGGCTTCAAAGTAGCTACCAAGTTTAAGTGTAGTTCCCCCCACCTAGCCGGACACCAACGTTTGGTGAGAAATTTTTCAGTAAAATAAATAATAATATATATATGTATATATATATATATATAAATAAAAAATAAAATAATCTAAATTTAATTAATTTGGTTGAGGCTATCAAGTAAATGTCATTCGCTAGTTAAAAAAATATGATGCATTGGAAAGAGCCTTCTAAAATTCTTGTTTCTACTGTGGAAAGAATACCAAGCTAGTATTTATACTTCGTTTTGTTTAATGTTATCCCTTTTATTTGTGTTTCACTTCCCCAGCATGCACCAAAACATGAGATGTCCTAGAAGTGCATTGGACATAATGTTCAAAGGTTGTTTTGATCTACACAAAGAGGGTTCACTAACAAGACATTATAAAATTCAACCAAATGTGTCCTAACATGTCTAAATGAAAATTCCATGCATTTTTCAACCATCTTCCAAGATTTACCTATGGGATATTTGAGAAGACCTATAATTTTACATGCATAGTAATTTCAGAACTTTATTTGAGATCTAGAGGCATAACCAAGGTGAAATTCAAGTTAACATTGTAATTTAGTAGTAATTGGATATTTATAGCAAGCGTAGAAGTTGGAGATATGCTTTACTAACAATAGTAAATTAGGGTCATGTAGTTCCATTATTAAAAAAAGAATGTGACAAGGAACTTCTACCAAGATCCAATTAGGTTGAATTTTCAAACATAATCTATGTGTGTATAGCTCGTCAAGGACACATATCATATTGTGTACTCCATCCCAAGGCATCTAAAATATAAATGAATAACCCTTTCTGGAAATCTCCTCCACGTCATTTCCCAAAAAAAAATATTTGGACTAGGAAATGATCATCTATCAAAATGTTAAGGATAGGGGATATTGACTATATTTTTTAGCTTTGGGAAATGCACAAAATATGTTTGTGGAAGAGGCAGTTGAAAATTGAAAGTAAATACATGGTAAGCTTAATAATCCAAATGCATGTTTTGACATCTTCCTATGGTGGATGATGAATACATTTTTCCCTACATGGCCATGTCTTTCTCTATGTGTTATGAATATGGATAATATTTACTGATTTAATCTTCCAATATATTTTTTCCAACTTGTGTATGTTTCATGTACATGTGGTATTATCTTCTTCATGTGCCAAGCATAGTGGATAGAAAAAACATGTCAGATGTCATAGATATATCGGACATGGTAGATGGGTTTCCATAATGTGGAAAGCATATGAGTGAGGTATGTGAACTATTAGACATAATTATTTTATAAACAATGTTGGCTAAGTGGATAGAAGTTTTGATGGCTATGTACAGAAAGGGTTTGATTAAATGGCCTTGGAAACTTTCATTGAAATGATATTCATATGAGCAACCCATTTTAAGTGTCCTTTCTAGCATCATCTAAGTATGTGCCTAAGTTTGTAATTATGGAGAGTTACATGCATCTAATCTAGGAATAATAAAAACTTACTTTCTTTGACCTCATCTAGAAGATATTTTTTTGTGCAGGGGTTGTTGGTACCCAAATTGATTTTCCCTTAGAAGCTAAGAAACATCACATACTTGACAGGAATCTTAGAGACAAGAAAATCATGTTGTGTGTCATTTTGTAGGTGGGGAAGAAATGCAGCTTTCTTTTTATCACTCAAATGTGGAGAAGTGGATAACACCCTTAGGAGGATTTAATCTATCCTCACTACTTTATGGTTGTGCCTTTCAACTAGAGTGATAGGATCCTTTTATAACCTGTTGTTTGTGGAGGCGATGGAGATGTCCTTCCTTGTAAAGTTATTAAGAAAATCTTGAAGAAAATATGATCAATACAACAAAACCTAACTCTCACGAGTTCTCACCCTAGATAATGGAGATATTTTCTAAGAAAGGTTCAAGCTACTAAAGAAAATGAAAACCTGATTTCTTCTATATGTTTGTAAATGAAATTATGCCTCTATACACACATAGGACAAAAAAGGGTGGTATGGGTAAGATTGGTTGTTTTTAAATGAATTTTTGGTGGGAGGTGAGTTAAAATGAAATTTATTTGTGAGATCTTTAATAGCTTTTATAAAAATGGAAGGCTTAATCAAAATAATGTTTCATAATAGTTGAAATTCTCCTTTAACCAGAAGGTGTGCTTTCAATGGAGGCCCAAATCATCATGTTTGCACACAAACTTTAAGAATCCAAAATGAAGGCTCAGATTGAAAAACTTAATTGAACATTATCAACCTCTATTTTATCATGCCTAAGATATCCTTAAAGGATAACAAACAATCTTATCATCATACTAGGAGTAAAGTGATTTTAAATTTGTTTATTTCACTATCGAATGAAATATCTTCTGATAAATGAAATTGTAAATTCCACCAAACTATCACAAGGATAAGATCTTTTGTGATTCACAAAGATTTCAATGTAAGATTGCAATGGGAACAAGAAAAAATATTTGCAGACATTCAAAAATGAAGCAGACATAATTTTTCCCAAAATCAACACAGATTAGTTCAAATTGGATTAAACTCGTCAACAAGGGAAATTTTCTAGAACAATATTAGAGCTTATCATTGGCTATACACTTACAACCACATTGACATGATCAAATTTAACACAAAAGAAATAAACAGGTTCATTAGATGGCTTCTCAGAAAGATAGACTCTGTCAAATTTTTCTCTTAGGAAAATAACTCCCCACCTCTAACACTTGAACCATTTGCATGAGAATTTCATGCAATTTATAACATTTTATACAACAAAGTTTTTCACCAAAAAATAAAAACATTCAAAGCACCATTACTTGTTACGATTTTGATCGTGACTCCTAAAATCATATCTGTAAAAAAATTATCAGGCGCTCAGAGGGAAAATATATTTGAATATTTTTAGCATTCAATCCTTTCATCTAGTAAATTACTCTTTATCTCACACACCAACTACTTCCTCCTCCAATCTGTCAAATCTGGTTTTTTGCATGCCAAGGAAGGAAAGATAAGAAAATTAGATCAAACTCGATAGTCAGATTACATATTAATAGTAAAATATGTTTTTAGATCTTCCCTACCAAATCAAGATATCAAATTAATTCTCCTCTTCATTTGGCATGTAGGAGATGTCAAGAAACGATTTTAAAAAACATAAAAATTCACATCCCTAGGAGCTTTGGAGAAAAATGGTGGAAAAATCAGATACAAATGCATAGTTTCCATTGATTTCCCTTTTGAATTTGGACCGTCCACGTGGGAGATCTGAGTCAAAATGGGCTTGGGGGTTCTTTTTTACTTTTTACAACTTTTAGAAAAAATGTAAAATTTCTCATTTTTATCGACCCCTCTACCTTAAAAAATGGTCTTGGCACATGTCCCAATGTGGGTCCTAGCGGAAACGCGCTTCCTTTTTACACTTTAACTCCCTTTTTCACAGAAGGAATTTTTTTCAAATTTCCCCCTGGAAGCCCACCTCCCCACCTTTTCACTTTTTAAACTACCATGTGTCTCAATGGCGCATCTTGAGATGGTTCCCAAAAGTAGAGACCCTAAACAAGTGCAAGCTCAACATGTGTCTCATTCCAGTAGAGTATTTAAAAATTTGAAAGTTCAGTGGAAGATTCCATGTGTCTAGGGTTTGAGGCAGTCTCCTCTGGTTTTTGAAGAGTCTGAGCAAAGGGCAGAGTGAGTGGAAGCCTCTAAGTTTCGTCTTGGTGCTTCTTCAAAATAAAACCCAGGAGTCAGTCCCTAAACATGCACAGTCCCTCCACATGTGTCAGGCCCTTTAGAAAGTTGCTTGAAAAGTCTAAGTAAGGGAAGACCTGCGGTAACCTCCATGTGTCATCATGGCACAACTTCAAGATAGTCCCCAAGAGCGGAGACCCTAAATGAGCGCAGGTTCACCATGTGTCCATGGCCAGCCAAAATTATACTAGCTGCATGAAATTTTTTTCTAAGTTTGAGAAAAATAGTGGAATCCTCCACGTGTCCTCCTAGCGCAACTCTAAGGCCAAACCAAAAAGTGAATTTTCAAATGAGTGCCAATCCTCCATGTGGACAAGTTTTGGGTCGAAGCAAGCCATAGAGTTTTTAGAGTTCCCCGCTAAGCTATATCTAACCAAAAGAAGCCAAGTTTCCACTGATGCAGAGATGTAAATTTGATGGGGAAAAACACACTTGTTAAACCATTAAAATGCAGGAAAACCACCATTTGAGCCCGGAGATGAATTTTTTTCCAAGGACAGAGAATTTAGAAATGTTACAAGGTTTAAACAAGATCCTCTGTGCTACATTCACTCAAGTTTCCTCAGGTATCTGGGACATAAAAGACAAGGACAACAAAATGTGACTATGGAAAATGGAGGGAAAGGAAAAGCCCGAGTTTTCCGACCAAGTAACAAACTCTTTCATATGGTCAAATGAAAAAAAACAAATTTTTGGCTTTTAAGTGATCCTCACCCAAGGAAGAAACTAACCATGGCAACCAAATAGAGGATAGAATGTTTAAGCACTAACATGGGGAGATAAAAAGCATGACAGAGGCCACAAACTAAGGGATTTCAATGAAAAATAGGGCAAGACTAATTTGAACACCAACATCAGCTCCGACTTGGGGATGGACACTCCTTGTGAGTGCCACAAGAACTAAATAATAGACCAAGTTCCAAAAATAAACCATTGGGCAACAAAGTCAGCTTGTAGAGTAGAAAACCAGAACCATCTCCTAAAAATCAATCAAGAAACCCACAAAACTAGGTCACCAAGGACAAGAACGAGAAAAAACACAAAAAACAAAAAGCAACCAACAAACTATACAATATACAAATGATGCTCACCTTGATTTTGGGGGATCAATCAAGGAAATGTTTCAAATTCCTACCATTAACACAAAATTCGAGCAATTACCCATCCAAGTCCTTCAAGAAGAAGGTATGTTCACCAATTCGAATGTCAATGGAGTAAGGGCCCATCCATAATGCATCAAATTTACCATGCTTGCTCTTATCTTTATTCATGTTGTCCCATAAAAACACATGATCTCCAATGCCGAAAGCTCTTGGAGTGACCTTCTTATTAAATAACCTCTTCAATTTTCTCTAAAATTTACATGCCTTTGGTGGAATGCCCTCCTTTCTTCATCAAGTTCAACAATCTGGTTAAAGTGAGCATCATATGGACTAACTTCCTGATCTTCCAGTTGTTGATTGAAATTATATGAGGATAATTACATATGCAAGGGTAACAAAGCCTGCTTTCCATACACCAACTCAAATGGACTTTTTCCCGTAGCTCTTTTAACAATAATTCTATCAGCCCAAACAACAAACTTCAACTACTCATTCCCTTTCCTTTTGTTCAGTTCCAAGGATCTCCTAATGATCTTTAATATATTTTTATTACTGGACTCTTATTGTCCATTGCCTTGGGGGTTATAGTTTGAGGCATATGTCAAATTGATCCCATATCCTTTTACACATTGCCATCAAAATTTTAGCTCTGAAGCTCATGGCATTGTCAGCAACAATTTTAATTGACACTCCAAACCTGTAGATGATATGGTTCAACATGAAGTCCATGACAATTTGGTGTGTTTCTCTCTTGGTCGGGATTGCCTTTACCCACTTAGTGAATTATTTAGTGGCTACAAGAATCCACTTATGGCCAGCACTTGAAGGGTATGAAATCTCACCAATGAAATCCATTCCACATTGCTTGAACGGGGATTCAAATGATACAATCTACAAAGGAAGGGATCCTGAAGCTTTAAGTCTTCCAAAAAAATGCTGGAAACTCTCACATATTCTAACCAACAAAGTTGTATCTTTGAAAAGAGTTGGCCACTAATAACCATTCCTCAAGATCTTGTGTGTTGTGACTCTTCCAGAAAAATTCCCCACACAAACTCCTCCATGGAGACCAGCAATTATCTTAGGGGCTTCATATTTAGTAATGCACCTTAAGAGATCTCCCTTAGGGTTCTTCAAAGGTAACCCAAAATCAGTAATGACATATTTCTAGGAGGCGAACTTAAGAGATCTTTTCTGATTTTTACTTAAATATTTAGGGTAGTATAGATGTCTGAGATCAAAAATTATATCTTTGTACCATTCATAACTCAATAACTTCTTAAGGACATCCACCCTTCCTTCTTCTACTTCAATCACCTCAATAGTTTGCAAGTTACTCTCAGCCATAAGCTTAGCTAAGCCCAAACCTCTTACCAACTTTGTGGTTTGGATATACATGTCACATTCTTGCAAATTGTTCACCCATTTGCATCTTTTTCCTAAGACATCCATCTCTGATAAGACATATTTCACCATGGTGTGGGTAACATAAGCAACAACTTTAGATCTCAAAATGTAAGGTGTAAAAACATTTGTTGCTTTTACTAAGAAAAATGCTTGTTTCTCCATAATGGTGTATTTCAACTCAACCACCTACAATGCCTTACTGAAAAATCCAATTGGCCTCTTAGCCCCTTCATCATCCTTCTGCAACAAGATAGATGCAACAGTGTTGTTTGAAGCAAAAGAAAACATCTGGAAAGGCTTATTATAATCTAGAGATGGTAAAACAGGGGCATGCTTTAATTCTTCCTTGATCCCATTGAAAGCTTGACTAAAATCCTCTTCCCATTTGATAACTTGGCCCTTCTTTAGCATGCATTTAATTGGAATGGTCAACTCAAAAAAATTTGATATGAATATTCTGATAAAGTTTATTTTCCCAAATAAGGACTGAATTCCCTTCTTGGTTCTTGGAATTGGGACCTTGCTGATGGCCTCTACCCTCTTAAGATCAATCATGACACCATCCATCGACACAATGTGACCAAACAACTTGGTCTTTTGTACTTCTAAATGACACTTCTTAGGATTGAGTGAAATGCCATACTCTCTACATCTTATCAACATTTTTTCCAAGTGCTGTAAATGGCCACTTCTCCTTTTGGAAAACACAGTCACATCATCTTGGTAAAAAATAATAAAATCATTAATGTAACCAATAAAAGTAACATCCATTGCTCTTTGAAAATTTTCTCCAAAATTCATCAAACCAAAGGGCATTCTAACATAAACATAAGTTCCCCAAGGAGTGGTAAAGGTTTTCTTGATTCTCTCTAATAACTTTACAGCAACTTGATTATAACCAGAGAAACCATCCAAGGTAGAAAGTAACTCAGAACAAGTCACTAATTACAACATGTTTTCCATGTTTGGTAAAGGATAATTATCCTTCATTGATGCTCTGTTCAGATTTCTAAAATTCCACACAAATCCTGATATCACAATTCTTTTTTCTAATTGGCACTAAGTTTGCAACCTAAGAAGAATACCTTGTGGGCTGAATAATCCATCCATCCCTCAATTTCTTCATTTCTTGTTGCATTTTAAGAGATAGGAGTGGATTGATCAGCCTCTGTTTCTTTCTGAATGGATTTGCATTAAATTCAAAAGGAATTTCATGTTGAAATAGATCCTCTCTGTATGCTTTTAGTTCAAAATAACACCAATCTAGGCAATCCTGATATTTTCTCAACAATTGGACATAAGACTACTTTTCCTCCTTGTTAAGATTGCTTCCCAACCAGATTTTCCTCAGTTTATCCTTTGTACTAAGGACATGCTCCTCAACATCCCTTGAGGCTGTTATATGTCTGTTAATAATGCAATCGACATTATCAGAGTTTGATTCAAGAGAAACCAGTCCTCTAGGAATGGTATAAGTTTTCAGTTGGATGATGTCTTTGCTAAAAAAAAATTCTTCACCCTCTGTTGTACACAGCATTGGCTCCTAACAATACATTTATTAGTAAACTCCCCTTTCTTCCGTAGAAATATTTTGACCTGAGCATCATCATAAAAAAATTGTCAATGTTTAATGTTGTCAGGGACAGAAGGCCTCATTAACACTTCAACATTATATTCACAGTATGGGGACATTACAAAACTATCAAACTGATATCCCAATACTGCAAGCTTTTCTACCATAACATTGAACTTCCTATCATGATGCACAATATTAAATGAATCAAACATCTCAATCAAGCTCCATACTACATGCTTGTACTATTTCATCCTATAATTTTTAGTAGCATACAGTTTTTTGATTTGTTTGGCAATTAGTTCTGAATCTCACTTAACAATGATGTCTTTAACATAGTACTTCAAGGAAATTCTAAAACCTAACAACAATGCTTCATACTTAGTAATGTTGTTAGTGTACTAAAAGTTAAGTTTTAAAGAAAAAACAAACTCTTCCGAGCTTGGAGAAATCAGAACTACACCAACACCATTTCAAAATTTGCAGCAATCTCCATCAAATAACAAAGTCCATGGAGAGCCTACTTGTTCAAGACTCTTACATTGATGCATGTTGTTCTCTTTCCCATCAGCAAATCCAACAAAGTTATCATCATCAACACTTGTGTACATCACTTCATAAGATGCATTATTGGGATCTTAAATGAGGTGCAACATTTTATTTTCTCCATAGAACTTGATAAGGCTGCCCTCAATTGGGATGGTGGCATATGAGATATTCATTTGAAAACTCTTGCCAAAACTTGGAGCTCATTTTATAGAAAAAATCATACCTCACTTGGTTGGGAAATCAAAAATAACAACATCAAGTATCAAGTTCCTACCCAGATAAGTTGTAAGTTATACCACCAAACCTTTCACACATCCCACCACTCACACCTCTCTAGAATCCATGGCAGTTCACTTCCCATATGTTGTTGTTACTTTGATATCCAATTTATTCATGAACTAAAGAGGCATGACATTGCATGATGCTCCTAAATCAAACATACAATTGTGTAGTAATATATCCTTAATGATCAGATTAGTGAAGAACGGATCTACATTTAGCTGAGACTCTACCAAGGATGTTCCCAAATAAATCTCAGGTGGTTCACCTAGTTATTTTAATGCTGGTGGTGTTTCTAGCTCTTCAATGATTGGAGGAGTCTCCACAATGTTTACATTTCTACCTAGGGTACTCTTCTCTTCTTTCAACCCAAAATACTCAAAGGCCCTTTTCTTGTGCTCAGGAATCCTAAGCAACTCAACAATTGGAATAGAAATCTTGATATGACTCAAGAATTTGGCACTATCATAAGGAACATGCTTTGGGAAGGTAGCATTAGAAGGGAGATTGACAAACTCATCAGATGGCATGGGATTTTTGAATTTTGGTCATGAGGAGAAGTATGAATATTTTTTTGGACATCAAGGCCTTTGGAAGGTGTATATTTCTTATGAACCTCTTTAGGAATACTAGTAAGGAATGGATTTTTAGGTTTTCCTTAAGGACCTAATCCTTTGACAAATCTACTCCTAGTATTATAATCCTTTTTTTGGGCAACAATAATGTTCATCAACAACTTCCTATCCTCCTCAGATGGTATTCCTCCATCATCCTTATTTATCATTAAAGCTCTTAAGTATTCAAAGTCATTATTAGGTATTTCAAGAGATTGTACAATATCTATTTCTAAAGTATGAGTAGAAGGAAGAAGAGGTACCCAGTGGATGTAATCTAAAAAACATGTAGCATTTCTAGCACTTATTACTTCAGTTGAAGTTACTCCTTGTCGTGAGCTCGTGGAGCAATCCATCATGTAGACATCATCATCAGTATTATCATCATCAACTTCTTCTTCTACTTGTTGATCTACTTAACATGGATCATGGGGCATGAAACATCTGTCACACCAATCAATTACATATGTTTCTTGAACAACAACAACTCTGACAACCAAAGGATCAGGCACAATTTTGTTTTCCCTTGCCTGGGGATATTTATTTCCAAATCCAACAGGTCCCTTTCCTCTTTCTTCAGATCTTTGCTCATTTCCAGGATGATTTATAAATCTTTCTTGGCCTTGTTGCTTTTGCTGACCTTGTGAACTCTTCCCAATTCCTTTCTCTTCTCAGGATAATTTGTATGAGATTGCTTTGATAGCCCCTACCAAAGTTTTCACAACTTCCTCCAAATCAACAACCTTACATGCTTGAGTTTTTTCCGGGTTAACTAGTTTCACACCCTCTCTCTTAGGAGGTTTTCCAATTGCCTTAATGTTGTTCACAATTTGTAGAGTCATGGTGAAGGCCTACCTCAAATTGGAAGGGTTTTTGTCCCTTAAATAGTAATCAACTTTCTTATTATATGCATTTGAATACTTTATTAGACATGATCCATCACATGGCCTCAAATTAATAGGAAATCTCCTCAAGGTCTTGTTAAATCTTGTGTTTAAATCATGCACTGATTCATTAGGATTCTTATTGATATTTTCAAACTCTGATAAAAGAAACCTAGGGTATTTTTTATTACCATACTACAATCTAAACACATTATTCATTTCCATCCAAGATTCAATGGAATTATCTGGAAAAGATTTATACCAGTCCCTTGCATATTCTTCCAAAGTATGAATAAAAAATTTGATATATACATCTTCAAATTCAATCTCAAAGTCTTCCATCATGTTGATAAAAATCTTTAAGTGTAGATCACAAATTATACAATTATTTCCTTGGAACTTTGGTACTCTATTTATTACATCTTGGGGAGCTGCATTTAGATAACCAACCATCCCTCTAAAATTTATAGGAACAAAGGTATTTACCATAAATGGAGGTCTAGGTGGGGATGGACCATGTAATTTTGAGGAGGTGACCTTGGAGGAGAATCAAAATGATAAGGGACAAGAGGTCTTTAAAACACAAGAGTATAAATTTCAAAATGGATATCCCCTAAAGGCCTTGTTTCTTAGAAAATCCTGTTAACTTTAGAAAACACGGGGGAAGAATTAGAAGAAAAATTTTCAAATTCAAATGAAGGCCCCTCTCCAAATGGAGAATTCAATTCCACAAAAATACTACCTGATTTAGAAGAACTTGAAAGGAAATCTTCGATGATACGCTAATCACTTTCATCAATGGATATCTCTTTTCTTGACTGCTGATCTCCAACAATTTTCCAGGCTTTTCTACCTTCTGAATTTTTTTTTCCTAGCTCTAGAAATAACGCCCTAGTAGGATCCTTAGCGAAGACAAATATTCTTCCTTCTAGCTTTGCAAAGACTAGTAACAAATCTCACTTGATAGAGGTTAAGACACTGGTATTTATCAAAAATCAAATCAACATAGAGTTTCCACTAAGGATTTCCACCTTAGTTGTGCAAATGCACTAAAAAATATGATCTATCAAATGTTTGTCAACACTAGAAACTAGAAATGGAATGATCTGGCCTTCCTTTACCTAGATTTATTAATGAAAACTAGTGCTAACTGTAGAAACTGGAAAAATTACACACAACACTTTGTAACTTTGAACACTTCCTATAGGCCTAAACACATGATGATGTTGAAACAATGTACCAGCACTTAGATCATATGAGAAATGTTTACAAGGGTATGAATATGAATTACACTCACAATGTCCCTAGAAACAGTGCCAGAAACGGTGTTGGTACCCAAATTGACTCTCCCTCAGAAGCTAAGCAGCATCACAGACTTGACAAGAAGCTTAGAGATAAGTAGATCATGTTGTGTGTCATTTTGTAGTCGGGGAAGAAATGCATCTTGCTCTTTGTCACTCAGATTTGGAGAAATGGATAGCACCCTTAAGAGGATTTGATCTATCCTCACTACTTTATGGTTGTACCTTTCAACCAGGGTGAAAGGACCCTTTTAAATCCTATTGTTTGTGGAAGAGATGGAGATGTCCTTCTTTGTAAATTTATTAAGAATACCTTGAAGAAAATATGATCAATACAAAAAATATAACTCTCATGAGTTGTCACCCTAGATAACGGAGATATTTTCTAAAAAAGGTTCAACCTACTAAAGACAATGAAAACCAGATTGCTTTTGTATGTTTGGGTAATAGAAATTATTCCTCTATACACACACAGGACAAACAATAGTAGTATGGGTAAGATTAGTTGTTTTTAAATGAGTTTTTGGTGGGAGGTGAGGTAAAATGAACTTGATTTGCTATATCTTTGAGATATTTTACAAAAATGGAAGGCTTAATCAATAGAATACTTCATAACAACTAAAATGCTCCTTTAACTAGAAGGTGTGCTTTCAATGGAGGCCCAGATCAACATGTTTTCACACAAAATTTAAGAATCCAAAATGAAGGCTCATATTGAAAAAATT
Organism: Taxus chinensis; assembly: GCA_019776745.2. Lineage (NCBI taxonomy): Eukaryota > Viridiplantae > Streptophyta > Pinopsida > Cupressales > Taxaceae > Taxus > Taxus chinensis. Next base: position 236,936,449 of record CM034152.1, on the reverse strand, counting down.
AATTGAACATTATCAACCTCTATTTTATCATGCCTAAGATACCCTCAAAGCCTAACAAAAAATTTTATCGTCATGCTAGGAGTAAAGTGATTTTAAAATTTTTTATTTCATTATCAAATGAAATCTCTTCTGATATATGAAATTGTAAATGCCACCAAAATATCATAAGGATAAGATCTTTTATGACTCACAAATATTTCAATGTAAGATTGCAATGGGAACAAGAAAAAATATTTATAGACATTTAGAAATGAAGCAGATAATTTTTCCCAAAATCAACACAGATTAGTTCAAATGGATTAAAATCATCAACAGGGGAAAGTTTCTAGAACAATCTCAGAGATTGTCATATGCTGTACACTTACAACCACCTTGACATGATCAAATTTAACACAAAAGAAATAAATAGGTTCCTTAGATGGCTTCTTAGAAAGATAGGCTCTGTCAAATTTTTCTCTTAGGAAAATAACTCCCGACCTCTAACACTCCAAGCATTTGCATGACAAGTTCATGCAATTTATAAAATTTTTTACAACAAATTTTTTCCCCCAAAAACAAAAACATTCAAAGCACCATTGCTTGTTACAATTTTGATCATGACTCCCAGAATTAGATCTGCAGAAAAGTTATCAGGTGCTCAGAGGGAAAATCTCTTCGAATATTTTCAGCATTCAATCCTTTCATCTAGTAAATCACTCTTCATCTCACTCACCAACTACTTCCTCCTCCAATTTTTCAAATCTGGTTTTTTACTTGCCAAGGAAGGAAATATCAGAAAATCAGATCGAACCCGATAGTCAGGTTACATTTTAACTGTAAAAGACGTTTTCAAATCTTACCTACCAAATCAAGATATCAAATTATTTCTCCTCTTCATTTGGCATGTAGGAGATGTAAAGAAATGATAAGAAAACCATAAAAATTTGCACCGCTAGGAGCTTTGGAGAAAAATTGTAGAAAAATCAGATACAGATGCATAGTTACCATCGATTTCACTTTTTAATTTGGACCGTCCATGTGGAAGATCCGAGTCAAAATGCACCTAGGGGTTCTTTTTTATTTTTTCAACTTTTGGAAAAATTACAAAATTTCTCATTTTTCTCTGCCCCTCCGCCTTGAAAAATGGTCTTGGCATGTGTCCCAATGTGTGTCCCAGTGGAAAAGTGCTTCCTTTTTCCACTTTAACCCCTTTTTTCACAAAAGGAATTTTTTTCAAATTTCACCCCAGATGAAGACTGCCTTCCTACCTTTTGAATTTTCAAACTACCATGTGTCTCAATGGTGCATCTTGAGATGCTCCCCAAAAGTAGAGACCCCAAACAAGAATAGGCTCAACATGTGTCTCAGTCCAATAGAGTCTTTAAAATCTTGAAATTTTAGTGGAAGGCGCCATGTGTCTAGGGTCTGAGGACGTTTCCTTTGGCTATTGAAGAGTCCAAGAAAATGGCAGAGTGAACGGAAGCCTCCAAGTTTCCTCCTGATGCTTCTTCAAAATAAAACCCAGGGGCCTGTCCTAAACATGTGTAGTCCCTCCACATGTGCCAAGCCCTTTAGAAAGTTACTTGAAAAGTATAAGTAAGGGAAGGCCCGATGGAAACCTCCACGTGTCCTCATGGCATAACTTCAAGATAGTCCCCAAGAGTAGAGACCTTGAATGAGCGTAGCTTCACCACATGTCCATGGCCCACCAAAACTATACCAGCTTCATGAAAAATTTGTCTATGTCTGGGAAAAGCAACGGAATCCTCCACGTGTCCTCCCAGCTCAACTCCAAGGCCAAACCAAAAAGTGAATTTTTAAACAAGAGTTGTTCCTCTACATGGACAAGTTTTGGGTCGAAGCAAGCCATAGAATTTTTAGAGTGCCATGTTGAGCTGCATCTAACCAAAAAGAACCACATTCCCAATTATGTAGAGATGTAAATTTCATGGGGAAAAACACACCTATCAAATCATAAAAATGTAGGGAAACCACCGTTTGAGCCTAGAGATGAAATTTTCTCGAAGGACAGAGAATTTGGAAATATTACAAGGTCCAAACATGATGCTCTGAGTTACATCCACTCACGTTTCCTCAAGTTTTTGGGACACAAAAGACAAGGACAATAAAGCGTGACTGTGGAAAATGGAGGGAAAGGAAAAGCTCGAGTTTTACGACCAAGTAATAGACTCTTTCATATGGTCAGATGAACAAATAATTTTTTGGGGATTTTAAGTGATCCTCAGCCAAAGAAGAAACTGACCATGTAAACGAAATGGAGGACAAAGCCTTCAAGCACCAACAGAAGGAGATAAAAAATGTGACAAAGACCGCAAACTAAGGGATTTCAATTAGAAACGGGGTGAGACTAATTTGAGCACCAACAGGTATAGTGGGAATAAGAGCTTAAGGCTATGTGTAAGATTTCATCGTGTGTAGAGTAGTGAATTATTCCAATTCCAAGAAAATCCTTTCTGTAGCATGACTTCAGACAAGGAAATAACAACAAGAAAATAATGCTTAATAACATGTCACAAATTCTCAATTGGATGGGTGATGAGTTAAGAGGAATCATATTATTTGAGGGATATAGTTCTTTCTAAATTTTAATCAATGCAATTCTAGGTGGCCCTAAACCTATGCCAAGACTTTTACTTTATGCAATGCTTTTTAGAATTTTGTAATGTACTAGAGATGCAGGGTATATATGTATATATATATATATATAATATATATATATCAAGGCCTGCATTACCAAGGAAAACCCAAGGTCACAGGAATCTCAAATTTTTGTGTTGTTGGACTGTGAAGGTTTTGCAACACATGTAAATAGTTTGAAGAAATGTTGAGGTAATATGCAATCCAACTAAACAACACTCCTCTACCTCGTCAAAAATAGGAAAATAATTATTCCTCTCCCTCTTAAGTTTTTTTTCATATAAGTTGGTGTATTAGATGATATGGGTTTTAATTAAAAAAAGTTAAAAGGTTCATTTACTTTAAATGTTTATACACATAAAATATCTACCCCATGAGGGTAACATTTTCAACCCAATAACAATACCTAAGTCACAGTGATGATTTATTTAATGTAGAAACAATATATAATTCATGATCTAGAATATTTCCTTTATGCTTCACCTTACATTAAGAATGTGTTGAAAATTTTTACACTCATGCAAAAATGGGAAACTCAAAACTTCGTTACGATGGATAGCTTTGGTGAAGTATACCTAAGCTAAGGGATTTACGTCAAATTATTTTGTTATTGCTGATTTGTGAAATAGATTAAGTGAAATCTACAACTATCTGTGATGTTACAAAACGTAACAACTCACATAGTCTGTGATGTCATGAATATCCTTAGTAAGAGAACACAAGCCCCAAAGGACATCTGTGTTATCCCGATGAAGACACCAGATTGTAGAGAATGTAAGGTGTATAGTTTTGGAATAGTAGACATAGTGGCAATTTTCAGACAATTAGATTCATGGTTATTATCTTGATGCCTATCAGTTTTATTGCTCTATGTTCATTAAATTTGTTATGATTTATAAGTTTGCATTTACCTATGCTGCCATAAAAGATTACAATTGATTCCTTTCCTGCTACTTCTATCAAGAAAATATTGACAAACAAACAATGACAATAATGTCCAAATGGAGATAGCAGAAAGGAGTCAAAACGAAGAATGGAAGCTAAGATAATCACACAGCTTACAAAGAGACACATTTCAGTCAATGACTATCCACCGGAGTTACAGGTATTTACTTTAAGTTATCCCTTATGTTAATTCATTTCATTGAGATATTGAGTTTCCTACATCATTATACAATCAAAGAAAACTGAATGCAGAAAGAGATAATCAACTCATTATTTCAATTTAATGTTTTATTCATAAGAGATCATAAGCTTTCCCACACAAGCCATTGGATATGACTAAGTGACTCATCATATACATGGAAATGAGAATACCACATGTGCTAAAGAACAAGAGAAGAGGAGTAAAAAGGAACCCATCATTGCCTTTTTTGTCTTTTGTCTCCACTCCTCAGCCTTTCCATCTCCATCTCAACTCCTCCATCTTCCACTTCCATCTCCGTTTCTTAACACCTGCAAGACAAGAGAAGCATCTGTCAAATTGAGCTCAGGGTACAATGTTATTCCAATACTCATGTTCTAAATGAAATGCAAATTTTGAATTTGAAGGTATCTAATGGTACTTGAAATAAAGAAATACAGATGAGCTGGCAACAAGGAAAAGGTAGATTGCACAAAGAGAGAGTGTTAATTAAAAATCAAAGAAGCTAAAGATTGGGTAAGAAAAGGCAGAATCTGAAGTAGTTGGAAAAGAAACAAATGTGAAGCAAGAAGGAATAAACAACTTTCAGAGGAAGGAAGCAAGAAGGAATAAACCACATGGATACAAGAGAGGCCGAAAAGCCTATTTATTTCTAATTTACTTCTGATTTTGTAGGAACAGGTTGTAGCATAGAATGAAAATCAGTCTAACTGGTTAAGAAGGAAGCAATAATGGAATGAGGATAAAATATCATTTTTAGATGATTTGCAAGAAGCATCAAGCATTAGAATGGATCAAGAAAGACATATTTTGCAAATCAGGATTAAAAACCTGAGAAGGGAGAGAGAAAACAGGATTTTTCAGAAAATTTTGCCCAAGTCCCCCCTTGTAAAATTAACTTTTGATTTAAAACACAATTGAAACACATACTTTTCAGCTACTACATTTCTTTCTAATCTATCTGAGCTGGTAAAGGAAGAAAAACAACCAAAGAAATTCATGTTTCATAGCTTTTAAAATTGATCACCGAAAGGTGAAAATTGTATTATGTGCCATGGGGTCCAAGGGTGGCAAATCATATACATGGTGGGTTGGGCGAGGGGTGGTCCCCTTTTATCAAAACACATACGAATTGCCTAATTCCAAAAAGGTGGAAGCATCCAAAATTCCAAACAAACCAAGGTGGTCCCCACATGGGTTTTTAAAAAAAAAAAAATCTGCAAATGTCACTTTCATGACTATCTAGATTAGTAAAGGAAATCAGAAAACATATATACCTTGGAGATGGTCCCCACTTCACTTTATTTTTGCAAATATGGCTAAGGTTGCATCCTTTTGCCTAAACACAGGAGATAATTTTTCATGCCTTCACCACAGGATGGAGCAGAGAAGATGACGAACTTACATGTTCAAACAGAGAAGACTTGCCTAACAAGTAATATTTTAAATTTAGAAATTATTCATATTTCTTTCCTAAAAGATAGCACAGTCAACTGCAGTTTGAATGAATTATATCTGAGGTTGATAATGCCTATTCTATTACATGCTCTAGTTTGTATTATTTTATTCCTTTATTTAAGGGATAAAATTAGGACACATGGGCGAGTACAACCTTAGTCTATTGTTAGGAAATGTGGTGAAATTTTGCTATATATTGTGTACTCTTGCAAAGCACAAAGGGTGGAGAATTTTTCAGAGATTTTTCCCAGAAGAACTTTTGATATGAATACTAAAGCAATTTCTGCCAGTTTTACCCTCTGAGTGTTGAATTACTCTTTCCTTTCCAAGTTATTCTGCAGGTCCTTGGTGTATGCTAGCATTGATCTTGTGAATCAACATTCCCCCTGATTAGTCACTTTATCCTACTGCAGATCTATTATTTTCTGCTAAAATATCATTGTGCATGTTAGCTTACTAGTACTGTTGTGATTTTCCCTCAGTACAAATTAAGTGTTTTTGTTTTTGCCCTTACATTTTGCAGAAAGTAAAATTGGTTTGTGCACGCAAAGAATTCTTCACGAGTCAGTTGTGTATCCCACTCAATTCAAGTTCTCCACTCAAATTTGGTGTATCACTTTCATAATTATTTCATTTTTAGTCACCTCCTAACCCTAAAAACTCCTAGAAAGCATTCTAGTGAACACCGATAAGGAACCAATCTTTTAACCCCGGAGGTTCACCTCAAAATAGGTATACCCATAGACCTGAGGTGTCCCCATTATATCTACGGGAGAGAGAGATCTTTTGCAGACTTAGAACACCTACTACCATCTCTCTACCGGATGCACTTTTAAGAGATAACAAAATGATTCATATAAAGTTGATATCTACGAGTACGTTTGTGAATTTGATTTAGATTTACCTCGTAAAAATAAACTTTAGATCATAAAAATATTGGTTTTCACCTCATAGCCCTTCCATGTTATATGAAAAATGGTGAGACATAGTTGGTCATCACCATGAGATTTGGACAATATGCTTTGCATGCCAATGTCAGGGTCTACTTAGCATGCTAGGTGTAGGCATAAACTGCTAAAACTCAATTTTTTCCCTCTTAAAACGACGTTCCCATAAATGAGATATGTAATTTGGATCCTACTTTCATCTTGTTCCCTGAGATCTTGATATATATATTAATAGGTCGAAAGTATCCAAAATTTTATTGGTCACACATATACATTTTTTACAAGGCCATGTTGTGGTCAGTTGAACTATGTTGAAAGGATAATGTAGATTTTAAACTACAACTTTCTTGCTTAGAGTTACACATCCAAATCATGCATTGTGCATCTATTTTTTCCATCCTTAATTCTAAAATACTCTTGGTTTATAATAAAATAGGTCAAGAGAGATCTACGGATCTTTTTCTTAGTGTTCACCCCCTTATATAGGTCATTTTATAGTCTGTTTCGGCTATTTGAGCTGCATTATGGTTCTAATCTTAGGTCATCCCTTTTACCACCCATTCCTTCCATCCAATATTCAAAGTTGTTTTGTTTTCTAAAAATCTTGCCTTTATATAATTGAGTCTTACATGTTATGCTATAAAAATAGATGAAAGTGAAGACAAAAATTCACTATTGTATCTCTCTCTCTCTCTCTCCTCTTTCTATATGACTAAATTGTGAAGGAAATAAGTAATGAAATGCAAAGTTATGAATTTTTTATCTCTTTCTCTCTATTTCTCCCTCTCTTAAAATTTGAGATATAATGGTCTTGTAACATTGTATAAATTGATTTTTACTCTCTCCTAATCTTTTCTCTCTCTTAACCCTCTTAATATGAATGAAATAAAAAGACTAAGTATATTTGCGGAATCAAAACTATCAGATATATGATGACATAACTATATAGATGGGTGCGGTATAATTCCATGCCATCTTAGCATTAACACAATGTGGATGCAGGTGGCAGGACATAGGGGATGTACATTGTTCTATGCTAGCGATGTTTACTTTATTTATGCACCTCCTAACATTGTATGTATAAATGTAATTGGAAAGAGTAGCTCCATATCATTGTTTGAAAAGAATGTGTAGTTACATTATGATATATTGTTTTTTATTTATGGAGTGAAGAAGGAAAATAATGATCCTAATTTGTAAAGTATCTCTCATGTTTAAATGGTACGAAATTTCATGTGAATCATTCAATGCTGAAAATAAACTCAATTTTAACATGTAATACTACTCCTAGGAAATAAATGAATTAGTTACTTTTGAAAAATGGATATTTGAGTCCATGTACTTTTTGAAATAAAATTGACTTAATCATGGTTGACATGTCAAAAGATAAAAATGTATTTAGTTGTTGAATGGCTTCAAATGGTGTAGTTACACTCCTAAAGAAAAGAAATCGTCTCCAATATTTTATTTTTCCATTAATGCATTTACATAATGGATGGTAGAAACGTGAGTTCTAAATATAGAAAAATTTGACGGGTTTCCTAAATTCCTCCCTATGATATTTTCACCTTGATTGTCGTTATGATCCATATTTAATTGAACCACTATACTGGGCCCAATGGAAAATAACTTTTGTTGTTCCCTTAATATAAGTTGACCCCAATTTGGACACAAATGATTATGTATCCTTGCATGCTTAAGCTAAAAAATACTGTCTAACTATTATACATGTCATGATCATATGGACCAATTCATTTAAGGTTCAATTATAATATGTCGCATGATACTAAATTTGCACTTTAGTAATCCTCCCATCGTAGATACCTTTAGCTTATATCCATAATGCACTACTTGAAAAATTACACATAGTCAAGAGTATCTTGAACTTGGTAGCTACCTGGAATTCAAGCATCTCTCATCAGGTTAAGGAGCGTGAGCATGGTATGCCTTGTTCGTAAGCTTGTCAAATGGATCCTTGGTGCATTTTTACCTATATGCAAACCATGGAATGTCTTTTCTACCTCATACTAGAATTTCTTTATAGATTGTTTACCTTGTTGTGTAGATAGGGTTTAGGTATATCTAGTACCTCTTAAGAGGTAATTTGGTGCTGCATAAGGTTTTCACAAATAAATCATTGAAATGAGCTATGTTAAGATGATATTGGGAAGGTAAAGAGTAAAGAAACCACTCTCTTAACTTTAGGTTAGCACATTTTTCTATTTATATGAAAAAAATATTATTTTTTGTGGAAGATTTACCTTTGGAAACATCCTTTATCATCTAAAATATGAGCCTCATGAGGATTGTGTGTGTGGCAGGCATGTTTTGAAATTAATTAAGATTTGGAAACTTGCAATGCTAGATAATATAGATGAATAAAGTGTAACTCATCATAGTAGTAAAGACGTAAGCCTTGAGACAATGACATATGGCTTGAGTGTGTAACTTGTTATTTATTAGAGGAGGGATATCTAAGAAATCAAGATATTATAAATAGGTAAACCATGGAAAGTGTGAAAATTATTAAACATATACTTTCTTCTGGTCCTTATTAGTTAATTTATCCTTGTAGAATGTTCACATGATTAAGAAAAATTAATCAAAATCTTTTAGGTCTTGAATCCCTAATTGAAAAGAAAGAGTTACACAAATATTAATTGTTCTTACAATGATGATAATATGAGATCTATGTAACAGAGTAAATATAAGTTAAGGCATGGGAAATTGAGAGGGAACTATGAAATTATGGTTATAAAAATCATATACATTTTGAATGTTGACCAATCAACTAAAATTCCTAAGATGATACTAAAACTAATTTAAGTTAAGAAGGGAATCAATATGATACAAAACCTTCTATTAAAATGGGAAACATATAACCTTTAGGCATGAGAACATATTTCAAAAGTATAGTGTGTTTTGAAAAATGATGTAAAGTGAAATAATGAAGATGTACGTTTAGGAACATGAATATTTTCCTATATGTTAAATGTTCTTCAATCTATAAGGTTAAACTATGAAATTTATTCATAACAAAGATGTAACCATGAAAGATGTAGGATATTTCTATCCTTAGGATTCTCGTGTGGAGTAAAGTCGTTGAAACATGTACATCCCTTATGATTAACTATATTAATCATGATATCTAGTGTTTTACCTATTGTTTATGTGGGTCCATGTTTGGGTTAGTGTCCCTTGTGATGTTAAGTTATTATATTTGTGCTCTTGTGATGTTAAGTAGAAAGAAAATAAATCCAAAAAATATATTTTGATAATTTTACTATGGTTTTCGGTGTGAAATTTGTTGGGCATAACGGTTGGTATCAGAGTGAGGTTCAAACACTTTAACCTTCGAGATTAATTGGTGATGATTCTTGTATACATGGTTTCTTATGCATATAATGAGTTTCATGCCAATTCATGTTGTCAATTTTTGGTGAGTCATGGTTATGTAACCTGGTCCACACATTATACTAGGTATATGGCTCTGGTAAAGTATATCGTATATTGGATCCCCATTTCCTTGTATAGACTTGTATTGTTATAGAAACTGTAAATAAATTCAGATTATGGTATATTTGTTAGTACAGTTATTTTGGATAGTTTCACTATGGATGTAACTTAGGAGATCAATATGAAATATATAAAGAGTTCATTATTTCATTCACGAGTTTTATCCTTTAACAATTGTGATGGTTACATCAGACATTTGACAATTAGTATATATGATACGTTTGCAATATCTAACACTTGAGAGATTTGGTTTCCTCCTTGGAATAATTTACCTGAATTTTGGCCCTTTCAATTTCCTTACATACTACATTATGGATATTATGTTGACTCATCTTGGTAAAATAATTACAATGATACGACTTCTGTTTCAAATAATTAAATTTCTATGCTCTTCAATATTGCGTAAATGCATTGAGCAATTATATTTTCCACTCATACCTTCTGAACTGTAACCTTTTTGACAACTGCAACAAATGCCAATGGACTATTTGACATTATTAGTCACAGAAATTTCTAAGTGATAACATTTTTGGAAGAGATCCTTTTGTTCCTACTCAAGGTGAGATTATTTGGATATATTATTATTTCTAGATATAGATTTATTTATTTACGGCATGCATATATCTTGTGGGAGATTTGACTCAACAATACATTAGCATAATTACATTATCTTCTCAATATCCTGATTATATGCTTAATGTTCACTCGATGTTTTGGGTACCCCCATTGGAGGCCATTAAAGGCTGCATATTGAATGTGATGTGAATATTTTTATGTGTATTTTATTTTTAACTTGGAATTTCCATATAAAAAACATTTTTTTTAATTGATTTATTAATAAGCTTAGAAAATCTTGTTCATTTTTATGTTATTGTAAGATTTCTTAAGTTTGAACATGGCTACTTGGCCATTTTATTTGGTTGCCAAGATTTCTTGGTTTTATTTATTTTTAGAACTCAAATCTTATCATTTAAAACTTTCTTGGCTAAATTTTGTCAAGAGTGTAATTTTGATAATATGGATTTTTTGATGATTTGATTCTATCTTGTTGTATTGTATGCACATGTCATACAATGGTAATCCCAATAAGTCATGACTACATGCATGGTGCTGCAGTAACATGCCCTTGATTTCAAGGTAACAGGTATCTATGTGTCTATGACCATGGAGTGGCCCGACATCACTTAGATACTTGGTACTTGGTCCTCTTATGGTTGAGAGACACTTATTATATTTAGTCCTCCTATAGTGGAGAGACATGATACTTAGTCCTCTGTGGTTGAGATATTTTTATGGTACTCCGTCCTACTATGGTGGGGTGACAGTTATGATATTCAATCCTCCTTTGATTGAGAGACATATATGATACTTACTCCTATATGTTTGAGATACTTGTATTGTATTCATTCCTCCTATAGTGGAGTGACACTTATGATATTGAGTCCTACTTTATTAGAGAGACAAAAGATATTTAATCCTGTAAGGTTGAGAGACTTTTATGGTACTCAGTCCTCCTATGGTGGAGTGAAACTTATTATATTCATTTCTCCTATGGTGGAGATACATATGATACTCAATCCTCTAGGGTTGAGAGACATTTATGGTACTCAGATTCTTCTTGGTGGAGTTTCCTCTATGAAATGCATTATAGTTGGTGGATTTGATAGTAATTTTTATTTCTCCTTAAATCCTATGATGATGTTTTCACGATGTAAAATATAATTTATTAATTTCAAACTTCAGGGTTGAGCTTAAGATTATGCACTCTTTCATATTTTGGTTTACTTGAGAATATTGTAATTTTTGAATGTGAGATGAACTGAAAACATACATATGGAACACTTGAAACTTCTTAGATCTTTGAGATTATTTAAGGGTTGAGATGTTAGACTACAAATTTCATTAGCATATATTGTTATACTTGGATTCACCAGGAATTGTACATAGTGATATGTTAATATTTGTATTGGGGACCTCACTATAGGTGTGTTTCGTTATACCTTTTTTTCTTACGTTTTATACAAACCTTGTGATATATGTGTTTGTGTGGATTATATGTAGGGGGAAATTTATTTTGGGTGATATTCTACATTACCCTCATAGGTATATGGTGTCCTCTTGGCGAGGAATCATGGTGTTCTTATGGTAATATGCTCATGTCATCATAGACTTGTGTCTAGATAATTGTATCTTCCACATTGTTGTGGTGAATGTTATGTCTATACATTTCCATGTTGTGGAGTTGGTATTTACTTGGGATAGTGGTCTTGTATGAGTTAATGTCATGAAAATGGGAAGTGGTCTATCTTATGGTTTTACATCTTTGATGATTTTGTGTTGTATTATATTGTTAAGAACCCTATAAAAGTAGTAATTTTTTAATGTTTAAACAATCTAACCATTAAGATGGAACTGGTAAAATATGAAAGTGGTTTATGAACACTTTGATCCAAACCTCTTGTTCTTATGAGAAACTAATAACTAGAAATACACATGTATGAGGAAAAACTATAAAACAACTTTTGGATGATAAAATTTATATTAAATTCTTTATGGAAGGGAGAACTACCAGTCTTCATAAAACATAAACAATTCAAGAAAATTATAAAGTTTACTTGACGTCTGGAAGTTGTGTTGTAGTGATAAGTTAACTTGCTACATGAAATTACTCATCATTGAACTTTGATTTCTCAACTATAATATGTTTTACCTAACATTGTGTCACATTGAGGAAAATGCTCTTGTAAGAGCAGGGATATGTAGTTCCCCCTTCTAACTGGCCACCAACATCTGGTGAGAAATTTTTGGGTAAATTAAATTAAAATTATATATAAAAATTAAATTTAAAATACTCTAAATTTAATTAAATTGGTGGAGGATATCAATTATATTTCATTAACTAGTCAAAAATATATGGTGCATTAAAAAGAGCCTTAGAAACTTGTTTCTGCTATGGAAAATTTACCAAGCTAGTATTTATACTTTGTTTTGTTTAATGCTCTCGTTGTCATTCATGTTTCACTTCCGTAGCCTGCATTAACTTATGAGACATGCTAGAAGTGCATTAGACATAATGGTAAAAGGTTGTTTTGATTTACAAAAAGAGGTTTTTCTTAAAATAAATTATAAACTTTAACCAAATACATCCTGAAAGGTGTAGATGCAAACTCCAAAACTTTTTTATGTAACTTACAAGATTTATGTGTTGGATATTTGAGTAGACCTATCATTTTCCGAGCATGATATTTGAGATCAGGAGGTGTAACAATGTTAAACCCAAGTTAACATGGTAGATTTATTAGTGTTGATGGTGAATCACAGCACCCCTGAATGTCTGCAACTTGATGGGTTGAGACTCTCAGTGCGATTGCATAACATGGAGCTTTTCCCAAGTGTGGGACCTTGTGAATTGGGAAAGCTCTCCGGATGAAGGCCGGTTCCTATTCCTTTGTTCAGATGCACACATAAAAATACAGAGGGTTTACTCAAAAAACCTAATCTAACTTGCCAAGGAGATAGGGTAAGAAAATGCATAAAAATAAACCTAAACTAACAAAGGTGATGCACTGAGGAATGAAGAAACACCTGTCTTGCCAATAAACACAAACCATTAAAATGTAATGTAAGATCATGCACAGATAACCAGATTTGCAGTGAATGATGAGAAAGATGTAAATGAACATAGAGAGGGTTGAGAATCATCCACAAATATGCACTATTTTCTCCAAAGATTGATACAATACACTACAAAATGCCAAGAGGCAAAGTTGCATTACAGTTTTAGATGGGAGGTTTGAGCTTCACAAATTCACTTGCCAAAGAGAAGAAGGGAGGTGAAAAACAAGAATGTCCAACCTTTAGAAAGAATCCCCTACTTACAATTTATAGGAATAATGAGAGATAAAAGAGAGAGGAATTCCAAATCTACCCCAACCACCTCCAAGCTACATTTAATTCATCTTATTATGGCAGTAGGTGAGGACCTTAGCAAACCCAAAAAATGGCGAATTGTATTTTGCATTTTTGAAGAAATTTTTCTCACCCAATTAAAGATATCTAGTTGTAGTTGGATAGAGGACTTTGTAAGCTTTCCGAAAATTCCAACCTTGTGTGAATCTGAGCTCCCTGTGAAAAGTTATGGCCATCTGAATATCTACGCCAGGGTTTACTTCCTGTCGGGGTGTCAATGCTCAAAATGTTGCGCCTCCTGAAGATGCGCCTCGGTGCATCCATACTTATGTTGACATACTCTTACATGAACCATGGGAATTAATTTTTTCATGTCGACACTCTGTGTTATGCGCTTCCAACCTGCGCCTTGGGCGCGAATTTGGTCATGTCAACACTTTGTGTTATACGCCTCCAACCTACGCCTTGGGCGCAAATTTTGTCATGTCGACACTCTATGTTATGCATTTCCAACCTACACCTTGGGCATGATTTTTTCATGTTGACACTTTGTGTTGTGTGCTTCCAACATATGCCTTGGGCACGAATTTGATCATGTCGACACTCTGTTTTGTGCACCTCTAACCTGCGCCTTGGGTGTGATTTTTGTCTTGTCGACACTCTATGTTATGTGCCTCCAACCTACGCCTTGGGCATGAATTTGGTCATGTCAACACTCTGTGTTGTGCGCCTCCAACCTGTGCCTTGGGCACTAATTTTTTCATGTCGACACTCTGTGTTGTGCGCCTCCAACCTGCACCTTGGGCACGAATTTTGTCATGTTGACACTCTATGTTGTACACTTCCAACCTACGCCTTGGGCGTGAATTTGGTCATGTCAACACTCTGTGTTGTGCACCTCCAACCTGCACCTTGACTATTGATGACACAATAAATATTGGGCTTTGAGTTTCTTTGATTTCCATATTCTTCTGTTTGTTTATATTTACCCGGGGGGAGATATATACAACAATTAGTAATTGGATAGCCATAGCAAGTGCAAAAATCAGATCTCTTCTTTACTAACAATGTTAAAACAAGGATATGTACTCTCATTATTAAATAAATATGAAGTGACAATGAAATTCTTCCTATAGCTAATTAGGATGTATTTTCTAGCATACTCTATGTCTATGTAGCTCCTCAAGGATGCCTAGCCTATTGTGTACTCCATTTTGAGACATCTAAAATCTAAACAATCAACCCTTGCTGGAAATTTCCTCCATGTTGTTGCCCAAAATAAATTATTTATAATAGGAAATGAAAATCTATCAAAACATTAAGGATAGGGGAGATTGGTTAGATTTTTTACTTACAGGAAATGCACAAAATGGGTTCGCAGAAGAGGCAGTAGAAAATTACAGGTAAACTCGTGGAAATATTAATAATCCAAACACATGTTTTGACGTCTCCCTATGGTGGAATATGAATATTCATTTCCCTCAATGGTTGTGTCTTTCCCTACATGTTGTGAATATGGATAATATTTATTTATTCCATCTTCTAATATAGTTTTCCCAACCTATGTATATTTTATGTGCATGTGGTATTATATTCTTCTTGTGTAAAGAATAGTGGATAGAAAAAAGATTCAGATGTCATAGATACAATCAACCTGGTAGATGGGTTTTCATAATGTTGAAATTTTATGGCTGAGGTACGTGAAATATTAGACATAATGTCTTATAAACAATGTTGGCTATATGGATAGAAGTTTTGATGGGTATATATAGAAATGTTTTGACTAAATCTCTTTGGAAATTTTAACAGAAATAATATTGGTATGAGCAAGCAAGTTTCAGCATCCTTGCTAGCATCATCTCAGTATATGCCTAGGTTTTGACTTATGGATAGTTACATACTTCTAATCCAGGAATAATAAAAATTTACTTTCTTTTACCGCCTCATTTAGATCATGTTTGGTATAGGGGTCATGGGAATAAGAGATTAAGACTGTGTGTAAGATTTCATGGTGTGTAGAGTAGTGGGTTATTCTCCTTCCAAGAACATCCTTCTTCTAGCATGACCTCAAACAAGGAAATCATAGTAGAAAAAATATGCTTACTAACATGTCACAAATGGTCAATTGGATGGGTGATAAGTCAAGAGTAATCATATGATTTGAGGGAGATACTTCTTCGTAAATTTTAATCCATGAAATTCTAGGTGGCCCTAAACCTGCCACAAGCCTTTTCCTTCATGCAATGCTTTTTTGAATGTTGTAATGTATTAGAGATGGCCAGAATATGTCTAATATATATTTAGGCCTATGTTACTAAGGAAAAACCATTTTTAGGGGCATATCAAAGGACTCTCAACTTGTGGTGTGGTTGGAATGTGAATGTTTTGCAATGGATGTAAATAATTTTTAAGAAATGTCAATGAAGCCCGCAAGCTAGCTAAACACCACTCCTTCTCTACCTAATCAGAAACATATATGGAATCATTACTCTCCCTCTCTAGTTTTTTTCATATAATTATTTTGTATTATATGAAATGGGTTTTAATTAAATAAAATTAAAACTTTGATTTCATTTTAATGTTTATACACATAAAATCTTTTTCCCATAATCCTAGCATTTTCCAACTTGATACCAATACATGAGTTGCAGTGATGATTAATTTAATTTAAAAACACTATCTAACCCATGATCTATAATATTTTTGTTATTCCTCACCTTACATTAAGAATGAGTCATATAAAGGGGATGTCTACTGGTACTCTTTCAAACTTAATTTAGATTTTCCTCATAAAACTAAACCGTAGATCACAAAAAATATTGGTTGTCACCTCATAACCCTCCCATGTTATACAAAGAATGGTAAGACATAGTTGGTCTTCACTACGAGGTTTAGAAAATATTCTTTGCATGCCCATTTTGGGGCCTACTTAGCCTACCAGATGTAGGCATAAAATTCTAAAAATCATATTTTCCCTCTAAAACAATGTTCCAACAAATGAGTAATTTCATTTGCAGTAGGGCTTGTCTAGTTCCCTGAGATCTTGATATATATAGGAATAGGCTTAAAGTATTCAGAATTTTATTGGTCACCGATATAAAATTTTAAAAAGGTCATGTTGTGTCGAATTGAACTATGTTGAAACAATAATGCATATTTTAAATGAATAATTTTCACGTTGGAGTTGCACCTCAAAAACGTGCATCGTGCATCTATTTTTTCTATCCTTAATTCTTAAATATTTTAGCTTTATAATAAAGGAGGTCCAGAGATACCTTCACCTCTTTTGGTTGGTGTTCACAACCTTATAGAGGATAAAAGAAATGACAAAAAGATTGTACCAAGCCATGAAAAACTCACATGCTAATTAAACACAATGCACAATAAGATGAAATTAATTCACCAGAATAACTTTACATAAACATTTACAAAAAAATGAGAAGAAATATCATTTATTATTATCGAACTTAATGAAATACAATGAGAATGGGCCTTACTTATATTGGCAAGGAATATCAATCTATGAAACTATCAAGGTCATAGATCAAGCCATAAATCAAGGAAAGAACTAGTCATAAAAAAACTAGTCCAGAGCATAGATTTAGGAAATAACTAGTCATCAAATATCTGGTTAGTACCATAGATCAAGGAAAGAACTATACCTAACAACTAGATATTATCTGTCTAATATATAAATAAAAGAAAATAAACATCCACACACATAAGTGGGTGAGGATAATATAATAAAGGTAAATAAATTACCTGGGTGAACATGAGCTAAGGTAAATACCTACTCTATCACCCCCCTCAAGTAAAGCTAGTGGCCCAAAATAAAAGTGGGATATCCACAATATGAGTCCTAGAGACTAGGTTTGATAAGGTACTCATGTATAATATATCTATGAAAAAATCACCGAGTAAAAGTAGGAAAGAATCCTACTAGAAGGAAAGAGAAAGAAGAAGAAGGAATATGTTCTCATGAACACCCCCAAGAACAAATTCCAAAACCCTAAGCATGCAACACAACTCAAGATAGTGAGGTGATGTAATAGCCTTCGTAAAGATGTCCACAACATGTTGCCAAGTTGGAATGCACTATAAGAAAAGAACGCCGTCCTGAATCTTTTGAAAAATAAAGTAGATTTTAATCTCAATATTTTTGGTCCGCTGCTGCTTAATAGGGTTACAAGAAATGCGAATTGCACTTTCGTTTTCATGCCAAAGCGCAGTCATTGAATCCTATGGGAATCCAAACTCTATTAATAACTATCAAACCCAAAGAATCTTCTAAATCACTGTAACTGTCTCCCTATACTATGCCTCTGAAGATGAAAGCGCAATAACATATTACTTTTTGCATGCCCAAACAACTGGAGAAGAAACAAGATAACTAGAAGTGGAATGGATGTCATCAATAGAACTTGCACAATATAAATATTTATATCCATCCAATTGAGTGTAACCCCTAGTGTAGTGTAGGCCAAAGTGGGAAGTGCCCTGCAAATAACACAAAATCATTTTAGTAGCTTGCAAGTCACTACTATGAGGAGAATGTGTAATATGAGATACAAGCCCTTCTACAAATGAAATATCAGGGAGAGTATGGTTCAAGTCCATGAGACTTCTAACCAACTTCGTATACAATGTAGGATCACAAATTTGAGTGATACATATGAAAGTAAGAGTAACCCTAGAATTGAAAGGAGATGGAATTGGCTTGCAATTAACCATATCAAAGTGCTAAAGAACATCCTGGGTGTAATTTTGATCACTCAAATTAATCCTTGAATCTTTTTGAGAAATATGAAATCCCAGGAAATAATGTAATAACCCAAGATATGTCATGTCAAATTGTGTAGAAAGATCCCTCTGTATAGTCTGAATGTGGGAAGAAGAACTGCTAGTAAGTAACAAATCATCAAAATACAAGACAAGTATAACAATATCATCATCAACATTCTAGAGATATATTATATGATCGGAGTGGCAATGAACAAAAAAAAGTAGATGGAAGACAGGATCCATCTTCTCATATCAAGCCTTAGGGGCTTGTTTGAGACCGTAGAGAGACCTTCAGAGTCTAAAAACAAGACAAGAATCCTAAACAAATCTAGTAGGTTTCTCCATATATATCTCCTCTTGTAGATCTCCATGTAAGAAGGCACTCTTCATGTCCATGTAGTATATGGGCCACCCATGTGATGTAGAAATAACAAGTACAAGGCATACAGAATCCATCTTGGCAATGGGTGAAAAAGTCTCAGAGTAATTAATAGCTTATACTTGTGAAAAACCCATTGGAGCCTTATTCTTGTCAATGGACCCATCAAATGCATATTTGGTTTGATATAACCATTTACACCTAACCATATTTCTTCCTATAGGAAAAGAGACCGAATCTATAGTATGATTCTTCATCAAAGAAGAATACTCAGTTGTCATCACATCATCCCAATCTTGTATCCCGTGAGCCTTTAAAAATACCGTGGATCCTAACAAACTACTTGAAACTAAATTACAAAACCTATAGAATGTCTGTGATGATGCATAGTGTATGGAAGATTATGAATGAAAGGTGTTGCCTCAAAAACGGTATTATGAGCCCACTTAGGCATAATGAAAACATCAATTGGAATAGGATCCTCATTGGCATCTATAAACTCATCATCAACCTCCTTAAAGAAAGGATCCTCAAGATGAGATAAAGAAGAATAACAAGTCATGGAAGAAGATGAAGAATCACGAGGTGTGAAGCACCCATCAAATTGAACATGTGTTCAAGAAAGAACCTCTTGAGTGTCAGGATATAAAATTCTATACTATCTCATGTCCTCATAATACACTACCAATATCAAGGGTTTTCTCTTCTTCTCCAAGGATTTCCTTTCCTTCTTTAGCACAAAGGCCTGAGCATGGCTCCTAAAGACTCAAAAATGAGACATCTTGCTTAGTGTTGGACCCAGATTCCTCTAGAATAAAATGCTCAAGTTCTTTGTGTGGTGTGTGATTTTGAATGTAGTTCACACAATTTACTACTTCTACCCAGTATATAGGAGGTAAATCTCTTGAATGCATCATATAGTTATCCATTTCCTTCAAAGTTTGATTCTTTGATTTTGCTAATTCATTCTATTGTGGAGTATGAGGAACAAAATGCTACTGAGTAATGCCATGAGCTTCAAAAAAATCATAAAACTCATTGCTGAAGTAACCCCCATTATTAGTGTGAAGGTTTTTTATGTAAGTAGAAGTCTGTTTCTTGACCAAAGCCTTGAAGAATTTGAATTGTGAAAAAATGTCATGTTTGTACTTGAGAAAATAAATCCAAGTACATCTCAATAAATTATCAATAAAGGTAAGTGCATACTTTGCTCCATTGAAAGAGAGGATAGGAAAAACCATCAAATCATTAAGTACAAGATCAAGTGGTGAATAAGATCTCTTGTAAAAATTCTTAGGAAATGGATCTTGGTGTTGTTTCCCCAATTCATATCCATGAAAAAATCCCTCAAGACAAGAAACTATAGGAAGACCATTAACCATACCGTGAGTACTTAGCTCCTTCAAATATTTGTAATTGAGATGTCCAAATCTCTCGTGCCAAAGCTTACTCTATGAATTTTCATGATAAATACTCAAGGTATGCGAAGGTTGATATCCATTTCTTTGCTCCGGGTGTCCAAACAACAAGCCAAAACTAAACCTAAATTTTGAGTTTCAACTTCCCAAAACTACAAAAAGGGTTAACATAGCTCTTAGAGGGGTGACGAAAAATGCATGAATGGTCATTCGAGGGTGTTATAACATTTGGTACAATAATCCACATGACAGGGAACACAGTCACAACTCAAATTTCACATTTTGGGGTTCAGAGAGGCATTTTGTGAATCATTAAAAATCACATTTTATTAACCTTGCAAGGAAAATAAAAGGGTGGTTTGGTTGATGACTTATCTTAATCTCACTAATTCAAGTGGGAACAAATATCTACTTTTAATACCTTAATTTTACAACGTATTAGGTCATGGTTGTGAGTATGATTGATGGTTAAATAATTAGTTAGGTTGCATAGGAAGAGTCCATTTTTTTTGTTTGAAACTACAATTTATTTAATTAACCATGAAATTATCCTTAGTTTTATCAGAAATACGATATCATAGCAAAAGGGAACTAATAATACAAAAATTATGTAAGTTCAAAGTGAGAAAAACATGCATGTAGCTGATGAGGCATTGAGGGAAAGGTGTGTTTGAGGCACTTTATCATGTACTTCAAGACACCACATTCTGTTGATGCATATTATCATTCATTCTCATTCCTTTGGAAAGATTACACACTTTTACATATGAATCAAAATTCTATTTCCAATATTATTAAAGGATGCCCATAGATTGATCCAAAGCCCCCCATTTAAATGAGTCATCTCAGGAAATCCATGCTAGATTCGATGAGACCATGTTCTCTCCAAGGAAATATTTGTCGAATAGTTCATCATGCAACTATGAAAGCTCCCACATTAAGCATAAATCATCACTCTTCATATTGTCTTAACCATTTAACTCCTTACTCCAAGGATCTTATTTTCAACATAGGATGCTCGAGTGTTGACAAGATGGTCTATGGAAGTTGATTTTAAACCCATTCAGGCATGCTCAAGATGCATCCTGATCTCAATTCTGAGCATAATCCCTACATGGCACTCAAGTAGACAAATCCACCATAACCACCACATGTACCCTCTAATTGGTATCCCATGGTAATAAAACATGAGGGTCACATTTTTCTAAATGAAACAAGGAGTACTATAACTTACATCTGTTAGGCATCATGCTTTCACATATAAGAATCAAAATATGGAAATACATACAAAGTCCAATTTGTCCACTATTCTAATAGTTGAACATTAGTTGTTCTACATTTACATACTTGTCTGCCAGGCGCTTAATCCATTCTAGCCACTAACATGATTTCTTTAACATTCTGTTGTTTCCATGTGTGGTAATTTATGTGTTTTTAAGAGCCCAACATTGTTCCAATGCTTTACTTGGCACAAGATGCAACTCTGAGAAATAAACAAAGAACATGCAGGATACCAAGTGAATGCAAAAATGAGTGCTACCCAAAATATGGCACCAAATAATGGAGCTTATATGGTCACACATATGGAATGAAAACTCATTATATTTGATGCATTCTGACCTCGTCTCAAAACCCAATCGATTAAACACGCAAAAATGGGAGGACTATATTAGCAAAAGGTAGAACTCAAATCCAAGTTGCCGATAAACACATGTTGGTTACATTCTGGTGAGACAACTTCCATGATTCATTTGGAAGCCCATGCACATATGCTAAAGCTCCATTTGACCTGCATAGACACATATCACATAGGGTAAGGTCCCTGTAGACTTTTTCTATTATTCGCTAACTAAAAAAATTGAAACATTTGAAGAAAAATACCCAGTCTAGATCTCAAAAAACCTAGAAAAACCCAAAAAATGTTTTCCTAGATTTTTTTCCAAACTGATACAGATTCCAAAGTGACTAAGTACATGCCTCTGCAATAGAAAAAGAACTCAAAAATATGACTACCTCAAGAAATGGCCAAGTTTACAATTAATTTAAAGGTTTTTGCACCTTCCTAATCCACTGAAAGACTCAATTTTGCATAAAAGTGCATGCAACAACAAAATACGAATAGATCCCAAATATATGAATATACAAAAACCTTGTTTACAAAATAAAACTTTGAGATGGATGTCAACAACAATATCCAGCTTTGATACCATAAAAGGAATGATAAACAGATCATACTAACCCACGAAGAACTCAGATGCTAATTAAACACCATGCACAATAAGATGAAAGTAATTCACCCGAATAACTTTACATAAACCTTTGCAAACAATTAAGCAACAATATCATATATTATTATGGAACTCAATATAATAAAATGAGAATGGTTCTTGCTTATATAGACAATGAATATCAATCTAAGAACCATTCAAGGTTGTACACCAAGCCATAAATGAAGGAAATAAATAGTCAAGACTATAGATTTAGGAAAGAACTAGTCATCAAAGATCAAGTCAATATCATAGATCAAGGAAATAACTATATCTAACAACTAGATAATATCTCCCTAATATTTAAATAAAATAAAATAAATATCCACAAACATAAGTGGGTGAGGATAATAAAATAAAGGTTAATAAATTATCCACGTGAACATGAGTGTGGTGCCCACATTTTTTACACACACAATTACAACAGTAAAATACTAGGATAATTTTTTTTGACTTACATTGCTCACTACACACAATGATGTAAGGGTTCTAAGTACAGAAAATTGACTCGCATACGACAATCACATAAGTCATTGAATCACATAGACACATGAAAACAACATAGGAATGTCAATGCAACACTTTTTCCAAAGAACGAATACTAGCAAAACCCCAACCACAAGAAGAAGACTCAAGGATGGGCAAACCCGCAACACATCATTTCTTTAATTGCATTTAGTTATGATTAACATTCCAAGAACATTATTGTACAAGGATAATTCAAATTGCATATAAAACATTTTATTATCTTGTTCTTATGTTAAGAATATGCTTCTCAAATGTTTATTAAATGTCTATAATTTACCCTTTCTACACAAGTAAATCTAGCGTGATGTCAAGATGAAATCTTAGGAGTAAGGGAGATTAGATTCATGATAGATTATTTTTTTCAAAAAACTTTATTTGATCACACTATAGTTATTTCCCTACCATTGTTATTATAGTTCAATAACTTGTTGAATTCCAATAATATATATATATCTTTTGTTTTTTCAAAGTTTGATCACACCATTTGGCAATTCATATTCTTTGTAACACATGCAAATGTTTAAATTAAATTATAAGGACTCCAAGTGTGACATTATTCCTAACCTCAAATTTGGTTTTACTCTCATATGATTTACTCTTGCATTGCACTATGGTCTCATTATTACCATCGCTTTATAACATAAGAGTTACGAAAGTACTTGTCTAACATCTTAAAGAAGAACATGGTTATAAGCATTATAAACTACACATAAACCACAAGTGATTTATGTTCAAGGTAAGATCCCATGTTTCTGCATCTCATGATTTCATATGTGAAATACCCTTTATTTCTTAATGTCATAAAATGACATAACAAGGGATTAAGGGACTTGATTTCAGTTTCTAAGATTCTCTAACATCAACATTTTTCAAATCAATTTTGTATGTAAGGAGTTAAATTATAGTTTTCTACCGACAAGTTAACATCCTAATCAACTAGGGTTTAGTTTAATTCCAATTTTCACTTAGGGCTTTACGCCCTATTAAAGATTATATTAAGATTCAATACATATTCACCCTATAAACCCTCCATAAAAGATCAAAGCACTATATTGTCGCTAGCCAAAGGTAGTACATATAGCTAAGAGGATCTATTCATTAACAAAATTTTAAGTGATAAAACCACTATTTCACTAGCTCCATGATGTCATATAGATCCCACAAGAAGTTCATTCGATGCAAAAAAATTAATTCTAAATCTACCTTCGAAAGACAAGGTAGTCCACTAGGATACGAAGGAAGAGTAAGCTCTACTTACTCTAGATCAAGTTTGACTGTGTTGCTCCTATATGTCTGGTTTATGTCGATGTCACTAAACGTACCTACTAAGACAATAAACCCCTTTCTTGGGATCTTATTTTCCTAAACTAGGATATTCCATCGAGTGTAAAGGTTCATTTGAAGGTCATAGTTTTCTACGCTAAGGGATTAACTTAGGCAGGTTAGTTATATACAAATTTTGAACTAGGATTGATTGTTGTGGTTAGGTTCCTTTATTACATTTTCAAGGTAAGAACCACGACACCAATTATTAAACCAATGATTGCACAATGAAAGTTCACTACAAGGTATTAATTTCGATTCCTTTTGACATTTGTATTCCACTTCTACCATAACAATTTTGGGATCAAAATAACATCCATGAAATAAATACCAATTTCTCAAGCACTTATTAATCTAGTGACTTTTACCTACTACTAATTTCAACAATAAGTCTTTCAACATATTACCAAAAATAAACAATGAATTACTCAACACCTTTATGTCATCATTCTTTCCTCCTGCAAAAACCACGTGAGCAAGATATTAGTGATAAATCGCTGGCATGGCATCCACCCTAACCTAACATAAGTATCTTTTTTTAGTTTCCCATTTACATATGATAATAATTACAATTTGCAATCGAAATAAAAAGGTCTAGAGACATGTATTCATTACATTTCATTTTTCTTCATTTTGTAATTTAGGAGAGAGAAAGAGAAGGGAAGAGAGAGAAAACACCATTTCATCAAAAGTTATAATGCACAAAACATGTTCCACTATAGAGTTTTAAATAGTTATTTGTATGTGTTAAGAGTTTACAGGGTGGTCTGGCAACCCTAAAATGGTCCACAACTTTCTATTTTTACATTTTCTTACTAGCTACAAAAACGTACAAAACGGGCTTGGAGGCTAAGAAACCACTTCAAAAAGTTATCCTCCGATGAGAACGCACACTACGATAAAATTTCTACGTGTCCCCAGATATATCAAGAGCTCATAGCAAATGACAGAATTGGGAAAAAGCGGATGGTTTGCATTTGGTGGCTAGTTCTCCGAGGCCACTAGTCGTAGTTGATCCAGTTGCAAAAGAACAAAAGTTAGTTCAAGGGCTCAAAAATCCATTTCCAAAAATGACATTCGATGGATGATAACGTAACAATACACTTCCTACTAGTTCCCCTATATAAGGAGAATTCATTAGAGTTAAAAGGATTGAGAACTAGAAAACCAATTTCAAATGGTGACAAGTTTTTTGGAGCATCAAGTCAAAATGGGTCCAGTTTGACCTCGTCAAACTACAGCCAGAGGCCTACAAAATGGCTTTGTTAAACTATCCAGAAGAGTGATTTTCCCTAAAGTGATTGTTCCATGCAATTGTTTAGTCTAAACACTAGAGGTTTCCGAAGATGATAAATAATTTCTCTATCCAGGTTTCAAATGGCGGTTCAAAATGAAAGCCAACTTTCTAGATTTGAAAAATTTCTACTGTTGTAAACTAATGTAACAGGGCTCCTATAAGAGCATAAAGAAAATCACAAATGTTCATTCAGGGCCAATCTAACAGTCCAGGTGATTCCTCACATAAAAAGGTACACGAATGAATCCTAACATCTCATTTTTCAGAGTTCTGAAGGGTACTTGATGCATCTTCGAAAAATGTAAAAATTAACTATTTAAAATAGGGAGAAGGTAAACATTATTACTGGAAAGTCAATTTTGTCTGGTCAATGAGGCAATGTTGTAGTGATCCAGTTGTGTAGGAAGTTTTCTACATCACCTCAAAATGAGGGTGGGAGTTCATGTTTTAATGCAAACGGGTTATTTTGGCTTAGTCAGTTTTCGACACGACATTACATTGTTTTTGTAACGAGTTGAAATAAACATTTGACAGTATTAATATCTTAATATTTTAAAGTTCTATTAAGTTGTAAAAGAGATCTAAAACATGATAATTATGAGAGGTAAGGGAAGATGAACCATGCCTAGAGAATTAAGTTGGTTGAAACTGCAGGCTTTGGTTCAACATCTTGCTTGCGCACTTCGCCAACCGGTTCACGAGCATCCACAGCTCCACCATTTTGCATACACGTCTATCAAATAATTTATAACTATAGATTTGAAACCAATTCTCTACTCTTTATACTTTGAAGGATGTCCATAATGTGTTCCACAACTCGTATTTGGCACAGGATTAGGGATGCTAGCAAAGGTTATGGAAACAGGCTTTAGATCTGCACTGCCGCTGCCCCCGCGCCCCCCACCCCCCCACAAAGTCACCCATTCCCAAAGACAAAAGGAAACAAAACCCTAACAAAAAAATTTTGGAGTTTTTCGCCCTCCCCCAATTTAGTTTTATTTTATTTTATATTAAATTGTAAATGTATTTTATTTAATTAAAAGAATGTGTAAGTTTATGTGTTTTCCCTACATTTTCTTATTGATAGTTACCAACAACGTTGATACAAATCGACGATCAGATAACGAAGTTATCGTCGATCGATAAATATAATAATAATAATAATAATAACAATAATATTATTATTATTATTAATATTATTATTACCACTTATTAATACTTATTAATTGTATTAACAAGAACCAACTTACTAGCTTGATAATTCGAGCACATAGTTTTCCTTTAATAGGAGGAAAACGTAATGAACGAGGTGAGGCCAACCCCACAAAACAACAACACCAAATTAGAAGACACGATGAAGTGGGAGAATTCCAATTGTTCTCTGTGACAAGGGCAAAGCCAACAAAGGATCAACAGGAGCACCACAACATTAAAAGCTTAGCAACATATTTTTCTAAGAAGAAAAAGAGGAATGATGAACGGGGCATTACAATGAGCTAAGGTAAATACCTACTCTAATAGAGGTGGATTTGTAGCCTATTTTGGCTATTTGAGTTGCATTGTGGTATTGATCTTGGGTCATCCTTTTTACAACCCAGTCCCTCCATCCAATGTTTAATTTTTTTTTTGTTTTGTAAATACTCTTTCCTTCTTATAATTGACATGTGCATGTTATGGTAATATGAATGTCAAAAAAAAAATTCACTATTGTATATCTCTCTCACCTATGTCTCTATATGACTAAATTGTGAACGAAATAAGTTATGACATGGGAAGTTATGAATTATCTCTCTCTCTCTCTCTCTCTCTCTCTCTCTCCCTCTCTCTATTTCTCCCTCTCTTAAACCATGAGATATAATGGTCTTGTGACATTCTATAAATTGGTGTTTACTCTCTCATCTTTTCTCTCTGTAAACCCTCTTCGGATGAATGAAATAAAAAGGCTAAGTATGTTTGGGGGAACAATAAATTTCAGATAAATGATTACATAACTAGCTAGATGGGGGTTTTAATTCAATGACTTCTTAGAGCTAAAACCATGTGGATGCAAGTGGCATGAAATATTGGATCACCATTTTTCTATTCTAGTGACATTTACTTTATTTATGCACCTCCTAACACTATATGTATAAATGTAATTGGAAAGAGTAGGTCTCTATCATTTTCTGAAAATAATGTGTAGTTACATTATGATATATTGTTTTGATTTAAGTAATGAAGAAGGAAAATAATGATCCCAATTTGTAAAGTATCTCTCATGTGTAAATGGTAGGAAATTTGATGTAAATCATTCAATTCTAAAAATAAAATTGATTTTAAAATGCACTACTACTCCTAGGAACTAAATAAATTAGTTACATTCACAAAATGGATATTTGAGTCCTTTTACATTTTGAAAGAAATTGGATAAATCATGGTTGACATCTCATTAGCTAAAAATGTAGTTAGTTATAGAATTTTTGTGTTTTAGGTACACTCCCAAAGAAAAGCAATGGTATCAAATAGTTTATTTTTCCATTATGCATTTACATCATGGATGATAGAATGGCTAGTTCTAAACATATAAAAATGTGAGGGATTCCAAAATCCCCCCTATGAGTTATTCACCTTGATTGTGATATGATCCATTAATTCAACCTATATACTAGACCAATGTGAAATACCTATTGACAAATTTTACAATTGTGCAAAAATGCAGAACTCAAAACTTTATTTACGATGGAAGGCATTGATGAAATGGACCTAACTAGGTGGATCCATTATAGTTTTATAGTGTTTTCAGTTGCAGAAATGATTAACTACAGGTATTTTGTAGCTATGTGTGTGGTTACAAAATGTAACACCTCATATAGACTACCATTCCATGTTCATGTTCATAAAGGACACAAAAAATCCCCGAATGACTAATGCATTATCTTGATGGAGGCAAGAATCACAGTTTACGTGAAATATTAAATCCAAGAACAACAAATAGAGTTGTAGTTTACATGAAAGTTAGTTCATTATTAAGTTACAGGTACCTTAAAAATCATTATTTCTACATGATTAAATACATTTAATTATGTGATTGAGTTGTTTATTTCATTATAAAATTAGTATCCATCATAAAATTTGAATACAGAAAGAAGTATAAAACCCAGTTACAGAAACTAATGTTATTTATTCATGAAGAGATTCAATGTTTTCCATACAAGTTGTGGGATGTAACTCATAACTAATGAAGAAAGAAGTACACGAGCATAAAGTTCAAAGTAAAAGAGTATAAAGGAAACCCATCACTGCCTTGGGTTTTTGCTTTAATATTCTTTTCTTTAGTTCCATCTCCAACTTTCCTCCAAATCTCTCGACAACCACAATGTACTTGAAAAATGAAAGCAAGATAACATCATTATTGAGCTTGGGGTTTGATCTGTACTCATGTAATATCTAACTACATGCAAATGGATTTCTAAATATCATAAGCATAAGGTACATCAGAGATAGATATATGATTAATAAAACAGTATTCCCGAGTATCACATATGATTCCCAGAATAATTAAAGAAGAAGAAAGAGAAAAGAAAAGGAATTTAGAGCATAGGAGATGCCAAAAAGATTAATTATTTTCTAGCTATTTTCTTAAGTGTGCAGGTACAGGTCGCAGATGAAGAAAAGAAAAATATTTTGATAAACGATTACTATAATAAAAGGAAATATTTGGTGAAGGAATCTAGATGCTATAAGTTTATAATTTATTTCAGGAAAAAGGAAAATGCAAGCAGAAAATATCATCTTTCATCAAATTACAGTTAAGTATAATTTACATAATGAGTATTAGAATCTACAGTATCTTCTCAAATAAAGTATGATGCACAGAAACAAAGCATTGGAATAGTGAATCAAAAGTGAGGAATTAGAGTACAAATAACAATTCTTGTTTTTGGAACAAATTTCTCATCAAAACATAGAAAATAAGCAAGGGTATTTTCTAGTTTTCATTAACAAACCTCTACAAGAACCTATGAAGAGGATAGTTATAGGAGATACCAAAAAATGAGAAAACTCTAAGGATTTAGATGAAGGAAAAGGATAAATGTAAAAGAACAGATGAAGTTTACAACTCATGATATCAGAAATGCAAAGTACAGTTTTCATCATAATGATAATAATGTAAGTTCCAGTTAGATGAAACAAATCAATAAATAGTCTAATTGCAACTTATGGTTTCTGAAAAAAAGAGTACGGGAACTCAATCCTCATAAAAACAAACTATATGCTTCAATCAGATGCAAGAGTTTCAACATGGCTCAGTTTGAGAAGCATTTTAGCCATATAGAAGTTTTCCATGATAGAATTACAATTATTCAAGGAAGGTGACAAAGAATTATTCATTCAGAATCTCAATTAGTCATAAATTACAGATTTCAGAGCTTGCACCCAAATCAACTAGTTTCAGAACTCATACGAGTGAATCCAAGAAAATCAAGGTAAGATACAGATTCATCAAACAACTTCATATGCTCATAGGTAGCAGTGCTCTAATAAGAAGGAAACAAATATCAACTATAGAAAAGCAAAAATTATTTCATGGATACTACCACCTTATTTTGGACTTCAAACATGTATTTCAACTTATAATACATGAAGAGAGATCTTAGGAGGAATTCAAATAACATGTGCAACTATACTAAGGCTATTAATGCCTCATTGTAAACTACATCATTGTGCCAGAAAATAGAATAGAAGAAGGATGATAGAGTTTAACATTACCACAATGCCATTTAAATCAAATTTTAAAAGAGGTAGAAGGTGATCAAGACAATAAAATTTAAGGACTACAAGTATCAATTCTCTCAAAATAAGTATAAATATGCAAGGAAGTCACTGAAGAGTTCATCAAATATTGAGACATCCAAACAAATGTGATAACTGGATATTAGCTCAAAGGAACTACACAATTCATTACTTAAAGATGTAACTTCCGGCATCAATATATTTTTAAAAGGATATTAATCAAATTATCTTATGAAGGTTTACCTTATGTTAAACAGCTAAACAGAGAAACCATATAGATACAAATGGGTCACTCATTGAAAAAATGAAGAAATGTGAGAAGTTTTTCCAACTAAATGCAACCATATTCTCAGGTTCTAATCAATAATGATTTTCCAAATTCAAATTATCAATGCACAACTCTAAATCCACAACACAATTTTGTGAAAAAGCAATGCTGAAAGGAGGGAATTTCATTTATTTTCAAGAAAAACAAAATAAATCAGATTCAGATGCATAAAAATAAGCAGTAAAGCAAGAAAAATTAAAATAGAACATGCATTGAAAAGATTGAGACACAAGAAACAAATGTTTATGGAAAATCATTGTTTTTAACAATCATAAGCAATTGGGTTGTCATACAGTTTTATTACAAAGTGGTGCTAGATTAAGATTTCTTGATGCCTACTCATGAAAAGTATATCTAGATCTACAATTGTTTGAGACATTTCAGAGTCATTAAAGTTTAAACCAAACAACACAGATATCCAGTTAACCATATGATTCTCTCAAAACAAATGCTCAAATGATGAAAATAGTAGACTCAAGAAATGAAACAAAGTCTAAACCTTAAGTATTGCTATTAGTTCAACAATAAAATGGTGAATAAAAAATACTTACCAACATCTCCATCTCATGGGGGCATATAAGGAAAATAATAATAAATTATTTCAGTTGCCCAAACAATAATCAAAGTACAAGCCTAACTTTAAATGAAGTTTTTTTCCATACCAAATATTGGGTCCATACAACAAGGAATACGACATGAAGGTAAAGAACTGAATTTCAAGCAAAGTGGGAGAGTCATGAGATTTACTGTGCTGAGAAAAGAGACACAAAATCACAACTAGACAAATCTCTGAAATAGGATAAAATAAAATTCAAAGTTCATTAAATTCATTACAATATTGAGCTCATTTAGCAATATAATAGCACAAGTTAGCGAGAAAGTACAAAAAAATAGTAAAGTGACAAACTCTAGAGCAATTTTGTGGAAAAAAGTAATACCCATATCTACAAAACAATCAAAAGGGGTTCAAAATACATTCACGTGCTCATATTATAAACCCATAATAAAATGATCATAAACCCTTTTATTATTCAAGAGATCAGACTTAAAGAGAAAACTAGCTTCAAGGATTCCCCAAAGGTAGTTATAGTGGAGAAAGCAAGATATGTTCGAAACCTTCAAAAAAAATCTTGCATGTTTAGCACATTAAATTTCTAAACGAGGGGAAGAATATTGAATTCGTGACTACTCGCATCAAGGTGGCATTGATTCCTAGGCATTTTGCTGAGCTTTCCAGGATGGTGGTTAGGTATGTAACTCTTGAAGGAAT
Source organism: Taxus chinensis (assembly GCA_019776745.2). Classification (NCBI taxonomy): domain Eukaryota; kingdom Viridiplantae; phylum Streptophyta; class Pinopsida; order Cupressales; family Taxaceae; genus Taxus; species Taxus chinensis. Next base: position 236,904,473 of record CM034152.1, on the reverse strand, counting down.
ATTTGTGACTATACCTCAAAAGCATCTGATATTTCTAAATCACTTTCGTAGAAATAACATAATCATCTTTCCTCACTATTTGATAAACTCACTGGAGAAATCAATTAGGGAAGTTCAACGCCACTCTAGGGCTGTCCCTTTGCACCAGGGACTTATCCTCCTTATCCACTGCCACTGTTCCAGCTGCCCCCTCGTGAATCCTACCCCACCTCCCTCCTCCATACCTCCACCTGCTCACACCGCTTCCACTCCCCCTGCTGAAAAGAAAGAGTGAAGCTACTGCTTCCAGCAAGAAAAGAAAGAGCATCAAAGCTAAAATCCATGCTTCCCAATGGGTCCTAAGGAACCACAAAGACTTGGAACTTGCTGAAAACCTCCTGCATATTAGTAAACCGGTGGAGGAGCCCAAGGAGGAGGAATTGATGGACAGGGTGGACAAATTAGAAAAGGAGATACAAGAGCTCAAAGGGACTATAAAAAAAATAGAAAGAGCTAAGGGAAAAGGGATTCTTCAAAGTGATGAGGAAGAGGGGGTTATTGCTGAAGTCTTCAAGAAGTTACAGTCCTTAAATAGATTGGAGAATGCTAAAATCCACAATGACTGCATATTGTCTGCCCTCAAAAGCATTTATAATTTCATTGAAAAACATGTTCATAGTATCTACAGTTTAAGTGGGGTTAATGAGGACATTTGGGGCCCTAAAGAGAAAAGGGATACTGCAATTGCTCAGGCGGATATGCAATACTCCCCTCAGGTCACTGCCATTGCCTTCTTCATGTCGCTGCAGGCTATCAAGACCAAGATTGATAGTGTTATCAAGTAACGGGTTGTTGTGATGCTGTTTTTTGGCTGCGAAGTTGCTGTTATCTAGCGGTTCTGGCGTTGTTTTTTAGTGGAGCTCTATATGTTGTTTATCTTTTGGTTTCTTTTTGATCTTTCCTTCTTCTTTTTGGATCATTGTACATTTGGATCCTTTTTTCACTTATATTGTCATATTTGGCTGTTGAGCCCTCTTTGGTCGGTAGTTTTTCCCTTCTCTAGGTTGTTTCTCTCACCATTGCTATCTGGATTTTGAGCCCTTTTGTATACAAGGTATAGTCCCTTCAAAACTATTTGCCCTTAATAAAAAAAAATAACATAAAGTGAAGAACTAGCTGATAAACATCTAAATACCCTTTAATGGCATCCATGTGCAAGCCAACAATGAACATGTAATAGAACAAAACTGTAAAAATGATTTTACTGCTAGTATAAATAGGAATCTCTTCAAAGAATTATTCGAACTCTAAGATCTATGTTAAAATGAATACATTTGGGTTTCAACAAATACTCACAAAGGCTAAAATGGTTAAAAGAAGAACCTAGAAATAAAAAACACAAATTGCAGGCATGTTTAATTATCAGATCAAGGAATGAAATGATAAAGAACTAAATAATGACTGCCAAACTTACCTCATAAAATATTCATGCACATGACCTCCTAGAGGACATTTGCCAAAATTTCACGATTGAAAGGAGTCAAGAAATGACAGTCAAAATGTAACTCAGATCCCAAAAACTTCAAGCTGAACCTTTGAAAATGATAGAGGTTTCAGATATTCACGTTCAAAGTTCATGGAAAGTAAAACATGCATAGATTGAAAGCTCAAAAGATCTCTAACAATGGTTTCCACGTATCTTTGGCAGAGCTAAAAATAGAAGAAATGACAATAAGAGCATAGTATTTTTAGATATAGAACCTCCTGTGTCAAGATAGGATCGAAATCGAGCTCAATAATCAAAAAACGAATGGATCAAATAATTAGGGTTGAGTTGCTTTTACCCAACCCTAAACTTAACCTCCTCCACCTAACCTTACCAGAGTGAGAGATTAACATTTTAGATCCAGCAGGTACTTCATATCGAATGGATTAGGATCAAAAAAACCAAGCTAACTAGGGTAAACACATTAATGTCTGAGATAAAATGGTACACACATCAATGACGTAACAAGAACCAATCATATTAGTTACAAGGTTAGAACCCTAACCAAGGGTACAAAAGGATATATGATTTAGAATCAACCAGTACAATATCAACGGTTCTCATTGAAAGTAGTTAATTCAACCATGATTAAGAACTTACCACATCTAAGTAAAGCCATCGAAAAAACATGCAAAGGGGTGAGTCATCATCAAGAGGGGGATAAGCCCCAACTAAAGATCATCATTTGCATTGAACTATTAAAAGGTTCCAAACTATAGAGCAAAATACCGACAACATAATTACAAAAAGGTGAATTTTAACTTACCTCCTTATATGTAATGATTTTAATAAAAAAACACCAAGTAAATAATACAAGGATCAAGCCAAACGAAGGTGGCCAAACAATTACCTTAAACTTTCCACACTATACCTCAAACTTCACTACGGTAATCCATATAAAGGGAGAAGTTATATTTCTACATGTGAACAAATGGCCACAAAATATATAAAGATAAAGGAATTATTTTCCTCACATTGAAAGATTATTTTTTTGCATGTGCTTCCAAGGGGGAAGAATTAAAGAATGCTAAAATTATCATTGTAAGTGGATCAAGTTACAAGTTTCACATCAACTGAAGAAGACAAAGATTGCATGCACCTTGGAGAAGACTTACATAGCAAGCAAAGGATTATTAGCCAAATTATTCACCCAATTTTATTAAAAGTAGATCAGTCAACAACACTTGGACTGAAATTTATTTTTGTAACTAAGGTTATTAATGCCTCATTGTAATCAACATGTCTATTGTTATTCCTTTATTTACTCATGATAAAGGGGGAAAATTAGCATGTATGGGAGAGTAAAAATTTATCCTATTTTTAGGATGGGATAGGTGAATAATCTTGCTATATATTGTTTGCAATTGTAAGGCACAAGGATGACCTTTTAGATATAGGAGTGTTGAAGCAATTTTTTTCTAGTTTTGCCCCTTAAATGAGAACTAATTTTCATCTTTCCAATTATTTACAGTGGTGTGTATCTCTTTATTAATTCTAGTGAATGCCAATTCTCTGATTAATCATCCTACCTTGCTAAAAATTAGATCATTTCTTCATAGTATTAGTGTGCATGTTTATCTTATTGTGTTGTTGTGATTCATTCCTTCAATACACAAAGTATTTTGCCTAAATATTCTATTGAAAACCATTGTTTCGTGCATTCAAAATTCATTCTCAATTTTACCATGCATATGCTCAATCAAAGCCCTCAACAACTTGTGTGTATCACCCCCTTTCAATTTCAGCTACAGTCATATTTTTACCCTTAAAACCCCAAAAAATTAGTTTAGGATACATCAAAAAGGAATCAGCCTTGATATCAAAGACTCACCTCAATAAGAGGTATACCCACAGACCTGAGGTGTTTCCATTGTATCTAAGAAAGTGATAGATTTAAAGAAATCTTAGAACCCGTACTCTTATCTCTCAAACAAGGTGCAATTTCAAGAGATAATAATTTTTGGCACGCCTGGTGGGAGTACAAATTAGATCTATAGTGGATTACAACAATTTACATCAGATTTATAGTGAAAGAATGTCACTTTTGGAGTAACAAGTTGCAACCAATTTTTCTAAATATCAAAAGATTTATTTAGTGACTTTATAAGGCTGATTTTAGACCAATTTTATAGCATGTTCCATGCCTAAAGTGACTACAGGATCATCGGTAAGAGGAATTCTTGCTGAGTTTATTTCTTTACTTTTGAATTTTGTAAGAAGAAGAAGAGTTGACAATACCTTGCCTTATAAAATGTCTAGTTATGGAAACCCTCCTCCAAATATTCCTTTACCATATATAAATCTTGTTGTTTAAATCTTGGTTATTCCAATGGCTATTCAACAACCTAGAAATTTTGTAACCTTTACTAATGTTAGTCCTTTAGTAATTCAAGTTTATTATGATATTCCCAATGTTTCCATGAAAATTTTACCTTCATTCATTGGTGAAAATCAAATTACTCTTACATAACAAATTAAAGATGTTGCAACCCTTTTATTCTCCATAATATAACTCATGAAGATGTAGCCTTAAGACTTTAAGCTACATCATTTAAAGGACAAGATTTACAATGGTACAAAATCCTTAGAAATTAGGAGTATAAGAACTTGGGATGAGTTAGGAGAGAAATTACTTAAATAATTTGAAGATAATTCTGATCATTTATCCCTCATAGAACAAGTGTCTATAATCAAAAGAGATCCTTATGAATTTATTCCTAGTTTCAACATCCGATTTGCTAGAACTTTGGAACGAATTCTGAAAAGTGTTAAGCCTTAAGTTGACCATGCTTTTCTATATTACCTCAAAGCCTTAAACAATGATATTTCAGCCATGATTCATTCTAAGGGAGTAGAGAATCTCCTATCAACTTATGACATTGCCATTAGGGATGAGAACAACCTTTATCAAGTTGGGAAATTAGCACCAAGGCCTTCAATACCTCTTATAGAAGATTTACACAACCTCAACCTGAAGCATTAGTCATGCCTCAAATAGAGGGTGGGCAGAAAGAAGCTCATATTCAGAAACTACAATAACACAATCTACTCAGGTTTGGAGAGGAATATTTTATCGTACTCACAACTAGGTCTCAAGAAAAGGCTCAAGATAACAAAAAACAACAAAACAAACATGTTCTGCACACAGTCAGTGATGAAACAACAAGTGCAAGTGAAAAAAAATAGCATTGTTGTTCCTCAGAAAATAGAAAGCAATTCAGTTCGAAAAGAGAAACAAAATCAATTGCAGCCTGATCCCAGAAGATTGTTCATACCTCATATTTAAAAATTTGTTGAAGCAGAGTTAGTTTTTTCTATATTTTATGCTAAAACTGTAAAAGGTGTTTCAAAAATGGTTGGTTCTTTCAATATTGTTGAGGTAATGAAAAATCATAAAATTAATATTTCATTATGGGATGCTCTAAGTATTCTATGACAGTAAGATTTAGTTTCTCATGAGCTTGCTAAGCTGCATATTTCATCAAAAGAAGTAGAAAAGGAAGCTTAGAAAGAAGACATCATTCTTGGAACAATAGAGCAAGAACATATGAAGGAAGTTAAATGGGTTGTTAAAAAGGTTGTCAATTCTCATGATATCAATAAACCACCACCATTTTATTTATATTTGATTATCATAGATCATTTAGTTCATAATTACATGGTTGATAATGGTGTAAGTAGCACGGTTATACCATAAGAAATTGTAGAAAAATTGGGCCTATAGTATGAACCTACAGAGAAAAGTGTCTTACAGCTAAATGGAACAACAACCAATATAGTTGGAATCATTAGAAATTTGGAGGTAATCTTACATGCTTTCCCAAATGTTACTATATTACAAGATGTTATTGTTGTATGTTTACCCCCTACTTTGCCTTATGCTTATCAAGAGATTTTACAACAAAGATAGGAGGTTATCTTTCTTCAGATTGGTCATTGTTTTCTTTACTACAAGATATAGAACTAAAGTTACTATAAACTCAAATCCTCTAGCTATATTTCATATTGAGCCTCATTCTTCAAATGCTGCAACAAATTATGCAACTTTAGATCAATCTGATTTCAATGTTACAACACGTGTTTCTACACTAGACGTTGTTTCTAATTTGTTTATGGATGAAAAGACTCACGAGGAACATGCTTATGATCCTTTCAAAGAAGTAGAGGAAGATTTTTTTTGCGTTTATTACTTGTATGAAGAAAAAGCACCAATCCCCTTGTTGTCGAAAACAAAAAAAACAAAAGAAGGGATATGAAAGCTTCATTTTGATGGAGCCAAGAATAAAAAGGGACAAGGTGCAATTTTGATGCTCACTTCCCCTAATGACGAAAGGTATTTTTCAGCTCTAATTGTAAGTTTTTGGTGATTTAGAGTTAGTTAATAATCAAGTGAAAATTTTTAATGTGTGTAAGAAGTCATTGCTGAAATCTTACAAACATAAAGTTTTAGACTTAATGGAAGATTTTTTTGCTATTAACATACAATCTGGTCCAAGGGTTGAAAACAAGCATGCATATATACTTGTAGTAGCTAGTGTTAGCTTTGATGTGCTGGAACTGATCAAAAACAAAAAATTACAACCACATATAAAGTTGATTATCAGACCTTTAGTACTAGATAATCAAGAAAAATGGCAAGTTTTCGAGTATGATGAACAAATTTATATATTTTTGCAGCAAGAAGCTGAATTTTGTACAGTAAATTACGAAAAACTGCAGAACTTCTATGGTGATTAGATTATTCAATTAAAGACAAACAAGCTTCCTCAAGCATTGGTCACACTAGAAGATATTTTCAGTTTTGATGATCAGTTAAGCAAGGACAAAGGAAAGATTTCAACTCACACAGATAAGTACAAGGAGATATTTTTGGATGATGAAAAGAAACTATTTATCGGGAAGGTATGTTCTTCAGCTGAAAATTTTTCATTTATTAATTTATGTAAAAAAAATTGAGATGTTTTTTCTTGGAAATACCAAGATTTGAGAGGTTTCGATCCCATTTTAGCTCAACATACAATAGAGTTACAACCAAATTCCCAGCCAGTCAGGCAGAAACAAAGGCCTGTAAACCCAACGATTGAACCATTGATGAGAAAAGAGTTGTCCAAACTGATCCAATCAGGTATTATCTTTCTAGTTAAGTAATCAAGTTGTGTAGCTAATCTTGTTCTTTTTTAGAAAAATAATGGAGAAATAAGGCTATATGTGGATTTTAGAGATCTTAGTAAAGCTTCATAAAAAGATCATTATCTACTACCCAATATGTATCATATTTTTTTGGTGACAATTTTTTTTGGGTGGACATCACATGCATTTATGAGAACCAAATGAAATTTGATGAACACAAAGTATCAAATAAACCCTTAGTCAAAGAAAACTAGAAACTCCTTCTTGTATTGATTTCTCAAACAAAAGTTGTACATAGTGGAGAAATTGAGGAAATGGAGAAGGCGGGGGGGGGGGAGGGAGTAAGAATTTGGCTATCTCCTTTTTTCTCTCAAGGTAGAATGCACTCTTGAGCTTACAAAAGTAATGATCAACCCTTTGAAATAGGAATGACGTTACAGTTTATAGAATGAGAGGTGACTTATCATATTCCATATGACCCTCCATATGCCTTATTTCCAACTTTAGAATATTCATATTCCTACAAAATATTTAAGTCCGTTTTATAAAATCAAGGAGACTTAATTTACATTATGTTTCTAAACTCACTTTTAAGTGACTTGAAGGCATATCAAAAAGTGAAAACCCCAATAGAGAATTATAAAATTTCAAGGGAGAGAAAGTTGGGGGAGAGGGAGAAGAGAGAAGAGGATAATATGTTTCTTGTGATGAAGTTTGGTGGTCCTCCTTCATAGAAAGATCTAATGCAACAAAGTTTTGAATGTCCCATTACACTAAAATTACTCTTTCAGTGTGAATTTCTATTTTTAGCAGGTGTCTGTGGGACCACTTACTATTTTTAGTAAGTGTGAAAAATATTTTTTTCGATGAATTTTTAGTTGTAGTGCACCTCCAATGTCTTTGACTCCTTCGTAGGTTCTTCTGTTGATGAATTTCCTAAAATGGCAATCCATATGTAGTAGACCTACTATTTTTAGAAAGTTAGCTTCAAGAAGTCAGATTGACGTGCAATGAATTTTTTTGATATGATATTTTTCCCAATATCACTACTCTGAAATTTTGGGTCCACCCGTTTAATAGTCCAAAAGATTTTAAAGTTTTAATTTTCAGACCTGATAGTGCTTCTGGATGTGACATCCATTAATGGACCTCAAAATTGTAAGTCTGGTTTTCTCCTCCAAAAAAATTATATTTTTGATCTGGATTTTTACTTATGATGCTTCACGTGCAATTATACTTCATTTCGCCCAACGGTTTGACGGGAAATTGGAATTTTTCTTCGTTGAGCCAAAAGTGGGATTTCTTCACTATGTATGCTCTATTTCATGAGAGGAGAGTTTGAAGGTGTATTATTGATAACCTTGGGTAGAGGAATGAACAAAAAAATATAACTTGTTGTTTCATGCATCCATTTGGGAGATTTCTTTAACACGTGTCCTCCCGAAAAATTGACAAACTCCTAAATTGCCTTTGAGAGGGCAACTTGGGATGATGATAACTTGAGCTCCCGGTGGAATTTATTGGTTAAATTTTATATTATCTTGTATTAAAATGGATTTTTTAATCTAATGGCAGGATTATTATGTATTTATTCAACCATCTAATCCATTAAAAATCAGATTTGTGATCTGAGACTCCACTTGTAATTAACAAAACCTTCTTGCAAATCCTATACACTAAGAGTTTTTGAAAAATATGATTCCAAAATCATGTACGTATTGGAATAATATTTTTTGATATGTTTTATTTTACTTATAACTCCATCTGAAGCTCCCAGAATCTTCTTCTGAAGCTTAACGATCGTTTTGGCCTATGCACTGACTAGGCTCGTGAACACTAATTCTGGTAAAACTACCCCAAATTCTCTGAGACCTTCCAAAATATTCCTAAACCATCTCCATGATGTCCCAATATCTTTGGATCACCTCCATATCAACTTCTACTCTTCTGCTCTGCTTCGTGAGGTTGCTCCAACTCTAGGAAGGCCAGTGATAACCCTTCCCACAACTACCTGTAGCTTTGCAAAGGAAATCCTAAAATCACCTAGGGGGAATTAATGGAGTTTCCTAAATTACCTAGGGGAATGGTATAAAATTATTTTGTAGGTCCTTTGGATTTACTAGAAAGATCCAAGGTGTGTTTGAGTGATAGACTTGAAAATTTTGGAACATGGGTATAGTTGTCGTGCTCAGAAATGATCAATTTTCCTGTTGCACATTTTCACAGGAAACAACTTGCTCTATCTTGGGGACATGACATGGAATGAGTGTAGTGAATAAATGGCATGACAACTCCTATAATCTCAACCTAAACCATATTGACCAGTCCCTTTACCATTAGGTGTTGCGGAATCATGTACAACCTACAACAAGAGAGAGAGAGAGAGAGAGAGGAATCACATGAAAAACAAAGGGAAACACACCAATCAATCACCTATGGTAAAATTCAGGGGACAATCTACTTTCATTAAAGCACTTTTCATTTCACAAAATTTACCCCTGAAGAGGCAACACTAAATGATGATGTTCTGTGAAGCCATTGACGGGTTTCAAAAAGTAGCCTCCCCGCCTTAGTTGCTTATGGAATCTAGGTGCTTTCATAATTTTTTGTATACTTGGTATGAGTGAGTCTACATGAGCTTCTTGATGATCAGGACTTTTCTTAGACATTCCATTCCCTTCATGTTCTTTGAAATCTGATTCATAGTGCCAGTTTCCTTCGTTGTTTATCCATATAGTTGATTCTCCATCAAGCATTTCATCACTGCCTCAGGTCTGCTTTTCACTCCATTTACTTGAACATTTAGGATTCTTTTCTTTCCTAGGTCTATGCTCATTTACCTCTTTTCCATGAGAGACCTTAGACTTATCATTTTCCTTTACTCCACTATGAGGTGCTTGAGTATTGACGGAAGGATTGGATGTGACCTCATACATGTCTTGTATGTCCATGGCACGAGTGAAGATATCAAGAATTAGCTCGAGTCCATCCACAACTTCTACTACATACAATATTTCTTGCACAAAGTTATGCTTCATCATTTCCTGCAACTCCTCTTTGTACACCTTTGAAGAATATTTATTTTGTAGCTAAAGGAAACTATCTTAAGGGATTACTTCATCATCTTGGGAATTACTTAATTTTATCACTCCTTCCACCAAAGGAGCTTCAACTTCAAAGGCCTCAAAACTTCTTACTTTAATTTTTTCATCATGGAAATATTCTTCCTCTTCAAATGGGAAATATAATACCTCAATTTCATCATTATATTCACCAACCATTAGCTCGAGAGGGATGCCATATTTCTCATCTATATTTATTTCAAAATAGCCCATCTTCACATTGGTTGAGGTTTCCAAGTCATCTTGATAGTTGTCTTCTAGATTCATGGCTTGCATTAAAAGTTCAAGACTGATCTCAAGGTCTTATGTTTCTTTTGTGGCTCTAAGCAATTCATGTACATACATTTATTTCAAACCTTTAACGGGCTCATTACAAGATGATTTTTTTCTCTCCATAGATGCCTTGATTGAGATCATCCTCATCCCCAAATTTGAATGAGAATAACTCCTCATCTTGGATAATCCTATGAGATGATTTTTCTTCTTAAAAATCATCAAGAACCATTTCTTATTCTTCATGGTTTCCATCATCTAGAAATTTGGCACTGCCCTCTTATAACTCGAATCTTCTCAATGCTTCTTAAAAATCAAAATCTCTCTAGGAAGGCATTTCTAGACCTATAGAGATGGGGATATCCTCTTCCTCCTTAGTTGCTACAAAGTGATTCATCTGCCTACTACCTTGATACAAGATGTTAGTTTTTGGGATTCTGGAGTTTTTGTACCATGTACCTCATCTTATTCTCAAGAAGTAATTTATCCATGTATTCCTTCACTGGTATGGTTTTAGATGACCAATTCATCTTAATTTTTCCTCCAAAGTCTTGGCAGAAACTTATTCTTAGCAACATTCTGAATGAGGCTTGGACGTCTACCACCAAAATCATCGTTGAAACTTTCTTGTCTATAAATCTTGCGAGATTCACCTTTGTATCTTTTACCTTCTCTACAAATGGGACCTCTTTTGACTCCAAAGAGTAACAAGATCCACTGGGTGGAGTCATGGTAAGTTTGAGAGCCTTGGTGACCTTCAAAGGCATCGCATTGTCTGAGGCACCAAAATCTATTATGCAATTATTCAGTACATATTGTCCAACAAGAAGAGAGATGTAGAAAGGTTCAAATTTATCAGTCTTTAATGCACTCAGAGAAATCATGTTCTGTGAGGGAGGTGTAGGTTTGTTTGGTAGCATGCCTTTGCAAGTAGAATTTATAGAATTAGGTGTTAGACTACTACTCCTGATATATTGGAGGAACCTCTCAAATTGTTTAGGATGAGTATGAAAATATTTACTTTTGGTAATCTTAACTTTGGATTTCTCTACATATTCTATGAATTCAAAGGGAGAATATGAAGACAAGGGGGGTGAAGGGAGTGATTTTGGAGTCTGGATAGGCTTGGGAGTAGGATTTTATTTTTGAGGAATGGACGGTATTTTGAATGACACACTATGAGATTTCAAGGTATTAGATTTTGTAGGAGAATATTTGGGTGTAGAATTGAAAGAGGTATCTGAATATTTACTATGAATAGAAGGAGCCTTCTTACTTGCTACAAGATCAAGGTCCAACAATGCAAACTTCATGGAAGGAGGGAGTGGTGATCCTTTACTGATAATTTTGTTTTGTGGAGTCACCATGGGAGGATCATCAACCTTGTTTTTCTTTACAATAGTGGGGACAATGCTCCTTTCTTGTACTGAGAACGAGTGAATACCATGCATGAGAAACTAGGTGCATCTTCTTCATCTCTTCATAACCTCTAGAATACTCATCGAATATGATTTTTGTATCGTTCTCACACACATCACTTTCTAGGAAACCACCACCTTCAATTTATTTTTCAAAATCCTCTTCATTTTCCTTACTCCTACAACTTGCATTGATAGGTGGGGCCTCTAAGGCAAGCATTCAGGGTGTCCTACAATCTAATTTTTGTTGATTCTTTGGGAAGAGACTCATTCAAATAATTCCCTCTTCAAAGATGTTATCTCATTTTCTAGAATTTTTAGTGATGGATTGGTTCTCTCATCTCTAAGATGTTAGACCTTGCCCTTTGATGGATTCTTGATCTTTCAAGAGAGGATGAGATCATTTCCTAGTTCAGTGGCCATCCTTTGTTCTCCTACAATGTTCCTTAGTTGGGATCTTCACAGTAAAAATCCTACTTCTGATGATTGAGCATTGATGAAGAATATCTTGACATTTCTTTGAGATGGAGAATCCTCTTCAAGTATCCTACAAATAATCCATTCAAAATGAGCCATGAAGTATGTCATGTTTTCATTTTCTCCTTTCTTTATTTTAGTCAGTTACACCAGGAGGTCTTAATAGTCTTCAGTTGATTTAAATCTCTTTTCAAAGGCATCCTTGATGTCATTACAGCCCGTTATGGACCGGACATGCAAGAGGTAAAACCATTCTATTTTTTTTTCTTGGAGAGACTCCAAAAACAATCTCATAACAATGTATTCATGTTGGACACCAAGAATTCCACATGATATCATGAAAGCAATGATGTTTTTGTCTGGGTGTTGTTTGTTGTCACCTTTGAACTTTGGGAAGTTCTTATGGGAACTCGTTGGTAGATCATGAAGAGGGGGTTCAAGAGCAAGTGGGCTTGTATTCCTTCCCCATGTAATAATATGCTGAGGTATTTCTTCTTCATCATCCATTATTTATTTTAATTCTATTTCAACTCTTGTTTCTACAAATTCTTCTTCCACGAACTCGATGTTCAATTGTGGTTAAAAAATGGGATAATTTTAAGGGGAAGTATCAACAGAAATTTAGATAGGATTGCTAGGTGAACTATTCGAAGAGCTACATGGAGATGATGATTGAGAGAAAAAGAATGAATTATCTCTAATTTGTTCTTGCTGATTTTTTTGAATACCTCTCGACTTGTTGAAACTAGTGTATCTTATTTTGGCTAGCTTTTGGAAATTATGGTAGTGGGAATATAAGAGGATTTCATGGAATATGAAAGGTCACGTGCAAGAATTTGACATTATATCTTTCAACAACAAAACTTCATGAACTCTTCTTTTTTATTTTTTCAATATTTGTTTTTTTTTTTAAATTTTCGAACCTTACGGTTGTATTTTGGGTGCAAGTGTTGTCAAATCTGCCCCATGGTGGGCGTCAAAAACTATTGGTGAGAAAATTTGTCGGGTGGAAAAAATTGTGGATTTCTTACCTATGCTCTGGGAATCTAAGTCCCTCTACTTAACCATTGCAGGTGTCTGTTGACATTACAATTTTCGTCTGTAATTTCTATTTTATTAATGTATCTATTAGGAATAGGATGTTGTTAAGTATAATTAGTAGTGGCATCCAATAGAAGATAACGACACCATCAGTACGGTGCCACCAATAATGTAGAGTATAGTAACAGTCAAAGTACAATAGGAATGTTGTAAAAAGTAAATCTTTGTCATAAGTTGTCCGGTAATGTTAAAATGTCAAAGTTGGGATAAGTAGAGAAGTAGGGTCTACATGATTAGGAATTAGAAATATTATATTTGTAATAAGGACAAAGAGTGATGTCATAAATATTTTGTGTATTTTATTTATGGAAAATTCTAAAAAGGTGGAACCCATGTGAGATGATAAGGTTTATCTTATCTTAGAAGATAAGCCTACATGTAAAGGCAAGAGTTTAGGCATAGAATATGATTAGCCGGAAGAGATTTCCAATCCTATCTTAGAGATAAGGTGGATAAGCCTGAATTCATATAAATAAAGAGGCCACCCCCCCTCATTTAGCATAGAGATAAGTAGTGAGAAATATTGTATGAGTAAGTGTGTAAAGGAAGCCATCATTTTGAAGGTGTGTTAAAGAAGCCATTAAGAGGTGAATTGTGAAGTTTCTCCCATAGTTATTGTTTGAAGGCAAGTGAAGTTAATAACACTTGAAGAACCTCATGGGTGAGATTGTAACAATTTTGTGTTGATATTATAAGTTACACTGATATTTCAGATTTATCATTATTCTTTCTTAGCATAGTCTATGGTATTCTTGTGTTATGTTTGTTGTTGTGTTTCCAGATTACATCCACCAAACTAATAGCTGTGCATTAGTTAATAATCATAGCACGAGGAGTTCCCGGTGAAGAATTATCATAGTGCCAGATTGGTGTTGACATGTTGTATATGCATGTGTGAGAAAATGTGGATTTTTGTGGTAGCCTTTCAACCAAGGATCTAATAGGGGCACTCCAGTTACTCTGCGATAGAGCTAGAAATTTATTGCTAGGGAAGAATTTTTCTGAAGAATGGGAAAAGGGAGTAAGAAAAGTTGTAGGAGAACTTTGTCCTTTCTACCTCGTAGTATACTTCCATGTAGATTGTTTACCTTTTTGTGTAGATAGGATTAAGATATGTCTAATACCTCTTACGAGGTCATTTTTGGGTGAATAAGGTATTCACAAATCAATCATGGAAATTATGTCTAGGAAAAAATCACTCCCCTAACTTGAGGTTAGCACCTTTTTCTATTTATAGGAAAAAAAATGTATTTTGTGTAAGATATTTACCTTTGGAAACATCCTTTCTCATCTCAAAGATGAGCCTCATGAGGATCACTTATGTGGCAAACATTTATTCAGTTTGTAATTAATATTTGAAAACTTACCATGCTTGATAATATAGATAAATAAAGCTTAACTCATAGTAGTAAAGGTGTAAATATTGACATAATGGAATATGGATTAAGTGTGTAACTTTTTGTTTATTACAGGATGGATATCTAAGAAATCAAGATTTTATAAATACATAAACCATGGAAACATGCAAACACTATAAAACATATCCTTTCTTTTGGTTATCATTAGTGATTTTATCCTTGTATAATCTTCACATTCTTAAGAAAAATTAATTAGAGTCTTTGAGGTCTTGAATCCCTAATTGAAAAACAATAGTTACACAACTAATAATTTTTCATTAAATTATGCTAATATGAGATCTATGCAACAGAGTAAATATAATTTAAGACATGGTAAATTGAGAGGGAACTATGAAATGATGGTTACAAAATACATATGCACTTTGAATATTGATTAAAAAACTAAAATTCCTAAGATGATATTAAAACTAATGAGAGTTAAGCAGGGCATCCATATAATCTAAAACATTTTATTAAAATGGGAAGCATATAACCTTGAGGTATGAGCACATATTTCATAAGCATAGTGTGTTTTTAACAATGATGTAAAGTAAAATATTTAATATGTAGTTTTAGGAACAAGAATATTGTCCTATATGTTAAATTCTCTTCAATATATAAGGATAAATAATTGATTCAGAACAAAGATGCAACTGTTAGATATGTACGATATTACTAGACTTAGGATTCTCGTGTGGCATTAAGTTATTGAAACATGTACATCCCTTGTGAGTAAATTTGTTAATCATGAGCTCTAGTGGTTTTTTTTTGTCTATTTGGGTTCATGTTTGGGTTAGTGTACCTTGTGATGTTAAGTTATTGTATTTGGGATCTTGTAGTGTAATGAAACAAGAAAATAAAGCCATTTTTTTGGTAATTTTATTGTGCCTTTTATTGTGAAATTTTTTGGGCATTACATCAAGGAACTCTTAACTAGGTGTAACTATTGAAAGATCATAAGGATATATACAAGGTACCTACATATTAGCATTTCTAAGAACAGATTGATTATTACGCCACATATTAAACTTGATCCTTAAATAAAATGGAGTATATGAACATGACGTCTCACATTAAAAGGATTTATCATCTTAAGCAAGAAAAAATACAGAAGACACTTGTGTCCAAATTACGGCCAAGCATATATGAAGGCACAATTAAATATGTTACCCATTTGTCTAGAGTAGTTGTTCATTTAATGGATCATAACATAATCAAGGTGAAAATATAACAGGAATGGATTTAGGAAGTAATATCTTTTTGATAGATCTAGAACTAGCCATTCTACCACACATGAAGAAATATCACAATAGGAAATAAACTAACCAAGACCATCACTTTTTGGGAGTATAATGAAACCATAAAAATTCAACACCTAACCACTTTTCGATAAATGTCGACAAGAATTTAAACTATTTCTTCTAAAAATTACAAGAACACGAAAATTCATTTAATTAAAGTGACTAATTCATTTATTTCCTAGGAGTAGTATTACATGCGAAATTCTAGATTTTTCAGGATTGAATGATTTACATGAAACTTGATACCATTTAACATGGGAGATATTTAAAAATTGGATTGATATTTTCCTTGTTCATTTATCAAATTAAAACAATATATCATAGTACAACTACACATTATTTTTAGAGAAAATGATACGAAAAATTCTTTTTCCAATTATTGATATACATATGATGTTAGGATGTGCATAAATAAAGTACATGTCACGAGCACAGAACAATGTCCATCTGTCATGGCCTACTACCAACATCAACATGGTTTCAACAATAAAATGCCATGAAATCACACCCCTCATCTACCTAGTTACGAAATCATACATTTGACAATTTTATTTTGTCCCCCAAACATCGTTAGTCATTTTTTAGTTCCATTTGAGTTAAGAAGTTTGCGAGATAAAAAAGATGAGGAGAGAAAACATCCATCCATACAATGTTACTGTTGATCATTTCTGTACTTGTAATGAAATGGGAAACTCGAAACTTTGTTACAATGTATAGCATTGGTGAAGTATACCTAAGCTAAGGGAGTTGAATATCATTTGTTACTACTAAATTAGTTATAAGATTAAATGAAATCTGTAGTTATGTGTGCTGTCAAAAAACATAAAATATCACATAGTCTGTAATTTCATGCCATCTTCAGCAAAAGAACCCAAATCCCCAAAGGACAACTGTGTTGTCTTGATGAAGATGAAAAATTACAAAGTAGGTGAAGTGCTGAGTTTTGAAGCATAAAACAGAAATACAAATATAAAAAAATCAGGGTTCATTACTGAATGTTACAAGTTCTCATCAATGTTTCTTTCCTTCATGATTAAGACATTCAATTATGTTACTGAGTTATTTAGTTCATTATAGAATCCATACAGAGAAGCTAGAATGCAGAAGGGAATACACAACTCAATTTTAGAATTCAATGTTTCATTCACAAGGAAGGTCAAATGTTTCCCACACAAGTTGTGGGATTTAACTAAGAAATAAAGTACAGCTACTGAAATAAAAGGTACACATGCATGAAAGAGAAAGTAAAGGACTATGAGTGAACCCATCATTTCCTTTGGGTTTCTTTCTTTGATTGAAAACAGCTCCATTTCTAGCTTCTTCTTCATCTCCATTGTAGAAGCCATTGTTCCTGAAAAGAAGAAAAGAAGAACTATCAGTTATGAGCTCAGGGATCAATTCATATTCCTAGACTGTCCTAATTTGTGCATATGAATATCTAATAACAGGAAATGTAATTTACTTGAATATCAAACTACATACATGATTTATTCACTCAGATAGAATGAAGGAAGTGAAAAGAAAAGAAGAGAACATGGACATAGGAGAGGCCAAAACGCCTAAGTATTTTCTAACTGTTTTCCTAAGTGTGCAAGTATAGGCTACAGCCAATGAAAAATAAACAAGTCATAAGTGCATGCATAAAAAGGAAGAATGTAACTCAAGGTTTCAGTAACCATTCTGAAGTGGAAGAAGTTACAGTACAGAAGAGAGACTGGGAGATAGAAATACATGTTTTAGTTTGCTAAAGAAGGAAGAAGTAGAATTTGAAAGCTGATGTTTGGTTAAAAAGAGAAGGTTACAATTGAAAAGTAATGAAGAGAAGATTATGGGAAAATTTTGACAGGGCTTCACCATGTAAAATGAACATTTACAACTTTCCATCATGTATCTTTTAACTACTACATGCTTAAATGAATTATTTAAATCAAGTAAGTGATACATGAAAGCAGTAAAGCATGCCATGATCAAGATAAACAACTATGATGTCTCATTTTTATCTAGCTTCAAACATGAAGTGTTATGTTCTATATTCTGAATTAGAAAATACAACTACTATAGCTAGAAGAGAGAATTCTGGAAAAAATTTGTTAGGGATTCACCATTAAAAATCAATGTTTCAGATTCTCCAACATTCCATAAATAGTACTATCAAGGAAATAAACTATCTAAGTAAAGGAAATAAGTTATTGTATTTCAACAAAGCATCTAAATGAAGGCTTAAGCCTAAAAATGGCATTACAAAGAATAAATAATTGTTTAAAATTTCCAGAAAGCCACTTATAAGATACAAAACATCTTAAGTTCAGTTTTCAATTACAATTTTCATTTCTCATAATCAAATGTTTCAAAGTTATTCACAACTGAAATAAGAATGATGTCTAGTATAGAGTTGCAGAAAGGTGTTTTCAATCTTCAAAGAAAAAATTATATTTTGGATCAAAATATGCACATGATGAAGGAGATAGATCTATTAACATAGAGAAGAAGGTGCATATTCAGTTCAATAGAAAGAAGAAAAAATTCCTAGTGAAGACCAATAATAAGATCGAAGGAACAAAATATTTGAATCAACTGATAGAACATGAGAAACAGGAAAATGTCCCATGGGATAGATCAGAGCTCAGATAAAAAAACAAAGAATGCATTGATAGTGAGTTAACAGACTGATTTTGGTATCACGAGTTTAAAAAATTACAAATACCTAGAGCTTTTCTATAAAATGGATATTGAAATAGAATATTCAAGATAATGTTGTCTAGTAAATGAAAAGATATTTCTCATAAGCTAGAAAAAGTGGAGGCCTCAGGACGAACCACCAAAGTCAAAAGTAATCAAGTAACAAATCTTGTGATATAGATAATGGGTCTCAGATATTCTTCAAGATCCAAAGTTTTTGGAAAGATTTGAAAGGGGCTTTTCAATGCAACATTGACAAGATTCACACAAATTTGGCAAGGAGAATGAACTCACTAATCCTTTTAACAATCAATTAGAGGCACAAAAAAGAAAACATAATACAATATGAGACCTTTCGATGAAAGAATTAAATTTAACTTAATCAGGGTATGAGTAGATTTTGTAATCAACATATACCTACAGTCACCATTTTAAGGTCAGAGAAGTCAAAGTATAGAGATAACGTAGACCCAGAAGATTTTTCCATAGTTTTATTGAATCACGGTAACACTACGAGCAATAGAATTCAAGATCGAATGATATCAGCAAAAAAATGACCACATTCAAGTGCACAAAAATTTGGGTCCGTAAAGATATATAGATAAACACTCAATGAAAAAATCCAGATCCAGGGATAGTAAAGTAAAATATGGAATACCCAGAACATAAAATATCTAGCAAACCCTCCATAGTCAGTTCGAAGAAAGCTAATAGTAATAACCAAGAAAGTTGTGGTGACATAAGCTTTTCAAATATCAAGCAAAACAGATTATTCATAATACTGACTCACTCATAAAAGGGTGAATCTAGAGTTACCTCTAACCATGGTCAGAAGAATTTCAAATGGTAATGACCAAATCCTCAAAATTAAAGGAGCCATGAATTATAACTAGAGCTTTAAAAAATGGTCAAGAACCAAAGTCATATAAGTATGTATTCACAGTTGCATAGAACCGAGATCCAAGAGAATGACTATGGCGGTCAATAGACCACAGAGATCTTAAAAACAAAGAAGAATCAAGCATTAGAACTCAACATGGAAGCCATTGCAAAGACGAAACATAATAGAGTTGGGTATTGAATAATCAACAATAACACCCCATAAACACTCAGAATCTCTAAATAGATAAAACATATGAAAATACAGATCACGAGAGTTCAAGAAACCATTTTACAGAAGGAACTAAGCTCCAAAGATTCAAACAATGGAAACAAGAAAATAATTTTCTAAGGCTTCGCCCACATAGTGAAAACACAAATGAAGTGATCATTATGGGCTCAAGTTACCTTAATGCATGCAAACTTGAGAGACGAGTCAACATGACTCAACCGTGGTTCAAGATTGATAGCTTTAGATAAGAAGGACTTAGATCAAAGGACAATAATCATGCTCAGAGATCAAGGTGAGTAACCATAGTTATGTTTCCACCGAGTAACTTAAATGCCAAGTTAAAAAACCTAACCACAAGTTCAAGATCGATGGTTTGTGATCAGTCAGTACAGAGATCTACGACATGAGATCTTCACCATTTTTCAAAGAAAACTCAACCTAGGTTAGAATACCACCGACACCATGATTGAGGGGTGAGTCATTGTGGGGAGGGGACCGACCCCACGTTCGAATGAATTATCATTGCATTTACTTTAAAAGTCCAAACTATATTCATTTCCAAATAATGCAAAATGCAATCGTACATTCTTATCACCGAAAATATGAATTTTGAAATATGCTTAGGCTGACAACTATGGGGTGGAAACTATATACTATAGTACTCGTTACAAAGGTGGCAGACTATGTAGTATGGACATGCTAAAGTCCACAATGGTGGCCAAACCTGGTAAAGTGAAGGTGGTCACCACTTCAAGGAGTTAGAATTGATTTGCAGAGTGTCACTCATGTGACCTTTTGGAAGGAGATGTCAATATTACAGTGTGTGCACATGGAAAATGGCCCCCACATTGGATGTTTATCTTGAAAATATTACAAATGTGTGAATTATTTACTCACAAGAAGATAATTGATTTGTTACATGCTTCACAAGAAGACATAACAGAGAAGGAGAAAAAGTTGCATGTTCATGGAGAGAGACTTGCCTAGAAAGCAATCTTTCTTTTAGCAAATTATTCATCCTTCTCTTTCTTAAAAATAGATCAGCAAACTTCAGTTGACCAATTGTAATCATAGGCTATTAATGCCTATTTGTAATTGCATGTTATATTTTTATTCCTTATCTATTATTAAATAAAGGATAAAAATAGAATGCATGGGTGAGTACAAGCCTTCGGCTAATTTTAGGAAGATGGTGAATTTTATTTTTGCTATATATTGTGTGCCTTTACAAAGCATGGGGAAAAATTCTAGAGGAATTTTTTGATATAGGAGTACTGAAGTAATTTTTTCCAGTTTTGCCCTCTTAATGTGAAGTATTTTTTGTCTTTCCAATTATCTGTAGTCTTGTATATGTTTCTATTAGTCTTGTGAATGTAAATTCCCTGATTAATCATCTTACCCTGTTGCAAAATTTAGTAGTTTCTACATGATATTAATGTGCATGTTTAGCTAAGTATTATTGTTGTGATAATCTCCCTCAATTCCTCCAAGTGTTTTTTCCTTATATATTCTACAGAAAATAGTTGGCTCGTGCATAAAAAATCCTTCACATATCAATTATGCATATACTTAGTAAAAGCCCTCATACAAATCTGGTGTATCACCTTAGTTTTAATTATTTAATAGTCATCTTTTACCCCTTTAAACCCCATAATAAATTTAGGATACGTCAACAAGGAACTGACCTTGATACCAGAGACTCACCTCAAAATAGGTATACCCACAGATATGAGGTGTTTCCACTGTATCTACGAAAGAGAGAGATCAATTATGCAAACTTAGAAAACCTGCAACCATCTCTCTACAGGATGCACTTATGAGAGATGATAGTTTTTGGCAGGTCTGGTGGGACCACGAATTAGATTTGCATGCAAGTTACAAATTCTATAGTAGATTTATAGTGGTTACAAAGTCACTTTCGGGAGCAAGTTGCAACAATTTAATTGAAGGATTTGAAGATCTTTTGGCAACTCCACAGAGCTGATTTCAGACTAGTATTACAACATGTTCCATACCTAAAGTGACTACAAGATCATCGGTAAGAGGAATTCCTCCTGATTTTATTTATTTACCCTTGAATTCTACTAGAAGGAGAAGAATTTATAATACTTTACCTTATAATAGACCTAGTTTTGATAACCCTTCTCCTAATATTCCTTCACCATGTATCAATTTCTCTATGAACAACGCATTTTTTCAAATGGCTATTTAACCACTAAGGAATTTTGTGACCTTTACTAACGGTAGTCCATTAGTAATCCCAGTTTACCATGACATTCCTAATGCTACCATAAAAAGTTTTCCATCATTCATGGGTGAAAATTAGGTTAGACCTGCTGAACATATCAAATATTTTGCATCCCTATGTGCATTCCATAATATCACTCATGAATTTGTAGCTTTAATACTTTTAGCTACATCTTTTAAAGGGCAGGCCTTGCAATGGTATAGAAACCTATACATTGGAAGCATAAGAACTTGGGATAACTTAGGTGAAAAATTGTTGAAACCATTCCAGGATGATTCAAATCATTTATCTCTCATGGAAAAATTGTCTACTATTAAAAGAGCTCCCAATGATTTTATGTCCAGTTTCAATATCCATTTTGCTAGAATCTGGGAAAGAATTCCAGCAAGTGTCAAGTGTCAAGTTGATCATGTTTTCCTTTATTATATTAGGGCACTAAATAGTGATATCTCAACTATGATTCAATCAATGGGGGGAGAAACACTCCCAGTAGCCTGCGATATCACTATCCGAGCTGAAAATAGTCTTATTCAAGTTGGAAAATTGGCACCAAGGCCTTCAATGCCATTGTTTTTTATAGATTTATCACCTATTCCTTAGCCTATTACAATCATAGAACCTATTGTTGTAACTCCATCAGATGATGTATTTAAAGCTTTACAAACAATCGGAAATAAATTGACTTTGATTAAGAATAGAATAACATTACCTAGAAGACCCTATCATGCTCCTTATCAGCAAAATTAATAGAATCAACAAAATAGGTAGTTTAACCCAAAGTCTCTTAGTTCATCTAATGCTTTAGTCCTAGTTAATATGGCTAAAGAAGAGTGGTGTCAACCTTGCAATCAACCTCATGTAGCTGTAAGTTGCCCAAATGCTTTTCTGAATCTAAATCTTGTTGCACAACCTCAATCTAAAACATTTTTCATGCCTCAAATGGAGGGTGGGTAGCGAGAAACTCATGTTCAAAAAGCACTGGAAAAAAATTTAGTTAGTTTTAATGAGGAGGATTTCATTGCAGTCACTACTAGGGCTCAAGAGAAAGCTGCTAAAAGTCAAAAACAACAAAATCCCCTACCTAGTGTCACTGACAAAACAACATCTACAGTCCCAAAGTCAACCAACAATCCAGTTGTTCCTAAAAAAACCAACAAGTGTTCTTGTTAATAGAGGCCATCAAAGAAAGATACAACCTGATCCAAGAAGACTATTTATACCTCAGATATCTAAGGCAACTAAAGCAGAATCAATTTTTGGTAAGGCATACTCTAAGAAAGTTGAATCTGTCTCTAAAAAATTTGTTTCTTTTAACATTGTTTATGTAATGAAAAAGCATAATGTTAATATCTCAATGTGGGATGCTCTAAGTATTCCTAGACAACAAGATCTACTCTTTCATGAACTAGATAAGCTACAAATTTCTTCAAATACAATAGAAAAGGAAGTTTAGAGGACATACATGGTCCTTGGAATGTTTGAACAAGACCTCATTAAAGAAGTTAAATGGATGGTCCAGAAAGTTCTAAATTCTTATGATATCAAGAATCCACCACCATTTTATTTGTCATTGATTATTGGAGAACATCTAGTTCATAATTGCATGGTGGTTAGTGGTGCAAATAGCACAGTTATGCTAAAAGTAATTACAGAAAAATTGGGTTTGCAGTATGAGCCTACAGAAAGGAGTGTCTTACAGCTAGATGAAAATACAACTAATACAATTGGTAAAATCAAAACTTTAGAAGTGACGTTAAATGCTTGCAAAAATGTTTCTATTCTACAATATGTTACTGTTGTGGATTTACCTCCATAATTTTCCTTATGGTTATCTAGAGACTGCACAGCAAAAATAGGTGGTTATCTCTCTTTGGATTGGTCCTTATTTTTTACTACTTGTTACGGCACCAAAGTGTAGACACCTAAAATTGGTTACCCAATTTAGTGTCTCCCTCATTCGTCTACCTTCTCAGGTAACCTAGGGCACCTTTATATTATCACTTTGGAGTGTTACTTAAATTAAACATCTATCCTAATTTTATTACACCCCATTGTGTTTTACCCATGGATAATTAAATATTAACTATTTAATTACACTTTTTACATGTATCTTAACCACTTTTCTATCCCATATCAATTCCTAACCTCCCATATCTATTCTATCCATCTATCCCCCCCTATTTCTCTTTCCCCCAAAACCGTGCAACGAGATATTTCTTGTATTTGAGTCAAAAGGATCACTTTCATCTTTCCAAAAATATCCTCTTTGGAAATTTTGGGAGTCTGTTCCCTGATCGGCACTGACTGGAACTCAATCGACACCGATTTTTCGGAACGGTGCCGATTACAAATACAGGGCCAGAGTTTAGTTCTGGTTAGATAAAAAGAATGATAGAGAGTTTTGAGCATCAAGCCTGAGCATCTTCTATCAAGCGAAAGTAATTCCGTCCAGATCAATCCCTGAGAGGAGTACCATTACGTTGTTCCTACAACATCAACATAGTGAGCCAATGTCGATCTCTTGGTAACTCTACTCCTACATCTAGTGAAGGTGGGACGTTGTCAATATCCCTATAGCCGCTACAGATCCAGTGGGCATTGCCAATCTAGCTTTCAATATCCATTTCTCAACCTTCCTATAATTTTCCCCTAGTCGATGCTAACCTATCCCAGTCGACGCCGATCTATCCTAATTTATGTCGATTGATCCTAATCGACACCAATTCACTCAATCGACGCCGTTCAGCCTGCAGATAGGTAAAAGAACTTATGTAACACAAATCCAACATTGTTTTCATAGTTTCCTATTTTTTGTTGCTTTCTATCCACTGTTTACATTCTGTCTGTCACTTTTAATCAGAAAATCTAGACATTTACTTACATTATTTTATCATGTATGCTTCTTCCTTTACTTGAAAATGTGGACTGACATCCACTGAGGGAGCTTATCGCTTCCCGGACCCGCCTCTCGGGAAGTCCACCCAAATATATTTTAACATTGTCTTTTTCTATCAAGTATCTGTGCCTCACAGGTTTCTTAGATCTACTTTGAAATATTGCTTGTGTGCACCCATTTTATCTACATCGGCTTTCTTTTCCACCTACTGTTATCCAAAATTCATCCCTCAAGGTAATTTTGATAACATGCATCAGATTATTCAGTCCCGAGAAAGTATATTGATTCAAGGCAAAAAATCATGTTTCTGGGGTCCCCTCGGCTTCTTTCTAACTCTCCTATCCAAGAAGAAAACCCACTAAGTTTTAAAAATGTGAAAAAATTGCAAAAGCCAAGCTTGGTGCGGAAAAAATGAAGAAAATCAGCTAACTCCTAGTCGGCACAGTAGTTGGGATAGTTGGGACATCAGGGCGCGAACCGGCCGAAAAGCCGCCAGGTAGTCGACACAGCAGTCGAGACAGTTGGGACATTGGGACGCGTGGGACGCGAAAAGCTGAATCGTCTAGAAGAGCGAAAAAATTGCTTGGGTCTTGTTTCGCATGGTTTGGGACATCTGGTCCAAAGGTACGTGCAGGACATGGATCGGCCGGTTTAGCGCAAGTTAGTCCATTTCAGGCGGTTCAGAGATTTGTCCCAGACAGTTTGGGACATCCGGGTCAAAGGTACGCGCGGGACACGGATCGGCCTGTTTGGCGCAAGTCGGTCCATTTCGGGCAGTTCAGAGATTTGTCCCAGATAGTTTGGGACATCCGAGCCAAAAGTATGCAGAGGACGCGAACCGGCCGATTCGACCGAAACAGGGAACTTTCATCTTGGACAGTTGGGACAAAAGTACGCGTGGGACGTGAAAAGCAGAAAGAGCCGAGAGCGAATGAAATCTTGCCACGTGTCTTCACTGCAAATAGGAACAAGGAATCCCGAATCGGCTGAAGCAGGAGTTTTTCATCTAGGACAGCTGGGACAAAGGTACGCGTGGGACGCGAAAATCCGAAGCAGCCGACAGCAAGGAAGAAAAGTCAACGTTTGACCTGTGAAACTTCAAACGGCCATAACTTTTGACTCCGAGCTCTGATTTTCACAAAATTGGACTTTCTGGAATGAGCACGACGTCCTCTACGCTACAAAAACTGGGTTTCTTATTTTTAATAAGGGTATATATATTTAATTAATAGAAACATATTCGGCTCTAGTCAGTTAATGCTCATTCCCGTCAAATGACTGAAAAACGCCTGCCAGACCCAAAATAGCTACCCGCACTCAGAAGGCCATAACTTTTGTATTTCTCAACAAAATCACACAAAATTGGTACCATTGGAATCATGGCTCTGATCCCGACACACAAAAATCAAGAAATTCCATATTTGATGAGATATTGATTGAGATTTTTAAGAAATCGTGGCTGGGTTCATAACAGTGTTTTATTTGGTGGTTGGGAGTGAAATTAAGAGGCATGGTCATCATTATTTCTCTACTGCAGCACATGGGATAGTATGGGGAGGCTTTTGTAAGTAATATATAATCATTTTACTCCATTTAATGCCTCTTACAATTGGTTGAAGGACAGATTTCGGGATTTTTATTTTTCCCCCTCTCTCTTCTCATCTTTTCTATAAATTGGAGTGTTGGTCTCATTGTAAAGGAGAAAGTTTTCAAATAGAAAAGCTCTGTAAAAATTGCTTTGTGAAGCCAATGTGTTGTAGGCCCTTGTAGTGGACTCCTTGCATGGTGATCCAGGCCCTTATCTTGTAATAGATTGAACTGTGCATATCATTAAGCAATAA
This sequence comes from Taxus chinensis, assembly GCA_019776745.2. Lineage (NCBI taxonomy): Eukaryota > Viridiplantae > Streptophyta > Pinopsida > Cupressales > Taxaceae > Taxus > Taxus chinensis. The sequence goes on along the minus strand of CM034152.1, from coordinate 236,877,954 downwards.
AATATCAGTTTGTGGATGTATCTTCCCCTGCTGTTTTTTCTTGCATTCTTCTTGCCCCTTTAATATTTCTACAAGAATATTGTGTCTATTATTATGTTCTTTCAGGGATCCATTATCATTTTGTATGCTTGGAATATCGTTGTGAATGCATTTTGCTAGATTATGGAGAACTGTCATCACCTCTTCTAGTGTGCACTTTGCTTCTGTATTTCACGCATTTGGAGACTAGTCTCACACCCTCCTTTTCTGGTGTATCACCGCTTTAGTGTAGGATTTCATTTTATGCATTCTCTCTCCCTGGTCCCTTGGAAATTTAGATTAGAATAGTTAGTTTCCCCTGCATTAGAGTAGATTGTGGCAAGTAGTTTAGGAGCAAGAACCAACTTTCTCTGGAGGTCTATCTCAAGTAGCAAGTCCCACAACTTGGAGATAGTACCCATGTTATCCAATCACACTGTGAGTTCAAGTATATGCACTTGTATAAACATAGGGGTACTGTGATTCGGTGATAACACCTACATCTTTGGATCTTATCTTATCTATCAGGTATTGATTTCAATTGAGTTTTTAGGGTTTTTGAGTTTATTTTGGTACATTAACATGGATAAGTAACAAGTAGAAATTCCTGATCTACATTCTGGCATGGTCGATGGGACCCAACCAAAATCTCCTATTGGTAAGTTCATTTCTTTTCCAGTTTTGAGCTTTTGTTCTTTTTCTTCATTGATTTTCATCATTTTTCCTTAAGCACTTTCATTTTGGTCTTGCTTCTTTCATTTGTAATTTTCAAAGTCAAAGTTTTTTCTTTCTTACAAATCTAAATCCCAATTTCTATTTCAAAAATTAGTAAATCTTTCATTTGATTTGAAAACTGCAGTCTTTGATTTATCTCTTGGTGTAGAATTGTCATTTCTTTGAAAGTTTCTAGTTTCTTAAATAGAAATCTTCATACTACTATTATCTAGATATATCTTTCTAGATTTTTTTGCGTGTTGGCTTAACCTTTTCTTGTGGAGCAATTTACTTGTTAGCGGGATTGTTCGAGGGGAAGATCTCAACAACGCGCTTTTTGAAGTCCACACACCTTGGAGAGCTAAATCTACGGGTATTTCCATTATACGGTGTTTTCTCTTTTTAAGAACTTAAAAAGAACTTGTTTATTTGTTTTCTATCACATTCAAACATTTGAATTTTGGTGCTTAAAAATAATTTAATCACATTTGGGAAATAACTTGTTTGACTTGTCTTCATCGAAATCAAACACTTCATCTTTAGTGCTTAAAAAGAACTTTTTCTTTTTCATTTATGGTATATGTTCTTCATCTAGTTTTCTAAATACGTTGGCAAATTGATCAAAATCGGTAGTGACACTATTTTATTTTTATTTTTCACCCTTGCACACAAAGCCAAAATCACTAGGTATTAAGAATTTAAAAAAAATATTCCTTCCTTGGCCTCGCCTACTTGGAAGTGACATCCAAGAGGAAGAGCCTACACGCTTCTCGGGTTGTGCTATAAATTCACAGAAGTTCAAGTATATATTGGCAACGCACCAAACTCCCTTATCACAGCGGTGTGTGAAGTGTGGGGTAGGCACCTATATCAAGCCACGTACTGATTTTTTACTGAAGTTCCTTCGGAACTCCTCACCAAAAAATTCCCTAAACCATCCTTAGTTTGGCTATTTGAGTAGTTCCTGGTCTAAAAAGCCTTCCCTAATATTTTCTTTCTTAAAAACATGAAAACTTAAAAGATATAATCACCCAAACTGATTAAATTGTCTATGCATTAGTTAGGACAATCTCCTTTTTTCTATATTTATGCTTGTTTATAATGGTCATCACCCTGTTACAATCTAGAAAAAAGGCTCAACTAGCCCCTTCTTCATCTGAGATCACCACTAATGTGGATGTTTCGGCACCCCTCGGATCTTCCTCAGGACCACTGTTAGTTGGTTACTGTTATCACCGAATCACAGCACCCCTGGATGTTGATCAGATTTCTAGTTTGATCACTCTAAGCATCCAGTGTGATTGGATAACATGGGTACTGTCTCCAAGTTGTGGGACTTGCTACTTGAGATAGACCTCCAGAGAAAGCTGGTTCTTGCTCCTAAACTACCTGCCACAATCTACTCTAATGCAGGAGAAACTAGCTATTCTAACCTAAAATTCCAAGGGACCAGAGAGAGAGAATGCATAAAATGAAAGCCTACACTAAAGCGGTGATACACCAGAAAAGGAGGGTGGGAGAGTAATCTCCAAATGTGTGAAATACAGAGGCAAAATGCACACTAGGAGAGGTGATGACAGTTCACCATAATCCAGCAAAATGCATTCACAGCAATATTCCAAGCACACACAATGATAATGGATTCTTACAAGAACATAATAAATAGACACAATATACTTGCAGAAAGATTAAAGGGGCAAGAAGAATGCAAGAAAAACACAGCAGGGGAAGATACATCCACAAACTTGTATTTTATTGCTTTCTGGTATGCACAATTTAGTCTATTACAAGATAAGGGCCTGGATCACCATGCAAGGAGTCCACTACAAGGGCCTGCAACACACTGGCTTCACAAAGCAATTTTGGCAGAGCTTTGCTACCCAAAAACTCTCCCCTTTACAATAAGCCCAACACTCCAATTTATAGAAAAAATGAGAAGGAGAAGAGAAGAGAAAGTGGAAATCCCGAAATCTGTCCTTCAACCACCTGTAAGAGGCATTAAATTGAGTGGAATGGGTATACATTACTTGCAAAAGGCTCCCCATACTGTCCCATGTGCTGCAGCAGAGAAAGAATGATGACCATGCCTCTTAAATGCACTCCCAGCTACCAAATAAAACACTGTTCTGAACCCGGCCACGATTTCTTAAAAATCTCAATCAGTTTCTGATCAAATCCAGAATTTCTTGATTACTGTGCATCGGGCTCAGAACCACAGTTCCAACGGTACCAATTTTGTGCGATTTCGTTGAGAAATGCAAAAGTTATGGCCTTCTGAGTGCAGGCAGCTATTTTGGGCCTGGCAGGCGTTTTCTGTCATTTGACGGGAAAGAGCATCTACTGACTGGAGCCAAACACATTTCCTTTATTTAAATATATCTATCCTCATTAAAATTATGGCCGTTCCAGAAAGTCCAATTTTATCAAAATCGGAGCTCGGAGTCAAAAGTTATGGCCGTTTGAAGTTCCACGGGTCAAATGTTGACTTTTCTCCTCTGCCTTCGGCCATTTCGGCTTTTCGCGTCCCGCGCATCCCTTTGTCCCATTTGGTTTTGGTGCTGAAATTTCCCATTTCGGCCGATCCAGCCGGTTCGCGCACTTTTGGCCCGCGCGTCCCATTTGCTTTTGGACTGTCCGGGACAAATTCGCCCGGTTCGGCCGGTTCGCGCCTTTTTGTCCCAACTGTCCCGGGACAAAAGTTCTTATTTCGGCCGGTTCACCCGGTTCGCGTACTTTTGACCCGCGCGTCCCAGACTTTTTCGGGCTGCCTTGACTCATTTCGCCCGGTTCGGCCGGTTCGCGTACTCTTGTCTCGCTTGTCCCAAAGGCGACCCTCTCAGCAGTTAGTCGATTTTTTCTCTGTCGAACTGGAATTTCGCGCCCGCCGCGTACTTTTGTCCCATTTTTCCTTGTTGCGTTTCAGACTGTTTGTGCTGATTTCGCCCGGTTCGGCCGGTTCGCGCTTTTCTGTCCCAAACGTCCCAGAGGCGACCTTGAGCGGGACTTAGCCAATTTTCACGATTTTTTCTGGATCAACCTATTTGCCTTCTGCAACCCCCTTTTTTTTGCATTTTCTCAGAACTTACTCTCTTCCTCTTGGACAGGGGAGTTAGACAAATATGAGGGGACCCTAGAAACATGAATTTTCCCCCTGAATCAATATAATTGCTTGCATGTTATCAAAATTACCTTGGGGGTGAATTTTGGATAACAGTTACCCATCTTGGTCATATAATCCTTTTTATCATTCTAAAGTGATCCCATCACATCCAACTTCCCCCAGTCCTTCAGAGGTATCATTTGCTTCTGATATAGAGTATGTTCCTCGTAGAGATCCTAAATTTTAGGTGCTCCTTGATCACAATCTGGTAGCCCTTATGGACTATCTAGTGCATAAGTCTGTTCAAATATCTGATCAGGGACCACCAATCCAGCAAGTTTACGATTATTCTCATGAACCATCCCAAGCTTTTATAGAATAGTTAGCATACTTTTTCTTGCCTCGAACCACAAAAGAGGGTGGTGCATCCATGCCTCCTTTTTCTCTTCCACCGACCATGTTGACTTGTTCCCAAATGGTTTTACCTATCCCTAGTGTTGCGGCTACCTCGGCTACTCCGTAACCTACTTTTGAAAGACCTTCTTCTTTAGCTATGATGGGTGCATCCGTGCTCTCACAGATTGCTGTTAATTCTTCTATGCCATCTATTACGTCTCATGGTCAATATCTCTCTATGAATCAACCCCCTTCTATGAGTCAGTCAGGGCCTTCTTCTCATCTTCCAGTTAGTCTTTCTTCTAATGCTCTAGCGACAGTGACCTTTACCCATCCTCTAGCATCGGTGCCCTTAATAACTAATCCAGTAGTCAAAATCCTCATTCAGACTTTGTTCCCCACCATGTCCAATCAAATCAACACCCATGTTCCTCAACCCATTCTGATTCATTCAATAAGTGTAGGAGCCAACCAATCATTGGCTCCGTCTTTCATTCAACAACCTTTCTCTCAACCACTTGTTATCTCACAACCTGTTCATACGCAAGCTCCTTCATAACAAGTACCTCACCAAGCATCACCTAGAATGCCTAGTTACTCCTCTTATCATCCTGTTAATTAGTAGATGAATCCCCCAATAATGCCTTAACAAGATCTACCATTCGCTTCTTATGTGGGACATACCAACATGCCTCCTCCTCAATCTGACGTCGTAAAAATTCTTCTCAAGAAAATCACATACCTAGAAGCCTCCACCAAAGGGGCTCACCCTTCATACTCTTTTGAAGAAGTTTGTAATGAACCGATTCATCCATCAGTGGCTTTTAAGCCTTATCCTCCCCAATGGGAACTTCCTAAGTTCTCAAAATTCCATAGTTGGGAGGATCCTCAACTGCACCTGTGAGCGTTCAAGCATGCTTGCTACCTTATAGTCCAAGATCAGAAGCTTATGCTTCGTACTTTCCCTATGTCTCTAGTAGGGCCTGCTTTAGACTAGTACAATAACATTCCCCAACACTCCTTGTTTTCTTTCTCTCAATTAGCTCAAATGTTTGTTGAATTTTTTTCAATAAATATCACAAATAAGATCTCGATTATAGATCTTTATAACATTCATCAATTCAATGATGAGTCTATTGTAGACATTGTCACTCATTGGAGAGGTATAATAAATCAATTTTCTTTCTCCCTCCCTCGATCTCAATAGATCGAGATGAATACTCGATCTTGTGCTAATCATATTTCATCCACTTTACGGATCCAAACCTTTCACACATTTGAAGAATCCTTTACGATGGCATGCAAACTTGAGTCTGGTGCCATTGAACAAGGGAAGTTAAAACTTCACTCTAAATCTAAACCATATTTTTCCCGATTTACAAAATCAAACCCTTCCGCTTCTAACAAAGACAAGAATCAGGGATCCACCAACACTATCATATTAAAAACACCACAAGCTGTTAACACTTCTAATCAAACACCACGGAGATACTTTTCATCTTCTCGAAAAGGACCCTCATCATATCAATATTTTACTTCATTGGGGGAATCATATGCATCCATCTTAGAAAAAATGTTGGAAGTTCACATGATCGAACTTCCCCCTATTAGAAATTTCGATGAAAGCTAAGAACGACCATTCTGGTATAGGGAAAATGACTTCTGCCATTATCATAGAACCAAAGGCCGTGACATTGAATGATGTTAGAACTTCAAAAATCTTGTCCAAAAATTCATCGATAAAGGCAATCTCATTTTGGACAACCCAAATACTCCCCCAAATCAAACACTTGATGTCTTTAAACAACCTTTTCCCAATCATTCCCTGATCAATGATGCTTCAGGGTCTCAAAAACCAAACACTCATACTATCAGCTTCATCTCTACTGAAGAATTTTCTTCTAAACCTAAGCCATATATGAACACATCAATTGAATCGAAACTTCATCCCGCTATGTTAATCTCTGAGATTCAGCCATCTTCGAACAATTCATCTTTAAAATTTCCTCCATTGTTAGAGATGGATTCATCTCTCTCCGATTCTTTATTTGATCTTCTATCCATGTCGGAGACAATGTCATCCTCATTTGTCTCATCGTTAGATATTCTTTTGATGCTTGAGGCATTTACATCCCTTCAAGTTTCCACTACAAATACATCTACTTCTGTTTCTCCCATTTTTGCAGCAACTATGCCATTGGTAAATATACCTATAGTCGTACCAACTTCTCTACCAATGGAAGCATCTTCGATTTTGACTCTTCTAATTTCCTTTCCTATAGTAGTCACACCCACAACTACTGTACAAGAATTATCTTCCTCACAGGGAACCACTTCTTCATCATCCACTTCTTCCATCACCAACGCTACCTTGCCTATTAAGGAAAAATCTAAAGAAATAGCATAGGAACCTACAATTTCAATTCCTAAACTTAAACTAAGACAACTAAAGTCTAATGTTGCATCTTCAGTACCTCACCATCTCCTTCCCCCGAAAAGGTTACAATCACCTTATGCGGTTGAAGTTGTCACCATCCCCAAAAAAGGAAAACCAATATTTCAGACTATTAAGACTCTTGGTACTTTCCGTCAAAAATATCTCTCCATGCCTCATAGAAGATTAGATTTATCCGCTAAGAAGGTTTCTTCTTCTACAACACCATCAAAACCATCATCTTCTTCTACAACACCTTCTTCACTGGTGTCTCGTAAAGTCAATTTACCCATTAGAAAGACGTCACCTCTTTTATCAGGAGCATCATCCTTGTCACCAAAAGCCAAGGCACCTTTTGTTTCTCCTATCAGACCTATTTTGGGATCTCCTCCCTCATCTAATTCAGTCTTATCTAAATCATCATTTGTTTTGACCAAGCAGCCTTCTTCATCCCTAAAGACCACAACATGTGTCACATCTTCATCTTCTTCAAAATCTAGATTAGGAGCCCCTCCTCCACCAAAATAAATTTTTCCTTGCTTACTTCCATCTCAAGTGCCCAAGGCTACTTTTCCTGATGTCTAGAAAAGAAAAACGATCCTAAAAATACTGTCAAACCAAACATGCAGATTCTTTTACCACAACAGTCTACTAAGGTGAAAGAGGCACCTTCGTCATCTTTGTGCTCATCTTTGTCTACTGGATTCTATACTGAAATTCTTCACCAACTTATCCAATATTCATCCATATCTCTTCCTTCAATCAAACCCTATAATCCTAAAGAAGTAAAACCTTCCTGGTTCAAATGTGATTTGATTTGTGCTTACCACCGTACTCTAGAACATGACACCGAGGGATGTAAAGCTCTCTAATCTGTCATGAACATTCTTTTGGAAGAAAGTGATTTTATGCTGGAAGAGGAGGAACAAGTATCTCCTGTCATCTCAACTACATCTGAGCCTCAATGATCTACTCATGCCTCTAGTTCTATTAATTTCACTCTGGATGGTCTTCGACCTTCTCAAATCGACAAAATTCATATCACCACTAGATCACAACAGTATGATAATCCATCAGCTTCTACAACCTATCGACCACAGGTTGTCATTTATACATCCCCTGAAGGAGTTCATTCTTCCTCATTAGCCCCGAGATCTCGGGTCTCTATTCGTGCTTCACCCCGAGCTCAGATTCCTGTGTCAGTTGAGGAGAGTGTTATGAAATAAATGACCCGTGCTTCAGTCAAAATGTCTCTTTTTGATCTCATTCAATCATCTCCACAACATTGCCAAACTCTGATTGATAATCTGCATCTCATTGTAGTGAATTCAGATGAGCCCCAGCCTTTCAATATGGTTGTTGGATTGAATAGACCATCAACCACCATTTCCTTTGAGGATTCTGAAATTCCTCCCCTTTCTTCTAAGGATTTAGAGGCTCCCCTTTTTATCATAGTTCAAATCAACAACACTATGATAAAACGCACTATGATTGACAATGGTTCTACACTCAACGTCATTTCCTCTCACACATTCAAGCAACTTAAGTTACTAAAGAATTTAGTGTCACCACCACCTTTCGCCCTTCGATCATTTAACGATTAGCTGGCGATGACTTTAGGAACTATGGTCTTTCCCATTCGGGTAGGTAAGAAACTACTTCATGAGTTTTTTTACAATGTTGAAGGGAAATTCCACTACAATATGATCCTCAGATGCTCCTGGATTCATACAATGCATTGTGTCCCATCAACCCTCCATCAATGCTTAAAATAATAATATGAGGGAAAAATCTATACTCATCCAGGAGATCTTTTTCCTTCTGCATAATGCGACATGACCACAGGGTCTACCCCTCTAAAGGAGAATGCTTGTTCTCCTAACGAGGCTTCATCCTCTTCTATACCTGTAACAAAACTACCAGATTTACAAAACCTTGAAGAAACATTGCAGTTTTTTTCGCTAGGAGAGCTTCCCCTTCTCTCTTTTGTCGCCCATCTCAAACCTAATGAGTATGGTAGACCAAACAAACAACCAAAATGTCAGCCAAGTCTTGGTCACATAGTCACCATTGGTCTACCCAATCAAAAGAATAACTTCATTTACGGTGGTCTTGACACACCTCACTATCACCCAGATTCTCCCCCTAGGGCCAAACCCTATTCAGTAGGGTTTGATTGTTTACAGAATCCTTGATTCATAAATACTTATTTATATCGATGCACGTGGAAGGGCTTTGGCTTGGGAAAGTATGAATAGGGTATGCATGACCTTGCATCCATTCCAACTCTTAAACCACATCAAAAATTGGGTTTAGGATTTAAACCTCTCTCAAAAGCCACCATCACCATTCTCGATGAGTCTCTTTCCATTGAATAACCATCTTCTCTCGCCAGGTAAGAAGCATCACTTGATGTGGATGACATCATTTCCATCCTGCCTAAATTTTTTTTAGTCAATACCATTTCCATAGGTCCATTGACTTATAAAACTAATGGTGAATCCACTTCCATACCATTAGTCTTCCCTGAAATAATTGGAGACGAATCTCCCATTGTCAACACTATCCACTGTACAGATGATGATTTTTTCCTCACCTATCTAGGGGCAAAGGACTCTTATCTTCCTAAAACCATTCCTTCTAACACATCTACAGTTCTCAATGAAGCCACCGTCGACCTTAATATAGAGACTTCTGAAGATCCTTGCATCATTAAGGTTGTCCAATCTCTTATTCCACAGGAGTTAGGAGACTTTATCACATTTCTTTCCAACCATTGCCAAGCTTTTACTTGGTCATACAAATATATTCCAGGACTTGATCCTGATATTGTGGTCCACAATATCGTTACTCTTCTAGTCATCAAACCGGTTAAACAAAAATTGCATAAAATGCACCCTCATGTAGCCCTTCTTGTTAAAGAAGAGTTGCAGCACTTGATTTCTACTAACTTTATCCAACCCATCGACTATCCACAATGGGTTTCAAATGTTGTACCAGTAACCAAAACTACTGGGAAAATTCAAATTTTCACTGACTTCTGAGATCTTAATCTCGCTTGTCTGAAAGATGATTTCCCTCTACCTAATGTCGATCAACTCGTGGATTTGACCGTAGGTCACAAGATGATTTCTCTTATGGATGGTTTCTCTAGATATAATCAAATTCTCATCACACCAGAGGACTAGCATAAGACTTCTTTCATAACCCCTTGGGGGAATTTTTATTATTGTGTCATGCCTTTCGGTCTTAAGAATGCAGGAGAAACCTATCAGCGAGCAATGACCTACATCTTCCATGATCTCTTACACAAAACTATGGAAGATTATTTCAATTATCTCCTCGGTAAATCCAAACACCGTCAGGATCATCTTTTTATTCTTGCACCTCTCTTTGAGAGGCTCATTCACTTTTGTCTTCACCTAAATCCATCTAAATGCGTGTTTGGCATTCTCACTGGTAAACTCTTAGGCTTTATCTTTTCTATTAGGGGCATTGAAGTTGATCCCGCAAAAATAAAGGCTATCCTTGAGATGCCTCCCCCTTCTAACTTAAAACATCTCCGTGGTCTTCAAGGACAGCTTCAATTAATGCGTCATTTTATCTCATAACTATCAGACCGTTGTCAACTTTTTCATCATCTCCTTCGTAAGAATATTCATTTCAAATGGGATGAGTGTTGCCAAAAGGCCTTTGATGATCTCAAAGCTTATCTTCTTTCTCCATCTATTCTTACGCCTCTACGCGAGGGGGAGCCATTATATCTTTATATTTCAATGACTGACCATGCTCTAGGAGCCATGATCTCGCATCGAGACGCTAACAATAAAGAACAAGCCATCTATTATGTCAGTCACACTCTTCATGAGTATGAAACACGCTATTCTGAAGTTGAAAAATTGTGTTGTGCTCTCTTCTTCGCAACTTATAAGCTTCGTCACTACCTCCTTAATCACAAGACATATATTGTTACGAGTGTCAATCCACTCAAGACAATGCATGTGAAACCATATCACAATGACCGTATCACTCGTTGGCTCATGCTCATGACAGAGTTTGATCTCAAGTTCATCTCACAAAAATCTATCAAGGGTCAGGTCATTGCAGATCAATTAGCTAATACTCCTCTTCTAGACACTCAAAATTCCCCTTGCTCAATTCCCAGATGAGTGCATTCAACAAATTGATTTTGGTCTTTCTTCGTTTAAAATAAAACTCTTCTTTGACGAGTCCAAATGTTAGCAAGGGGGAGGTGTAGGTTTTGTCATGATCCCCCCTTGGGGTGCACCTATCTCTGTCGCACAAAAACTTAACTTTGAGTGTACCAATAATATGGCCAAATATGAAGTGCTTGTTTTAGGTCTTCAGAATGCCATTAACCTCGGTGCTCACCATATCGACATATTTGGTGATTCTGAACTGATTTTTAATCAAGTCACCGGTGTCTATCAATGTAAAAATGATATCCTTCAAAAATATCACGATATCGTTTTCTTTTAACTTCAATATTTTGATAAATTTACTATCCAAGCTATTCCTCACACTGTGAATCGATTCGCAGATACAATGGCTTATTTAGCCTCACTTATTCCACCTTTTACCGAAGAGTCGCGACTTTATGTGGTTGTTCAATGTTTAGACCAACCCTCTCATCTTGGGCAGTTGACTTCAATCAATGCCGTCACAACCAACACTCAAGATGAGTGGTATTATCACATTTTTTATTATCTATCTCATTCAGTGCTCCCTCTAGATCTGACATCCAATGGCAGAAGATATTTTATCCTATGCGCTAATCACTATACTATTCTGGGCAGAATCCTTTACAAATGTGATTTTGATGGTATTTTTCTTCGGTGTCTCAAAACCCCTGAATCATCTAAAGCTATCTAGGAATTCCATGATGGTATCTGTGGTGGACATTTTAGTGGCTTGGCCGTAGCTAACCACATCTTATGTTTAGGTTATTATTGGCCTTCTCTTAATGGAGACTATTGCGAGTACACTAAGAGATGTGTCAAGTGTCAGCAACATTCCAATCTTACACATATCCCTAGTCAGGATATGTAAACTACAGCAGATTTGTGGCCTTTTTCACAATGGGGTCTTGATCTCATCGGTCTCATCAATCCCCACTCTTCACAGCATCATCACTCTATCATTACTGCCACATAATACTTCACTAAGTGGGTGGAAGCTATTCCTCTTTCATCAACCAAATCTAAACCCATTATTGATTTTGTCTATCAACACATCATTTGTCGCTTTGGTGTCCCACAAAATATCATCACTAACAATGGTAAATCTTTCAAAAAAATCGATTTGTAGAACCTTTGCAATGCATTCAATATCAAACTCAGCTTTTCTTCTCCGTATTATCACCAAGCTAATGGCTAGGCTGAGGCTTCCAATAAAACTTTGCGTAATATCCTCGCAAAGGTAACTAGTCGAGCTAGTAGGGATTGGCATTTACATATCCTTTTTTCCCTGTAGGCTTATCAGACTAGCATTCGTACTCCTACTAGTGCTACTCCCTTCTCTATTGTCTATGGGTTTGAGGTTGTCCTTCCTTTGGAAGTCCAAATCCCATCTCTTTATGTCTCTCTTTGAGAATTTGTCTCTAATGAGGACTATCATCAAAATCATCTAGCATAGCTTGATTTTCTCGATGAGCAGTGTCTCAATGATCTTGAGCATCATCAAGTCTATCTGGAGTGTGTCAAACATGATTATAACAAGCACTTGTAGCACCATGACTTCAAAGTTGGCGATCTTGTTCTTAAAGAAAACCAAAATTTCACTACACTAGAAAGGAGTCAGCATGGTAAGTTTTCTCCTAACTGGACTGGTCCATACGTAGTCACTCATAAATATGGGTCTGGGGCTTATCATCTATCTTCCATGGATGGTGTACTTGAAATGGAACCTCTGAATGCCTTGCATCTAAGGCCCTTTTATTGTTAATATCTATCTTACATGATCTTAGTCACAAAAGTAGATCTTTCATCTATCTACAAGACATCATATATTTTGTAAGTGATTTGGAACTATGTGGTTCTCCACATTATTTCTTTCTATACCTTTAATATGAGTACCGTAGCTCTACTCATGACATTTTTCCTATGGATATGTTCCTCCTCATGGTAGTAACACCTTAATCATTATTTCATCTGTCCTAAGTGATTGTCTTAATCAAATATACTTGGGGCAAGAGTACGTGTTTGTATACATTTTCTTCCCCTCTATCTGATCTATCTAGGTCTAAACTCAGCTTCTTTCAAAAAAAAATGCTATCCTAAAAATCCAAAAGATAGACTAATCCCTCGAATGATAGCTATCCATGCCTTATCAAATAAATCAAAAAGTATAGACCATTCCATGAAGGATGACTATCATCAAATTCAAAATACAAACCACTCCCTTGAAGGACAACTATTTATTTTATGGAATTTTCAAGGCTTCCCACATTGATCAACCTTTGCAGTAGCAGACTTCCTCTTCAGCCAGTTTGTTCACTTTTTAGCATCATTGAAAGACTTCATGTATCAATCAGTCTTTCTATGTCTAGCAAACTTCCCGCATTGATAAATTTTCTCTTCTATCAAAACAACAATCATGAAGCTGAGAAATAAGACATTTTTTTTGATCATATGGAGACCTTATTTTCCCAATATGCACACGTATTCTATTCTTTGTATATTTTGATGAGATATACACTTACTTCTCATTCCATCTACCTCCTCGATCAGGTTTGCAACTAACTATTGTCAGGTTTATTTTAACCTCATATATGGCCTTGTGTGCATTGTCTTTTTCGTTTCTTATCAAGGTCTCTCTTCATGCTTTGTTGAGAACCTAACTTATCATTCTTTTCCCTATCTATGTGTATTGCTTTTTATTTTTTTAATCAAGGATAATTTCATTACATCCCTTGCTGTCACAAGGGGCATTTTCCATGATTATTTGTTGTTCATCCAGTTAAACTGACATTTAACATGTTAGTCAAATCTGTCATTTATCTCATCTTGTCTAATTTATCTAAAGCACATCAAAGCATGTATTAAAAACACATGTGAATCCATCTATCTATCTCATTAAAATTAAATTAACATCTTACACATGTTTAGTTTATCAAATCTATCAATCACATCAAATCACATCACATCTATCTATCCTCTAAAATATTTATCTATGTCCATCAAATTAGACTACATCTATCCATATCTATAAAAATTAAATGTATAAGAAGAATAACATAACACAAAAAATGATGAATTTATATATACATATGTGTTTGTATAAAAAAGAATGGATGGCTTTCAATCAAGCCATCTCTATCATACATCAAAATAGCCTTCAAATAGAGGCTACATTAGTATATCAATACAAAAAAAACATATCTATATCGTAAAATCAGATAGGTTGAAGACACTATCTCCTCCACCCTCCTCTAGCCCAGGATGTCTCTCCTGGCCACCTCCTATCGAGCTAGAAGAACCTCCTACTAGAGCCTTGCCACCACCTTGATCTCTAGTGGTGTTCCCACCCTACGATGCACCACTAAATGTGGTTGTTTATGATCTCCTCCTCGCACCATAACGAGGCACATTAGGGGCATACTATGCCAAGGTGTCCTCATAGTATCTCAGCTCAGCAAGGAGAGCCTAATAGGTGCTTAGAATCACCATGCCGGGTGCTTGTAATGGCGATGCTGCTGCTACTGGTGGTGGCCCTCCTTATGCCACACCCTGTGACCTGGACTCTGAAGTGGTGCCTGTATCACCGTATTTGGCCCTAAGGACCTCTCTGTGCCGATGGTAGTGATCCCTCTGCTGGATCGTTGTATCTTGCTCTTGACGTGCTGTGTCTCTATCTAATATCAGTACATCCCTCTCCTCCGTCAGATCTCTAATCTCCTCGAGGGCATCCTGGTGTGCGTGTGTCAGTACAGTGTGCTCTCCCTCTATTCTCTCAAGCATTGTAGCTATGTCCTCCTCATTTGTGTTTATGGATGCTAGGAGGTGTCATGGTAGCTCTATGGAGTACCATGCTACGTAGCCATCATCCAATCCTACGTCATCATCACTATCTGTGGAAGGTGGGGCCTCCCTCAGTGGATCTGCCAGGATTAAAATCAGCAGATCGATCTCTCTGCTATCTCGCCTATATGGCATGTAGGTAGTCGGGATTGTCTGCACTAAACCGAACTGCCTTAGTACATGTATAAATGGGACATGCTCCCACATATCTGGCCTGCGGCCCCAAACCACCCTGCTCCATCTCAGCTCCACCATGTGAGAATCCTGACCAGCCCATGTCGGGTAGACCCGATACGGTCTCCAAATGACCTACTCTGGTGTTAGTGTCCTGAAGTGCTCAGTATACCACTCCACAGATCTCCTGAGGCCATGTCTACCCACCATCACCAGGATCCATAATCAAGGGTCCCCTCTGCTACTGGCATCCATGGAAGCCCTGATGGCTTGATCACCGCTATATGCTCATATGTCCAACAATGGAGCACAAAGCTAACATCTATACTTATCCACCTACCTGTGGTGTACATCCATAGCTCATGATATATCTGTGCTACTAGGGAATCAGTAAACATGAACACCTACCTAAACTCCAGGATGTCACAAATGTAGTCTAGTAATAACAATGGAAATGTCCCACCTCCTCAGTCTGGTAGAGAAAAATAAGAAATCACCATCTGAATCAGTGTTATCCATCTGGTCCTAGCTTCATCCTGTCTATAATGTGAGGCTATCCTCACCACCCCAGACACTATCTCTTAATCATCTGCCCTATCTCTAGACAATTGTCCTAGGACCCTCTGTTGCTGCTCTCGTGGAGTGATCTCAATCAGATCCTCAGTGATCGGCAACCTCAAGATCCTATATATATCCTCATGGGTGATGGTCATGTCACCCGTCCTGAACCAGAAAGTGCATGTCCTGCTATCCCATCATCGTACTAGTGCTTGCATCAACTCTACATCTCAAGGCACCCGTCGGTAGTAATGGAAGCCCCCAAGCCTAGCTAGCTCTAGGTGACGCCAATCCATGTCAGTCTCATTGGGGAGAATGCTCTCTAGAATCTCTAGGATAACATCCCGCATATGTAAAGCCTCTCATTCCTGCATCACACGACATCATGGACGGTGTTAGCTCCTCATTCATCCAAATCCAAACATCAAAAACACATTATACTACTTTCTTAAGTCAAAACACTCCAATTAGCGTCGATTGAGTTCAATCGATGTCAATCAAATTTAGTCGATGTCGATTGAAATTCCAATCAGTTCCAATTGAATCTAATCAGTGTTGATTTTTCCAATCAACACCGATTGAAAAGTCGAGTGCCCGAAATACTATGGCCTCTCATTTATCTAATTTTTCCTAAAAACTAGCATCCTAATACGCTATTTAAATGATAAAACTATATACCAGGTTCAGGTAGATCCACTTACCCCAGGTCATGTCCTCTTTTGCTTCTGGCTGCACCCAGAGGCTTCCATATTGCTCAAAATCAATTTTTGACTCTCTCTAAATCAATCATCGTGGAGTAAATAAATAGTTCATGTTTTCCTTTCTCCTATTTATATGGGCTCGGTACAATTGGCACTGATTTTTATGGCCGGCACTGATTGGTTTAGTCGACGTTGACTTTGTCTATATCGACGCCAATTGAGGCCCATCATTGCCGATTGGTTGTAATTTTGCCTTTTCACATCACTTTCTTCCATCTCCTCATCTTTTTGCCAAATTTTTAATGCTTGGCTTGTTTATCTGATCATTATTATCACCTGGGTGTTACCTTTTGGCACATATTTTGGTATTATCACCCATTTCAAGTCTATTCCCTACACATGGGTGACTCACATGTGTGGCAACTTAAAGACATCAGGTCTGTAGGCACTAATGTCGTCTGCTTTGCAGACCATCTGGTTTCCCCTACCAATGTTTCACTCTTTAAGTTGCTACTATCTTACAACCTTCCTTCCACTCATGGGTCTGTAGGTACTAACGTCATCTCATACGAAGACTATCTAGTCTGCCCTACCAATGTGCATTTCTTAGGTTGCTACCTTTTTTTATTATTTTCCTGCGTCATCAATAATTAGATTCCCTCCAAATATCTATCTAGGGCATCCTGCATTCTCATCTACCTTTTTCAAACTCGGGATCGGTTGGTCTTTCAGGATTCTTCCCATCCCTAGTTTGAGGGGGATCACATCATCACTTTTCTTTCTTCCTTTCTTCGTAACTCCTTGTTTTTTTGTCTTGCAACTTTGCTTATCGCAAGTTACTTGAAAAAAAGGGGTAGAATGTAGACAACTAAAATTGGTTACCTAATTTAGTGTCTCTCGAGTTCGTCTACCTTCTCAAGTAACCTGGGGCACCTTTATATTATCACTTTAGAGTGTTAATTAAATTAAACATCTATCCTAAGTTTATTACACCCCATTGTGTTTTACCCTTGGATAATTAAATATTAACTACTTAATTACACTTTTTACATGTATCTTAACCACTTATCTACCCCATATCAATTCCTAACCTCCCATATCTATTCTATCCATCTATCCCCCATATTTCTCCTTCCCCACAAACCGTGTAGAGGGATATTTCCTGTATCTGAGTTGGAAGGATAACTTTTGTCTTTCCAAAAACGTCCTCTTTGGTAATTTTGGGAATTTGTTCCCTGATCAACACTGACTGGTACTCAGTCGACACCAATTTTTCAGAACGGAACCGATTATACCTGGTCGGCACCGATTACAAATACAGTGCTAGAATTTTGTTCTGGTCAGATAGAAAGAATGACTGAGAGTTTTGAGCATCAAGCCCAAGCATCTTATATCAAGTGAAAACAATTACATCCATATCAATCCCTGAGAGGAGTACCATTACTTTGTTCCTACAACATCAACATAGTGAGCCTCCATCGATCTCTTGGTGAATTTTCTCCTACATCTGGCAAAGGTGGGACGTTGTCAGTATCCCTACAGCCCCTGCAAATCTAGTAGGCATTGATGATCTAGCTTCATTGTCCATTTCTCAACCTTCCTGCATTTTTCCCCTAGTCAACGTCAACCTATCCCAATCGATGTTGATATATCCTAATCGACGTCGATTGATCCTAATCAATTCCGATTCACTCAATCGATGCCAATTAGCCTGCAAGTAGGTAAAAAAACTTAGGTAACACAAATCCAACATTTTTTTCACAATTTCCTGTTTTCTATTGCTTTCTATCCACTGTTTACATTTTGTCTGTCAATTTTAATCAGAAAATCTAGACATTTACTTACATTCTTTTATCATTTATGCTTCTTCCTTTAATTGAAAATGTGGACTGACATCTGCCGAGGGAGCTTATCACTTCCTGGACCCGCCTCTCAGGTAGTCAACCCAAATATCTTTTAATGTTGTCTTTTTCTATCAAGTATCTGTGCCTCGTAGGTTTCTCGGATCTAATTTGCAAGATTGCTCGTGTGTGCCCATTTTGTCTACATCGGCTTTCTTTTCCATGTACGTCTTTGGATCTTGTCTTATCTATCAGGTATTGATTTCATTTGAGTTTTTCATGGTTTTTGTGTTTAGTTTAGTACATTAACTTGGACAGGTAACAAGCACGGAAATTATTGATCTACACAAAGTTATTATAAATTCAGATCCATTGGCCAGATTTCACACTAAGCCTCACTCTTCAAATGCAATGGCTAATTATTC
This sequence comes from Taxus chinensis, assembly GCA_019776745.2. Lineage (NCBI taxonomy): Eukaryota > Viridiplantae > Streptophyta > Pinopsida > Cupressales > Taxaceae > Taxus > Taxus chinensis. The sequence continues at coordinate 236,859,554 of CM034152.1, read as the reverse complement.
AGCCCTAGATCAGTCTGATTTTGACGAGGTAGCTCATGTTTCAACATTAGATGGTGTTTCTAACATGTTTATGGATGAAAAGAAAGTGGAAGAACATGCTCATGATCCTTGTAAGGAAGTTGAAGAACACCTTTTTGTTGTGTATTATATGCATGAAGAAAATACACAACTTCCCTTACTATCCTAAACAGAAGATTCAAAAGAAGGGATTTTGAAGCTTCATTTTAATGGAGCTAAGAACAAGAAGGGATAGGGAGCAGGTTTGATGCTTACTTCCCCAATGAATGAAAGGTATTTCTCAGTATTGAATCTCCAATTTTCATGTACTTGCAATGTAGCTGAATATGAAGCTTTAATTCATGGCTTGCTTTGGGCCAGAAAGAGAGGTATCAATATGCTATGGATTTTTTGTGACTCTGAGTTTGTTATCAACCAAGTAGGAAATTTCAAAGTTTGTAAGAATCCACTAATGAAGTCTTACAGACATAGAGTTTCACACTTAATGGATGATTTTAATGCTATTAACATTCAGTCTATTCCTAGAGCTAAAAACAAGCATGCAGACAGACTTGCAATAGTTGGGGCTAGTTTTGAAGTGCTGGAATAGATTGAAAATAACAAAATCCATCCTCATATAAAGTTAATTATCAGGCCCTCAATACCTGATAATGATTCAAATTGGCAAGTTTTTGAAAGTGATGAACAAATCTACAAGTTTTTGCAGCAAGAAGATGAGTTTTCTGCAGTTAATCATGATAAATTACAACACTTATACGGTGACTATATTATTCAGTTGAAGACAAATAAATTTCCTCAAGGTCTAGTCACGTTAGAGGACATCATCAGCACTGACGATCAGTTAAGAAAGGTCAATACTAAAATGTCAACCCACACTGATAATTATAAAGAGATCTTGGTTAATGAAGGGAAAACATATTTTATTAGAAAGGTATGTTCCTCAGCTGAAAAACACTCATTTATTGATCCTTGCTAATAATTTAAGGATGTTTTGCTTGGAAATACCAAGATTTAAAAGGATTTGATCCCAATTTAGCATAGCATATAATTGAGTTGCAGCCAAATTCTAAACCTGTTAGGTGAAACAGAGGCCCGTGAATACCAAAATAGAACCTCTAATGAGGAAAGAATTTGCTAAGTTGATTGAGTCAGGTATTATCTTTCTAGTTAAGCATTCAAGTGGGGTAGCCAATCTTGTTCCTATTAGGAAGAAGAATGGTGAAATAAGACTATGTGTGGATTTCAGAGATCTTAATAAGGCTTCATTAAAATATCATTACCCACTCCAAAATATGGATCATATTTTGAGAATAGTCTTAGGTTCAGATAGACTATCTCTTCTAGACAATTACAGTGGATATAATCAAATTTTATTCTGAGAAGAAGATAGATATAAATCAGCCTTTACCACTAAGTGGGGTACTTATGCTTACAAAAGGATTCCTTTTGGTCTTTTAAATGTTGGCGCAACATTTCAATGTGTAATGGACATGGATTTTTGCAGCTTATTAAATAAATGCATCCTTGTTTATTTAGATGATGTTACTATATTTTCAAAATATTTTGAAGAACATCTAATGCATTTAAGGAAGACTTTTTAGTTGTGTAGGCAATTCAGAATATATTTGAATCCATTGAAGTCTATATTTTTAGTACATCAAGCTAATCTACTTGGTCATAATGTTTCTAAGTAAGGATTAGTAATTGATCCTTTTAGGATCGAAGCCATATCACAGCTATCATTGCTCCATCATAAGAAGGCATTGCAAAGTTTTCTTGGAAAAATCAACTTTGTTAGAAGATTTGTTTTAGATTTTAGAACATTGGTTAAAGCACTCATAGCTATGTTAAAGAAAGAGAAAAATTTCACTTGGAGTAGTGAAGGGAGATAAGGATTTGAATCAATCAAAGAAGCTATTTCTCAAGATCCTACTCTTGAAAATTCAAATTTTGATAAAGATTTTACAATGTATGCACTTGTAGGAGCTGAAATAATCTCAACTATATTAACTCAAGTCAATGATGAAAATATTGAATAACCTATTACTTTCTTTGGATAGAGCTTGCATGATTACGAAACAAGGTACACATTTCGTGAAAATAGGTACTTTTAGTAGTCAGGGCACTAAATAATTTCAAGTATATGCTTTCGAACAATAAAATCCATGTTCTTGCTTCTCATCTAAGTGTGAAATCGTTCTTACTAAATAAATAATTGAATGAGAAAAGAGTAAACTGGATAACAAAGGTCATGGAGTATGATGTTCATATTCAGGTTGTTAAGATGGTTCGAGGGAAAGGTTTATGTGAGCATCTAATTGCTGATATGGAAAAAAAACAAGTTGCAAAACTAGATGATTCAAAATAGCATGCTAAAATTACGTATCAGCTATCAAAAATCATGGTTTAACTAGGAAATCAACAACCTAAGCTCACTCACGAGATTCAGGAATCAAGACAGATGACTGATTTGGCTAATTATCTATAGCATGACACCTATCTAGAAGGTATGGACAAGAATAAATGAAGGTATTTCAGATTACAAGTTGTACCTTATATCTTCATTGATAATGTGTTATTAAAATAAGATATAAATGGAATCTTGTTGCGGTGTCTTGACTATCATAAAACTCAGAAAATATTATTATAATTCCACAAAGGACCTATAGGAGGTCAATTCTTAGCATGTACCACAACCTTAAAGATTATGAAAGTTGGTTAATATTGGCCTATCGTATTCAAGGACTATTTTGAATGGATTAGAAAGTGTTAAAAATGCGCTTTCTTTATCAGTAAAGAACATCTAGCTTCACTACCTTTACAGCCTGTTTCAGTTGATCAACCTTTTATGTAGTGGGGTCTTGAATTTATTGGCATGATAAACCCACCCTCATCAAAAGGACACAAGTGGATATTAACTGCTACAGATTACTTTACACGATGGACTAAAGCAATAGCCTTAAAGGATACTAATGAAACTTTGATACTATCCTTTTATGAAGGAATAGTCTGCAAATTCAGTGTTTCATCAACTATCATATTAGATAATGCTCTAGCATTTCTTGGTGCAAAGATAACATATTGGGTTGTCAACCTTGGAATCTATTTGAGTGCTTCATGTAAGTATTACCCAACAGGTAATGGCTTAGCTGAGAGTACTAACAAGAATATATTAAGGATCATTAGAAGAACACTAAAAGATAATCAAAGAGTTTGGCATCTGATGTTGAATTCAACACTTTGGGCTGACAGAGTGACTCCCAAAAGATCAGTTGGTAATTCACCATACAAACTTGTGTATGGAAAAGAAGCGATATATCCTATTTCAGTTGAGTTACCAACATTAGAATTTTTGCATCAAATAGAGCTTCTTGAGAATGAACCATTACAAGTTCGTTATACAGAGTTAATGGAATTATAAGAGCTAAGAGATCAAGCTCATTTTAATATGGAAAAGAATCAGAAAAAAATGAAGACGACTTTTGACAAGACAACTAAATTTAGAGTCTTCAATGAAGGAGATATCATGTTAAAATGGGATGTTGATCGTGTAAATCCAAGAAGACACTCAAAGTTTGATATACTCTTGAGTGGTCCTTACATGATTTCAGCTAGTAAGGAACATAATGCTTTTTAGCTTTCAAAGCTCAATGGAGAGGAACTTCCCATTCCTGTGAATGGTATGTTTCTCAAACACTATTATTGAATATCTTACAGTGATTATTAGAGTAGGATTTCCCTTCAATAAGTGTAGTCCCTGCATTACATCATTTTTCAATTCAATAGGTGTATTCGTGCACATGATCTAGTTTAACAGATCTTTTCCTAGTTTTAGTTCATTTTGAAAAGGATTGGACCTTTTAAAAAGGAAGATTTTGGTTATATGTTTGGCCTCCATGCCCAATGGAAAAGAGCAAGGCATTGGTCTATAAACTAGCAGGAATCTTTCCTCACAGGATCACCATAAATGTTGAAAATTTTTGTACTTATACAGAAATGGACAACTCAAAACTTCGTTACCATGTATAGCATTGGTGAAGTATACCTAAGTTAAGGGAGTTGGATATCATTTGTTACTACTAAATTATGAAATATACAATTATGTGTGCTGTCACAAAACATAACAGATCACATAGTTTGCAATTTCATGTCATCTTCAGCAAAAGAACACAAAGCCCCAAAGGATAATTGTGTTATCTTGATGAAGACGAAAAATTACAGAGTAGGTGAAGTGTTGAGTTTTGAAGTAGCAAACAGAAATAAAAATATTAGAAAATTAGGGTTCATTACTGAATGTTACAAGTTCTCATCAATGTTTCTTTCCTTCATGATTAAGAAATTTAATTATGTTACTGAATTGTTTAGTTCATTATACAATCCATATAGATAATCTAGAATGAAGAAGGGAATACATAACTCAATTTCATAATTCAATGTTTTATTCAAAAGGAAGGTCAAATGTTTCCCACACAAGACGTGGGATGTAACTGAAAACTAAAGTATAGCTACTGAAATAAAAGGTACACATGTATGAAAGAGAAAGAAAAGGACTGTGAGTGAACCCATCATTGCCTTGGGGTTCCTTTCTTTGATTGAAAACATCTCCATTTCCTGCTTCTTCTTCATCTCCACTGTAGAAGTCATTGTACCTGAAAAGAATAAAAGAATAACTATCAGTTTCAAGCCCAAGGATCAATTCATATTCCTAGACTATCCTAATTCATTCATATGAATCTGTAATAACATGAGATGTAATTTACTTGAATATCAAACTACATACATACTTTATTCACTCAGATAGAATGAAGGAAGAGAAAAGAAAAAAAGAAAACATGGACATAAGAGAAGTTAAAAAGCCAAAGTATTTTCGAACTATTTTCCTAAGTGTGTAGGTAGAGGTTACAACCAATGAAAAATAAACAAGTCATAAGTGCATGCATAAAAAGGAATAATGTAACTCAAGATTTCAATAACCATTCTGAAGTGGAAGAAGTTACAGTACAGAAAAGAGACTGGGAGATAGAAATACATGTTTTAGTTTGCTATAGATGGAATAAGGAGAATTTGAAATCTAATGTTTGGCTAAAAAGAGAAGGTTACAGTTGAAAAGGAATGAAGAGAAGATTCTGGGAAAATTTTGACAGGGCTTCTCCATGTAAAATAGACATTTACAACTTTCCATCATGCTACTTTTAACTACTACATGCTTAAAGGAATTATTTAAATCAAGTACGTGATATAGGAAATCAGTAAAGCATGCCATGATCAAGATAAATAGCTATGATGTCTCATTTTTATCTAGTTTTAAACATGAAGTGTTATGTTCTATATTCTGAATCAAAAAATAAAACTATTATAGCTGGAAGAGAGAATTTTGGAAAATTTTTCCTAGGGCTTCACCATGAAAAATCAATGTTTCAAATTTTCCAACATGTAAGAAATACTACTATCAAGGAAATAAAGTATTTAAGTAAAAGAAATAAGTTACTTTATTTCAACAAAGCATCCGAATCAAGGCTTACGCCTGAAAATGGTGTTACAACAGATAAAGAATTGTTTAAAATTTCCAGAAAGCCACTTACAAGATACAAAACATCTTAAGTTCAATTTTCAGTTACATTTTTCATTTCTCATAATCAAATGTTTCAAAGTTATTCATAACTGAAATAAGAATGATGTCTAGTACAAAGTTGCATAAAGGAGTTTTCAATCTTCAAAGCACGAAGTATATTTTGGATATAAATATGTATAGGATGAAGGAGATAGATCTATTAACGTAGGGAAGAAGGTGTAGATTTAGTGCAATAGAAAGAAGTAGAAATTCCTAGTGAAGACTCATAATAAGATTGAAGGAAAAAAATTTTGAGTCAACTAACAGAACATGAGAAACAGGAAAATGTCCAATGGAATAGATCAAAGCTCAGATCACAAAACATAGAATGCATTGATAGTGAGTTAACAGACCATGTTTGGTATTACGAGTTTAAAAAATTACAAATATCCAGAGATTTTCTATAAAATGGAGATCAAAATAGAATATTCAAGATAATGATGTCCAATAAATGAAAGGAAATTTCTCAGAGGCTAGACAAAAATGAGGCCCCAGGACGAACCATCAAAGTAAAAAATAATCAAGTAACAAATATTGTGATACAGATAATGGGTCTCAGATATTCTTCAAGATCCAAAGTTTTTTGAAAGCTTCAAAAGGGGCGTTCCAATGCAACATTGACAAGATTCACACAAATTTGGCAAGGAGGATGAATTCACTAATCCTTTTAACAATTGATTAGAGGCACAAATCAGAAAACAAAATACAATCTGAGACCTTTTGATGAAAGAATTAAATTTTAGGGTTGTCGTTCGAAAGCACTTAATCGGGGTATGACTATATTTTCTAACCAACATATACCTACAGTCACCATTTTAAGCTAAAAGATGTCAAAGTATAGAGATAACACAAACACAGAAGGTTTTTCTAGAGTTTTATGGAATTAAGAGGACACTACGAGTAATAGAATTCAAGCTCAAATGATATCAACATAAAAATGACCACATTTAAGTGCACAAAAACGCAGGCTCGTAAAAATATACAGATAAACTCTCAATGAAAAAATCTAGATCTAGGGATAGGAAAGAAAAATATCGAATACCCAGAACGTAAACTATCTAGTAAACCCTCCATAGTCAGTTCGAAGAAAGCTAACAGTAATAACCAAGAAAGTTATATCGACACAAGCTTATCAATATAAAGAAAAATAGAGTATTCATACTACTGAGCCATTCATAAAAGGGTGAATCCAGAGTTACCTCTAACCATGGTTGAAAGAAGTTCAAATGGTAATGACTGAATCCTTGAAATTAAAGGAGCCATGAATTCTAACCAGAGCTTTCAAAAATGGTCAAGAACCAAAGTCATACAAGTATGTATTCACAGTTGCATAGAACCGAGCTCTAAGAGAATGAATATGGTGGCCAATAAACCACAAAGATATTGAAAACAGAGAAGAATCGAGCTTCAGAACTCACCATGGAGGCCATTGCAAAGACCAAATTTAACAAAGCTAGGTGTTGAATAATCAACAATAACACCCCATAAATGCTCAAAAGCTCTAAATAAATCAAACATATGAAAATATAGATCATGAGAATTCTGGAAACCATTTTCTGAAAGGAACCAAACTCAAAAGCTTCAAAGAATGGATTCAAGACAAAAATTTCCAGGGCTTCACCCGCATAGTGAAAAAACAAATGAAGTGATCATTATGGGCTCAAGTTACCTTAATTCATGCAAAATCGAGAGATGAGTCAACATGACTCAACTGTGGTTCAAGATTGACAACTTTAGATAAGAAGGACTCAGATCAAAGGTCAATAATCATGCTCAGAGATCAAGGCAAGTAACCACAGTTAGGTTTCCACCGACTACCTTAAATTCCAAGTTAAAAACCCTAACCATAGGTTCAAGATCGATGGTTTGTGATCAGTTAGTACAGAGATCGACGACCTGAGATATTCGACTTTTTTCAAAGCAAACTCAACCTAGGTTAGAATGCCACCTATACCATGATTGATGGGTGAGTCATCGTGGCAGGGGGCTGACCCCATGTTTGAATAAATTATCATAACATTGACTTTCAAAGTCCAAACTATAGTCATTTCCAAATAATGCAAAATGCCATCATACATGCTTATCACCGAAAAGGTAAATTTTTAAATATGCCAAGGCCGACAACTATGGGGTGGAAAATATATACTATAGTACTCGTTACAAAGGTGGAAAACTATGTATTATGGTCATGCTAAAGTCCACAAAGGTGGCCAAACCTAGTAAAGTGAAGGTGGTCCCCACTTCAAGGAGTTAGAATTGATTTGCAGAGTGTCACTTATGTGACCTTTTAGAAGGAGATGTCAATTATCTAGCTTGTGCACATGGACAATGGCCCCCACATTAGATGTTTATCTTACAAATATGACAAATGTGTGAATTATTTACTCACAAGAAGAGAATATATTCGTTTCATGCTTCATAAGAAGACATAACAGAGAACAAGACAAAGTTGCATGTTCATGGAGAGAGACTTGTCTAACAAGAAATCTTATTTTTAGCAAATTATTCATCCTTCTCTTTCTTAAAAATATATTAGTCAACTTCAGTTGACCAATTGTAGTATAGGCTATTAATGCCTATTTGTAATTGCATGTTCTATTTTTATTCCTTATCTATTATTAAATAAAGGATAAAAATATAATGCATGGGTGAGTACAAGCCTTAGGCTACTATTAGGAAAAGGGTGAATTTTATTTTTGGTATATATTGTGTGCCTTTACAAAGCATGGGAGAAACTCCTGGAGGAATTTTTGGATATAGAGGTACTGAAGCAATTTTTGTCAATTTTTCCCTCTGAATGTGAAGTATTTTTTACCTTTCCAATTATCTGTAATCTTGTGTATGTTGATATTAGTCTTATGAATGTAAATTCCTTGATTACTCATCTTACCCTATTGCAAAATTTTGTAGTTTCTGCATGATATTAATGTGCATGTTTAGTTTAGCATTACTGTTGTGATAATCTCCCTCAATACCTCCAAGTGTTTTTCCCTTAGATATTCTACAGAAAATTGTTGGCTCGTGCTTCAAAATCCCTTCACATGTCAATTGTGCATATACTCAGTCAAAGCCCTCATACAAATTTGGTGTATCATCTTAGTTTTAATTATTTTACAGTCATCTTTTACCCCTTTAAACCCTAGAATCAAATTAGGATACATCAACAAGGAACCGACCTTGATACAGAGATTGACCTCAAAATAGGTATACCCAAAGACCTGAGGTGTTTCCATTGTATCTACAAAAGAGAGAGACCAATTGTGCAAGCTAAGAAAACCTACAGCCATCTCTCTTTAGGGTGCACTTTCGAGAGATAATAGTTACATAACCATAATTTTTCATAGTTAGGGAAGAAGAGAGAGAAAAATCCTTAACTTTCCATGCCATAGCACATTTTATTAATATTTAGTCTTAGAGATAAAGGAGAGAGAAAATAATTTTGTTATTTCTTTCACATTAACCTATTTATTGTAGTGCCCACACTTTTTATAGCTCAGTAGCTTGTTGTTTCTTTACACATAGACATGTGTTGACAGTGATTGGTTATATCTTGGACATTATAGTTAGAGATTTGATCTTATTAGACATGAGTGGACATTTAGGTGTATAGCGTCGATTTATCTTAAATTATATGTTGTCATATTTTCTTATGATGTCATGGATACTAATGGATATGATGCTATTTTTGGAACATAATTATATTGATGGATAATTGTTGCATGTGGAATTCCATGGTTATATGTCACTTTATCATCTTATCTAACTTTTGAAATATTGAGTATAATTATCCATGTTGTCACATTTTGATTTCAGTAGGATGTTAGGCTAATATAGAACTCATTGTTATCTTGTTGTGTCATTGTTTTATATTTTATAAGATAGGTATGGTTAATGTGTGCAATGAATGTGCAGGTGACAGGTTTACAGGAGGACATGGGATTCAAGCTAGCTACACAATCTTGAACAAGCAGCCCACAGGCTGAGTCCTAGCCATGATCATTGTGTGAAGCCTTGAATTATTAATTTTGTTTAGGGTTACTAATGGAGTTGTGAATTTGTTTTGGGAGTTAATAATCCCACTTTCCTTTAATTTTTTTGATTTTGTTTAATGATTCACTTAATCACAAGGTTTTACGGTCACATATGAGACCCATGGGTGGTCCCCACACCCTCTACCCTTGTGCCAAAAATGCAAAACCCGAAATTAGGTTATTTTGGGCATTTTTGGGGACCCATTTTTGGCTTGGGAGTTCCCATAACATAAAAATGAGCCCTTGGACCCTAACTAATGGGTAGGGGGGATTATTTTCAAGGCTAGAGGGAGTTTCCCCTCCCTTTTTACCTCTTGTTTGGTCACATACATGTAAGGGGTGTGGATTGGAGTGCTTATTAAAAGTTTCACTAATTTTTTCTTGCTAACATTTAGGGGAATTTGGGAGAAGAGGACAAAAATAAAATTTTACCCTTTCTCTCTTTTGTTTTGGCATCTTTGACCTTGAAGAAGGAGAGGGGTGACACATGTCACCCCCTCATTTGTGAGTATTATTGCTCGCTCCTTTTCAAATTCCCATTCATGGGATAAGAGAGGGACTTTTTCTTTGGAACTTCTTGCTTGGATGCTTGGGGGATTTGGAGCTTGTGATTTTGCTTGAGTCAAGTGTGGAGAAATTGGAAGTTGGAGAGATTTTTGGAGATCTTTCGTTGAGGTAGGCTCTTATGTCTTTTGTTTGTGTTGTTTTCCTTTTAGATGTTAGATTTGGGTGTTTGAATTTGTTATTGTTGTATATGGGTTTTGGTTGTTGTTTGCTTGTTTTACTCCCTCCATCATATGGCATGATGGAGTTTTGGAGTTGTGGGGGAAGAGAGAGGGAATTTTCCTCTCAATCCTCAAGGCTTGATGGACAAGCCTTGTAGGGTCTTACTGTTTCCCCTCAAATTTTTAAGGTGGGGAAGTTGATTCATTTGGCTTGAATCTCCTTTCCCATTCTTGGTAAGGAAACCCCTTTGGGGTTTGAAAATCCTTCCAAGAAGGACTTAGAGAAAGGGTGGAGGAATAAGGAGGGTTTTGATTGAAATTAGGAGCAATAAGGAGGGTATGGAGATCTTTTCTTTGTGCAAGTAATTTTTGGAATAAAATTTTTGGAGAACTTTCTCCTCTCTTCCCCACCTTTGAGGTAGAACATGGGTTCTCCTCCTTGTAAAATTTAGAGTCTTGATTTATAATTATTTTCTATCCATGTTAAAGTTTTCTTGGTTGGTTCACCCACTTTCTTGTGCAACTTGTGGTTAGTTGCCCTCTTTCCCATGGGCTTGGGGGAGGCTAGAGTGAAGTATTGTAGTAAATAATCTATCTAATTGAATCTTGATGTATCTCTTGTATTTATATTTACAAAAGAAACATAGTGTGTTGAAGGTGTTGTTTGCCATAGCCTTTGTTTCCTTGCCAACATTGATAGGATTATGTCAAGAAAAGAAATCTGTTATTCTCTTGCACTTTCTTGTTTTGTGAAAACTTAATGAATACTTGTATTAGAAAATCAATTTCAAAATATGTATTCATTGTAGCAACTTATTTTGATATATTTTCAAGCTTCTCCTTTTAGTTGAGTTACATTGTCACTTGCTTTCTTTGACAATAAAGAAATAAATTGTTTGAGCATAGATTTGATAAAATAAAATAAACATATACTTAAAAACTCATTATTTTACAACTTACAACAATTGTTTCTTTTTTTTTTATCATAGCTTGTGAAATGGATATACTACACCTTTATAGTTTTATCTTAAAACATAACTTTCGTAAGATGTACAAAGAATTTCTCATTTAATATTCATAGAAATGTAGTAGAAATTGTTTTATAAAAAAAAAAATATAAATATATATATATATATATATATAGATATACATATATTATATCATTTGTAATAATATATTACGTGTGTAAATATATATAAAATAAAACTTTCATATTTAAAGGTATGTTAAATGTATATATATATATACTATATACATATATTATTCTGTATTAATTTTAAATAAAATAAATAACTATATATATATATATATATATATCATACGGTTTAATATATTATAAAATATAGATAACATATATATATTATAATATACGTGATTTGAATTAAATAAAAAATTATTAAAAAATAAAAATAAATACAAATCGGTGGGTGGGAGGGGCCGAACCCCCCCCCCCCCCACATGTGTAAAAAACAATTAAATACAGATTGGTGGAGGAGGGCCGAACCCCCCCACCCCTACATTGCTTCTCGGGGGGGGTGCGGCACTGCCCCCCCACAAACCCTGTACTCCACACAGCGCCCCCTCCCACCTACACCTACTCCTCCCCCGTCGTGTGGTCACTGCCCACTCGCTCGCATCCCCTGTGCCCTTCTCCCTCCATGCCGGTCGCCCCTCTCCTTTCATGCCTCCCTCCCTAGCTCCACCCCACTCCAACAACCAAAACAAATTTAAAAAAATAATATATATATATATATATTTCGTATAAAAAAAAATTATAGCAAGGGTCTGCACCAAAAAATAATAAGGGGAAATAAAAAACTCCTCTTGTTATGGGTTGAATCTCTCAAAACATATTATGCAATGTTGGTTTCACAATAAAAGAAAGTCCATATAGAACTCAAACAACCTGCAACAAACAACAAATCCAAAATGAAAAGAAAGAGGGGGAAAAGAATAAAGAGAAAGAGAAGAAAAGGGGCTATTAGTGGATTAGGGCAAACTTTAAAGGGTGACTCCAAAATCTAGGGATCCTAGGGTTCAAATAAAACCCTACTTACTTTTGAAAATGAGTAATATTATGGGATTAAACCTTTTGAATGGGGAAATTTTTTTTAATAAAGAATGGGTAGATATCTTCTCTTGTAGGTTGTTTTAGTCATATATATATATATATATATATATATATATATATATATATATATATATATATATATATATAGATATATATATATATAATTTTTAAATGTGAGAAAATTATTAGAAGCTAAATAAATAAAATTAAATAGAAACAAATGTTTTAGCGAGTTGGCTAAAAATTATATCGTTAAGAATTAAATTACTTAATGAGAATGTTTAGGCGAAACATTAGGTTGTACTTAAAAAAAATTTTTACCCCAAATTGTTAGGAATTTATGGTTTGGTTCGTTGTCCCGGGAGTGGGCATGACATTTGGTATCAAAGTGAGGTTTGCATGCGCAGACCACTGGGTAACTAATTAAAATAGTTAATGGTAATTTTAACAACACTAAAATAACTAAATGAATAAAAATAAATAGTTAAAGTAAATCATCCGCAACCATTAAATTTTAAATTAATAGCTTCTTCACTCACCCCATGTGTAGAATGGCACCCAAGTGATGATGATCAGCTAGAGGCATGGGGTGTAGTGCACCTACGCAGGAGAAACCAAAACCTGAATTTGGGCCTCGGATATTAGAGGCCTTACACCAGCTGATAGGCATTGTGGAGCAATGTCTACCACCACCGTAGGAGGCGAGAGAGGAGATACCTTGTGGAGACGAGGAGCTGATAGGCGAGGACGCACATTCAGAGCCGCTAGATCATGATACACCGAGCTGGGAGAGGTCACGTAGCCCTTCCATTCATCACGAGAGGGTAGCCTCGTTCCATCGTAGCTGCTCACACAGTCTTGAGGGACCATTCGAGGATAGGCGACCCCCTTCGCTTGTTAAACTACATCGCCAGGATCGAGATACAGGCAGTGTGGTAAGGGACCTTCTTTTCTTGCAGCCACCCACTTACACCGGCTCTACAGATGGCTTTGGGGCTGAGTCGTGGCTCCTTATCTTGGATAGTTTCTTTGGCTTGCACTCTTACGAGAGCAATGACAAGGTAAGGTTCACCATACACCTCCTCTGATACACAGTAGGCATTTGGTGGAGGAATGAGGAGAGAAGGCTCCATTTGACTTGAGAGACAATGACTTGGGAGATGTTCAAGGAGCGTTTCAGGTTTTGTTATATGTCAGAGCATTTTGTGTAGAAGAGGATTAATGAGTTTCATGACTTATGACAGGGATCTGACATAGTAGCACAGTACGAGAGTAGGTTCCTAGATATCCTACACTATGTGGACTACCTGCAAGATGAGAAATTATAGGTTAACAGGTTCATTCGAGGGCTTAATGCAGATATAGCAGGAGAAGTTAGGAGGCTATCTCCTCCCACACTTGAGAAGGCCATTGAAAAGGCCTACTTAGCTGAGGAGAATAGGACCAAGGCACAGGAGCACCATGATAGAAACAAGAGCAAGTATCAGGAGAGGATACAGGCCGTTCAGAGTCAGAGGTCATGAGGTACTACACCACTCCCCAGAGGAGGATTTTGGCCTCCGCTGGCAGCCACGAGGGCTCCACCGCACCTGCAACGACAGACATAGCTGCAAGGCTACCCATAGCAGGGGGCCAGATTGACACATGGATTTCAAAAAGGTGTTTCTAGAGGTGGTTTTGGTGGAGCCAGGGATAGGAGGCAGGGAACTCAATAGGCACATCCAGCTTGCACATAGTAGTCTGCCAGGGTTGGACCGGTAGGGTCAGTACACCAGAGTACATGAGGGACCCCATCTCAGAGGGGTACAGTAGGATGTTTTATTTGTGGATCTCCTAATCACTATGTGCGCATGTTCCCGCACAAACCCAATACCATGGATACACAGAGATCTGCTAGATCTGAGCAGACGGTGGGGGATGTAGGACACACTCATCGTGTATATGCAGCTGTTGACAACTGCCAAGCCGAGCATCAGGCCAAAGTTATTGAGATGACATGTACTATCAGGGGTATTTCTTTCTCAGTAATTTTTGATTCAGGTGCTTCTGATTCCTTTATATCACCTTCTATAGTGGACCAGTGTGGGCTAGTGGTGGCTAGGGAAACAGATAGTTGCCAAGTTGAGTTGGCTTCTAGGGCCAAACTCGTCATAGACTCATATGTGGAGAGTTACGCACTTGATTTAGGAGCCTTCTCCACTACTCTTGACCTCTGAGTCATCCCTCTAGGTTCATACTAGGTAGTTTTGGGCATGGATTGGCTCGAGACTCATCGAGCTAAGGTGGATTGCAGAATTAAGGTCATTGAGTGTCAGGATGATCTTGGGAGTGCAGTTGTGATATCAGGGATGCAGAGACATATCTCATTACGCATGATATCGGCTAAGCAACTCAAGTGGAGCATGTGTAAGGGTTGTCAATTGTTTGCTATCACCATCAATGATTGATCAGAGAGCACTTCAGAGCACTCACCCTTAGATGATCTTCTAGTTTTGAGGGAGTATGCAGATGTATTTCTACATGAGCTTCCAGGGTTACCACCCCGTAGAGAGGTGGATTTCACCATTGATTTAGTACCTGGATCAGCAACAGTTTCTAGGGCACCTTATCAGATGATGACCCTAGAGCTTCATGAGCTCAAGATTCAGTTAGAGGAGTTGTTGGATAAGGGTCTCATTCGCCCTAGTGTATCTCCTTGGGGAACGCTAGTCATATTTGTGAAAAAGAAGGATGGTTCTCTAAGACTTTGTGTAGACTTCAGGCAGCTCAACAAAGTCGCAATAAAGAACCGTTACCCACTCCCTAGGATTGATGACTTATTGATTAGATGTGGGGAGTGAGAGTATTCTCCAAAATTGATCTCAAGTTAGGGTATCATCAGTTGCGCATATCAGATGCAGGAATTCATAAGACAACATTTCGCACATGTTATGGACATTATGAGTTCACAGTGGTTCCATTTGGTTTGACAATTGCCCTAGCTATCTTCATGAGCCTCATGAATGGAGTATTCGGGACATTTTTGGATCGCTTTGTCTTAGTGTTCCTTGATGAAATATTGATTTATTCTCATTCTGAGGAGGAACATGAGGAGCATTTGAGATAGGTACTTCAGGTTTTGAGAGAGTAGAAGTTATATGGGAACTTGGAAAAATGCAGCTTCTTTTAGACAAAGATTCAGTACTTAAGCCATATCATTTTAGGTGAGCCTATCTCTATAGATCCCTCTAAGATACAGGCTATCTTGGATTCGTCAGCACCCATATCAGTTACTGAGGTAAGGAGTTTCATGGGTTTAGCAGGGTACTACCGCAGATTCGTATAGGATTTTTCTAGGATTGCTCACCCTATCACTTCTCTTCAGAGGAAAGGAAAGAAGTTTGATTGGTTACAGAAGTCTGAGCAGGCCATTCAGTTACTTAAGGAAAGGTTAACCATGACACCCATCTTAGTAGTTCTAGACCCGACAGAGGGATTTTTTGTTTGTACCGATGCATCACTAGAGCGTTTTGGAGCAGTTCTTATGTAGGAGCATTGGGTTATTACCTTTGAGTCTCGTAAGCTCAAAGACTATGAGCTTAATTATCCTACTCATGACTTAGATCTTGCAACAGTTTCTCATGCTCTTGTTTTGTTGGCGGCAATTCCTTTTGGGTAGACCTTTCATTTTGAAGACAAACCATCATAGCTTGCAGTATATCTTCTCATAGTCAAACCTCAACGCTCGTCAACGGTGTTGGATGGAGTTCTTATGTGAATATGACCTGGAGGTTTAGTATATCAAAGGGAAGGAAAATGTTGTTACAGATGCACTTAGTAGACGATGACTTTTGCTTGCTTCATTGACACTTCAGTTAGATTTGAGGGGCAGGATTCTTGGGCACCTTCCAGAGGATAGATTTTATGAGGGAGCCAGATAGATGTTGGAGTCATAGGGTACTTTAGAGGGTAGATATTCTGGGTGTGTTTTAGAGGCTGATGGTTTGCTTCGGTTCCACAAGTGCATCTATGTGCCTAAGTTAGGTGATTTTTGTAGCTTCATCCTCACAGAGGCTCATCGAGCCCCATATGCGGCACATCTAGGAGTAAAGAAAATGCATGCCGATATGAGGGATTTGTATTATTGGCTAGGTATCTGATGGGACATAGCAGATTTTATTACACGGTGCCTTGAGTGTCAGAGGGTTAAGGCAGAGAATTCTCATCCCACAGGACTCTTACACCCCCATGATATTCCCTAGTGGAAATGGGATGTGATCTCCATGGACTTCATAGTCGGACTTCCTATGTCATCTTATCATCATGATGCCATTATGGTCACCATGGATAAATTGACCAAGGTTGCGCATTTTTTACCAACCAAGGTCACCTATAATACACAGGCCATTGCTAAGGTATTTATGGAGGACATTGTTAGGTTGCATGGGATTCCAAAGACCATCATCAATGATAGGGATACTATCTACACTTTAGTTTTTTGGACTTCTTTTCAGGCTGCTCTGGGTACTCAGATCAATTTCAGTTCAGCTTATCACTCAGAGACAGATGGGTAGACAAAGAGGGTTAATAAGGTGTTAGAGGACATGTTGAGAATGTATGTGATGGATCAACAGAAGAAATGGGAATATTATTTGCATTTAGTTGAGTTTGCCTACAACAAAAGCTATCATAGTTCCATTGGTATGGCTCCTTACAAGGCTTTGTATGGATGACCATGTAGGACACCTTTGAGTTGGGATAGACTAGATGACAGGATTATTTTGGGATCAGCCTACCTTCAGGATTTAGAGTAGTAGGTTGTGTTGATTAGACAGCGTCTTCAGCAGGACAGAGCATGCCAGAAGGCGTATGCAGACACTAAGAGGATTGATCGTCACTTCTTAGTGGGTGACAAGGTCTTCTTGAGGGTTCATCCACATAAGATTCCTATCCATTATGGAAAGGGTTCTAAGCTATCGCCTTGTTTTGTGGGGCCTTTTGATATTTTAGAGGTCATCGGTCTAGTTGTCTATCACCTACATTTTCCACCATGCCTTGCATGGGCCCATGATGTTTTTCATGTTTTTGTACTACGTAGATATGTACCTGATGCTTCTCATGTTCTGGATTGGTCGACATTACACGTAGAGGATGGAGGAAAGTGGAGAATGGAGCCCGTACGCATACTGGAGCACCGGAGGTTAGCCCTTCGGGGTCGAAACTTGGACTAGGTTAGAGTATAGTGGCACCGATACGATGAGACAACAGCTACCTGGGAGGATGCGACACCCTTGAGGAAGTCTAACTTTAGTAGAGGGGCATGTAGTGCCCACACTTTTTATAGCTCAGTAGCTTGTTGTTTCTTTACACGTAGACATGTGTTAATAGTGATTGGTTACATCTTGGACATTATAGTTAGAGATTTGATCTTATTAGACATGAGTGAACATTTCACTGTATAGCATCAATTTAGCTTAAATTCTATGTTGTCACATTTTCTTATGATGTCATGGATACTAATGGATATGATGCTATGTTTAGAACATAATTATATTGATGGATAATTGTTGCATGTGGAATTCCGTGGTTATATGTCACTTTATCATCTTATCTAACTTTTGAAATATTGAGTATAGTTGTGCACATTGTCACATTTTGATTTCAATAGGATGTTAGGCTAGTTTAGAACTCATTGTTATCTTGCTGTGTCATTGTTTTATATTTTTTCAGATAGGTATGGTTAATGTGTGCAATGAGTGTGTAGGTGACAGGTTTACATGAGAACGTGGGATTTAGGCTAGCTACACAATCTTGCACAAGCAGCCCACGGGCTAAGCCCTAACCATGATCATTGTGTGAAGCCTTAGGATAGGATATTTATTGTTTTAGGCACTATAAGTGACCCCAATTTTTGTAATGTATTGTGCTTTGAATTATTAATTTTGTTTAGGGTTACTAGTGGATTTGTAAACTTGTTTTGGGAGTTAATAATCCCACTTTCCTTTAATTTTTATGATTTTGTTTAATGAGTCACTTAATCACAAGGGTTTAGGGTCACATGTGAGACCCATGGGTGGTCCTCACACCCTCTACCCTTGTGCTAAAAATGCAAAACTATAAATTAGGTTATTTTGGGCATTTTTGGGGACCCCTTTTTGGCTTGGGAGTTCCCCTGGACCCTTCCTAATGGGTAGGGGGGCTTATTTTCAAAGCTAGAGGGATTTTTCCATCCTTTTTTACCTCTTGTTTGGTCACATCCATGTAATGGGTGTGGATTGGAGTGCCTATTAAAAGTTTCACTAATTTTGTCTTGCTAACATTTAGAGGAATTTGGGAGAATCAGGAAAAAAGATAATTTTACCCTTTCTCTATTTTGTTTTGGCATCTTTGACCTTGAAGAAGGAGAGGGCTGACATATGTCACCCCCTAATTTGTGAGTATTCTTGCTTTCTCCTCTTCAAATTCCCATTCATGGGAAAAGAGAGGGACTTTTTCTTTGGAACTTCTTGCTTGGATGCTTGGGGGATTTGGAGCTTGTGATTTTTCTTGAGTCAAGTGTGGAGAAATTGGAAGTTGGAGAGCTTTTTGGACATCTTTCCTTGAGGTAGGCTCTTATGTCTTTTGTTTGTGTTGTTTTACTTTTAGATGTTAGATTTGGGTGTTTGAATTTGTTATTGTTGTGTATAGGTTTTGGTTGTTATTTTCTTGTTTTACTCTCTCCATCATATGGCATGATGGAGTTTTGGAGTTGTGGGGGAAGAGAGGAAATTTTCCTCTCAATCCTCAAGGCTTGATGGACAAGCCTTATAGGGTCTTAGTGTTTCCCCTCAAATGGTTGAGGTGGGGAAGTTAATTCATTTGGCTTGAATCTCCTTCCCCATTCTTGGTAAGGAAACCCCTTTGGGGTTTGAAAATCCTTCCAAGAAGGACTTGGAGAAAGGGTGGAGGAATAAGGAGGGTTTTGATTGAAATTAGGAGCAATAAGGAGGGTATGGAGATCTTCGCTTTGTGCAAGTAATTTTGGAATAAATTTTTTTGGAGAACTTTCTCCTCTCTTCCCCACCTTTGAGGTAGAACATGGGTTCTACTTCTTGGAAAATTTAGAGTCTTGATTTATACTTATTTTCTATCCATGTGAAAGTGTTCTCGGTTGCTTCACCCTCTTTCTTGTGCAGGTTGTAGTTAGTTTCCCTCTTTTCCATGGGCTTGGGGGAGGCTAGCATGCATCCCAAACTTGGGAAAGGCATGTTATGATGCCTATGGTTGGGTGGAAAAAAAGTTCTTTTTCTCCTTGCACGGTTTTGGGAAGACATGGAAGATGGCTCTCAAGTTGGAGTGGGTGGCCTTTTGGGCTCTTATTGTTCTTTTCTCTGTTTATGAAAACTCTATTGTAATGTAACTCCTTTGGATATGGTTATGAGAATAGTCACACCTCCTTGGAAACCCTCCATTTTGTACATTTTGTATCTCTTGGAAACTTGTCTTAGATTTTATTTGGATTATTAGTTGTCTCTTGGGATTTCACATCACATGTAGCCCAAGCTTGTGGAGGTGAAGTATTGAAGTGAATGATCTATCTACTTGAATCTTGATGTAACTCTTGTATTTATATTTACAAAAGAAACATAGTGTGTTGAAGGTGTTGTTTTGCCATAGTATTTGTTTCCTTGCCAACATTTATAGGATTATGTCAAGAAAAGAAATCTGTTATTTTCTTGCACTTTCTTGTATTGTGAAAACTTAATGAATACTTGTATTAGAAAATCAATTTCAAAATATGTATTTATTGTAGCATCTTCTTTTGATATATTTTCAAGCTTCTCCTCTTGGTTGAGTTATATTGTCACCTGCTTCCTTTTGACAATAAAGAAATAAATTGCTTGAGCTATAGATTTGATAAAATAAAATAAACATATACTTTAAACTTCATCATTTTACAACTTACAACAATGGTTTCCTTTTTGTTTTATCATAGCTTGTGAAATGGATATATTACACCTTTTATAGTTTTATCTTAAAACATGACTTTTGTAAGATGCACAAAGAATTTCTCATTTAATAATCATAGAAATGTAGCAAAAAGTGTTTTATACAATTTTTTTTTTTTTACATATATACTATATATACACATATATTATATCATTTGTAATAATATATTACAGTGTGTGCATAAATATATATATATATATATAAATATATATATATATATATATATATATATATATATATATATATATATATAATAAAACTTCATATTTGAAGGTATGTTAAATGTATATATATACTATATACATGTATTATTCTATATTAATTTTAAATAAAATAAATAAATCAAAATTACAGTACAAAATAAT
Source organism: Taxus chinensis (assembly GCA_019776745.2). Taxonomy (NCBI): domain Eukaryota; kingdom Viridiplantae; phylum Streptophyta; class Pinopsida; order Cupressales; family Taxaceae; genus Taxus; species Taxus chinensis. Next base: position 236,838,765 of record CM034152.1, on the reverse strand, counting down.
ATATATATATATATATATATATATATATATATATATATATATATATATATATCTGTGTGTGTGTGTGTGTGTGTGTGTGTGTGTGTGTGTCATACAGTTTAATATATTATAAAATATAGATAACATATATATATTTTATATAATATATGTGATTTGAATTAAACAAAAATTTATTAGAAATAAATAAATAAATACAAATCGATGGGGGCGGGGCGGGTGGGGGCGAACACTCCCCTACTTGCAAAAAAAAAATATATAGATTGGTGGGGGGGCCAAACCCCCCACCCCTGCATTGCTTCCTGTGGGGGGCGCTACTCCTCCACAAACCCTATACTCCACAAATTGCCCCATCCCGCTTGCACCTGCTCCCCCCCCCTTCGTGCGACCACTGCCCACTCATCTGTCTCCCCCGTGCAATTCTCCCTCCACCACGGCTGCCGCTCTCCTTTCATGCTTCCCTCCCCAGCTCCACCCCACTCCAGCAACCAAAACAAATTTAAAACAATTATATATATATATATATATCGTATAAAAAAAATCATTGTAAGGGTCTGCACCAAAAAATTATAAGGGAAAAAAAAACTCCTCTTGTTATGGGTTGAAACTCTCAAAACATATTATGCAATGCTGGTTTCACAATAAAATAAAGTCCTCATAGCACTCCAACAACCTACAACAAGCAACAAATCCAAAATGAAAAGAAAGAGGGGGAAAAGAATAAAGAGAAAGAGAAGAAAAGGGGCTATTAGTGGATAAGGGCAAAGTTTAGGGTGACTCCAAAATATAGGGACCAGATTTATTTGATCCTAGGGTTCAAATAAAACCCTACTTACTTTTGAAAATGAGTAATATTGTGGGATTAAACCTTTTGAATGGGGAAAGAAATTTTAATAAAGAATGGGTAGATATCTTCCCTTGTAGGTTGTTTTAGTCAAAGATATATATATATATATATGTGTGAGAAAATTATTAGAAGCTAAATAAATAAAATTAAATAGAAATAAATGTTTGAGCGAATTGGCTAAAAATTATATCGTTAAGAGTTAAATTACTTAATGAGAATGTTTAGACGAAACATTGGGTCGTACTTAAAAAAAAAATTTACTCCAATTTGTTAGGAATTTCTGGTTTGGTTCCCTGTCCTGGGAATGGGCACGACATTTATTAATACCATTACCATGTTGAGTTCAATTATATGGAAACAAGAGTTTTTATTAAACAAAACAACTTTTTATTTTAAATGAAGTGGCTTGATGGGAAAAAGGATGACATAAGATTAAAATCACATTCTAGCTCAAATAGCTAAAATAGGTTGCAAAACGACCTCTAAAAAGGGTGAACGCTAAGTGAAAGAGGTGAAGGTCTATCCCGACCTCTAATAATATAAACAAATAATACTCACGAGTTAAGGATAGTAACTATATATGCACGATGCACATTTTAGAGGTGTAACTCCAAGGTGAAATGTCATAGTTTAAAATCTACATTATTGTTTCAACGTAGTTCAAGTGGCCAAAAAATGGTCTTATATAAATTATATATGGTTGACCAACAAAATTTTTGGATACTTCCAACCTATTCCCATATATACCCAGATCTCATGGAACCAGATGAAAGTAGGATGTAATTCACATAAGTCATTTTTTGGAGTGTCGTTCATGAAGGAAAATTTCAGTTTTAGCAGCTTATGCCTACACCTAGTAGGCTAAGTATGCCCCTAAATAAACATGCGACACATATTTTCCAATTTTCATAGTGATGACCGACTATGTCTCACCATTATTCATATGCTTAGAAGGGCTATGAGGTGATGACCAATTTTTTTGTGACCCGTAGTTTAGTTTTACAAGGAAATTTCAAATCGAGCTCACAAGTGTACAAGTAGGTGTCTCCTTCATTTTACTGATTCTAAATGTGAGATAATGCATCATTAATAGACTCCAAATCATATATTTGATAATTTTTAAAATTTAATAAATTTTCCCCATGACTCGGGAAATGTTATCGAGTTGGAAAATTCTAGTCTTGTGCGGTAAGGGTTTGTTCATACAAACAAAACATTAAAGTAAAATCAATGTTTTAATTTTATCAATTAAAAACAGTTATAATCTCATATGTCAACATAACATGAAAACAAAATGAGAGAGGTAGAGAAATAATTCCATTCTTGTTTCTGATGAGCTAGAAAAGGAGTGGTGTTTAGCTAGCTTGCGGGCTTCCTCAACATTTCATCAAATAGTTTGTGTGCGTTGCAAAACCTTCACATTTGGAACTGATGGTTGTCACTTCTTAATATAAACCCTCCAAAATTATTTTCTTAAACTCTCCAAATAATTTTTAGTAGACACTTTTTGAGCATATCTTAGAATCCTTACATTCCACGAGTTTACATTGGTTTTATGAATTTTGACAAATAGTTTGCGTGCCTTGTGAGGCCACATTCCTTTAAGGAATTATTTCAAAAATTTCACGTGCCAAGTTAATGTTTCCACAATTTACATACATATCTACCCGTCATCTACAAATATAACATTTTATAAGAGATTCATATCAAAACTCCATTATGCTTCGGTATAAATCTATGGTATATTTTAAAGATCCCATTTTAACAGTGTGTAAGCATGCTAGAACAACCTACAGAAATTTTGCTTTACCCTAGACAGTCCCATTTTCTTTTACAGGTTCCAAGATCTCCAACAAACCTATCTTTCTAATATCCTAATACCATTGAATATCATGACCTTTTCAACAATAACCAAACAAAAAGAAACAAACATTTTGATGGATATATTTAATATTTTCCCAATGCATTTATTTTTATCAGAATTTAGAGGAAATGATGGAAAAATATGTGGGGGATGTCTGTACTCCTTCGACTACATCTACGCACCTAAGGCACAATAAAACAAGCTTAGCACTTGCATAACTATCTGCAATCCCATTTTTCTAAATGTTTGTAGCATAAATTAAAGACAAAAATCCCTTTTTTACACACTAATAGAGAATGGAAAAAAGAGGGTTTAACATAGAGGAAAATTGAAAGAGGAAATATTTTTAGATACATAAGTGGGATAGAAAGAAAGGGAACTTTTAATATCTTAAACAAGACAAAAAATACTCATAATAAAAGGTAAAGAGTGGGAAAACTGAAGTGGTATCCGTTGTATATCATAAGAATGGTGCTACAAAGGTTTACTATACACATATCAGAGGTTCTCAGAAGCATAAGTCATTCCATTAACCTTATGTTGAGTCTCCAACTCAACCAAACCTACAATTTTGGTCTAATTTTGAAAATCCAAAGGAGGGGCTACCACCGTGTTTGATGAAGTGGATGCTTCTTGATCATTATTTGCAATGGTAGTTTCCTTTTTAGTTCCACAGGGGTTAAGCTTTTGGTTATAGGGTGCATTGGTAGAGGGTTTGTGAAAAACATGAGACTAGAATTTTTAGGGGACATGAGCCCCATGTGAACATTTTGTGTTAGCACCGTAGGATTAGTAAAAATATCTCAAAAAAGAGATATCTTTGGTCCTATGGAATTCATTTGATAAATTTATTACAATCATGACATATACAAGCATCATTTCCTTTGACCCTATGGAAACCACAATACAAATTAGGGTCGTAATCATGAGGCATTTTATTTTTGTTTTGTTATGTCATATAATTTTTGTTGTTATTTTGTTGTTGGTTATTATGATTAAAGTTTGGTGGCCTCCGGTCTTTGTTCTATTATTGGAACTATTTTGTATAATCAATCAGGTACTGAACTAGTGTTTGGGCTTGGACTTGTTGGAATGGGGGAGAAGGATGATTGAAGTCCACCGCTTTAACAGAAGGAGAAATTTTTTTACTCCTTCAATTATTATTATTCACATTTTTGTTACTGTTATTCACATTACTAGTGTTAACAATGTTTGACTTCTAGGATTATTCAATCATGTTGTCTATCCTGGCACCAAGGATCTTATTGAGGACTTTGGGTCCTTGGTTATTGTTGTTTGAACCATTAGGGTAGCTTAAATTACCCTGAGAGGGGTTTACCAATCTCCCATTTAAGTCATAATTTTTCCATCTGCTATCAATTGCCACTTGGTAAATGTAAAGATAACCCTCTAAAACCTCCCTATAACTCCTAAGAGGAAACTATTTGAACTCTTCCTTTGTTTCTCGGTTAAGAAAATGAAGGAATAATTAACAAATCTATGTTTGGTCCATGTTTGGAGCACTAGTGGAGTAGTAAAGGACTTTTCGCCATCTTTGAATGAAATAGGTGGCGGAATAAGTGCTCTTGCTTAATATGGAGTAATTCTTTTATTCCCATTTACAAGAGTTTTTTCTTATCAAAAGCATTTACAAACTCAAAAACAAGTTGTTTGAATGAATGTATTGATGTTTCTAGTATGTTGTAGTATCAATCAAGAGAAATCCCCTCAAGGGTCTTGGGAAATATCTTAACTACAACCAAATATCATGGGAGTAGCTCTCTAATGGAAATTACATATGTTTTAATATGCATAGTGAGGTCCTCCCCCCTTTTAAACTTTGGAGAACCAGGAAGCAATCTTGGAATCATTATGATTTGGACTATAAAATCAAGGGGATCCTTAAGATATTCAGCATATGTTCCCAATGGATAGGATTCTACCATAAACAACCCTAGATGGGGAGTTAGAGGAGGCATAAGAGGATGATATGGTGTAGCATAAAAATACATAGAGGAATAAGGCATACCATGAGGCTGAGCATATGAGCTAGGAAAAGAAAACATGCCCCCCTACGATAATTTGACATACATATGCAAATATGGGGGGACATTATTCTAGTACGGAGTGGTAGGCACAAAACCAAGGAATGCCACATTTCTAGTTGGGATAGAATTTGATACCACACTTTCGGATGGTGGCTGTTGAGGGTATCCATATGAGGTGTGAGGGGTAATACCTAACATGCCCGATCTAATGAGGATATCTTTAGGGTAAGGAATGCTTGTGTAAAATGGAAGAGGTGATGGCACAGAAGACACGTAAATAGGATTTTGATCATGGTAAGGGACCTTGCCTTTCCCGAAAAGAGATGAAACATGAGACGACTAGGAAATATCCAATTCCCCAACTCTATCTACCACCATAAAGATTACATTGCTCGAATATGGTGGTGTATATTTTTTGGCGTGTTCCAAGCCTTACTAAGGGATAGAGGTACCTAATGTCCTGCCATAAATTATTCTCTAGGAGAACACCCCAATTTGGGTATATTTTCCATTGTAGATGGAGGGGTAGCAATGTTAGTTTGAAGAAAAACATCATTATAATCTTGCATCCTGTTCAAGGACTAGTCCATGACATGAAAATGCTCCTAGATTATTAGGGCATTCTAATTTACTCTATAGGAACTAAAGAGATCTTCTCATCTAGTGAAATAAAATCCTCTTTAAACTGAATGGGTGTGATGCTACGGTCAAGAAGGATACACATAAGTAAGAGTCTTTCAATGTCTATGTGTGAAACTCTCTCAACTAGTTGTTGAATGCATGGAAATTTCCCTTTGTTTGCCTCATAGAAATTTCCAGACAAGGTCATGGAAATTCTATAGGAAATGTATAAATATGAAAAATGAGTGGGAAACAGGCACTCATTCCACCCAAGCTTGTTCCAAAAAAATTCATATACTTTTTCAGCTTCTTCGTTAAGGATGTGTGATTGTGCGATAGTGACAGGTGGGAGTGGTTAGGATCAGAAGACCATAATTTGAAGGCTAATATCAATTCAGTCTCAAGATAATTTGTGCTACGGTGTGGGACTCATAGATTGTAAACTTCATCTCTAAATTTTTGTGGTCCCTGAATGGTCATATGGTATGTGTATTCAATTATGTGAATGCAAGAAAGAAAACTAATTAAATAAAGGAAATCTAATCTATGTTTTGTGATTTTTCAATTATATCAAGGAAATACAACAATAAATAAGAATCTAATTAAATTAAACTATTTTTTTTGGATTTTATACATTCTGCAAAATAACTGAACAAAAAGAAGAAATGAAGAAATTACTTCTACAATTTAATTAACAGAACCTAAATAAATAAATAACCGTATGTGATTATCTATCTATGTAGAAACAAATATAATTTATTATGATTAATCAAAGATTTTCCAAAATGTAATTATGGATGTAAATCCTTGGTTCTACCCCAGAGGCATGGGAAGAAATTAAATATTCTCATAATTTTTTATTCCCCTGTAACTTCCTTAGTAGAAGTAAAGAAGGATTCAATGGACATTGTAAATTTAAATGGTTTGTAATTTCCTAAAACAAATATAGAATCTTTCCTCTAGAAAATTTTCCCTGAAAAACCCACATGGATAGGTAGGGAAGCTATATATAACCAGAAGCTTTACAAAATAAATAGAAGCTACAATAATCATCTAACTATTGCAACGATTTAAATTAAAATGGCTTATTACTCTAGTCAATAATGTGCATACAAATTAAATAAATATTTCAAGAAAGTTTTAGGAAATTCAAGTACATCCCCAACCTAGAATTTATAATATTGTGGTAAATTTGATAGTGGTTTACTCTGATGTCCCCTCATTTTATTTTCCAACATCAATTTTCAGGTGAGTCTAATGATTTTTGTTGGTAATACAGAAGAAGAAAGGAAGAAGGAGTTGGAGAAATATTGGATTATTGACAATCTGGTAGCAATGCAAGTAGAATTAGAACAAGGCAAGAGAACAATGCTTGGTTGTGTAACTTGTAGAAAGATCATGAAAACATAATAGTTCAAATCACAACAAAAATCTCTACCAATGCTTCAAGAAGAAGCTTGGTTTTTATAGTACATAGGCTAGGAAATGGTTTAATCCATTTTGTAGCCAAAGGATGCCACATCACAACAAGAAGGGGAAGTTAACATGAATTACTCATCAAGGGAAGAAGAGGAGTTTGGTATGCATTTATCAATCCTATAAACAACAAATTTGAATGAGAAATGTGCGCAAAAGGTGAGTTGGAAGAATTTAACATGTGTCCAAATCACACCTGGGAAGTCTTGGTTTAAATGAATAGAATTGCTACTCTATGTATACCATCGGTTACACAACTGTAAGTAATGGCACATTGATGATTGTGTAACCACCGTGGTAGTTCCATAACTTAAAGTGCTAAGGAAAAACACTGCAGAATGATAACGAAAGGCAAGAAAAACATGGAAATAACTAAGTAAAGTAGAATAAGCCATAAACATACACTAAAAATAGGAAATAGGACTCAAACACTGTTGGAAAATATAGTAATCATCATAGGGTAATTTTAACCATTTCTGCCAATGTAACATGTGTAATATTGGGTGTGTATACTAATCTTCTTGTGTCATGATAGAATTGTGTCTGGATAATGTTTTCTTCAACATTGATGTGGTGAATGTAATGTGTATACACTTACTTTTTGTAGATTCGGTCACTACTTGGGATAATGGTCTTGGTTGAGTTGCTGTCATGAAAATATAAAGTGGTCTATGTTATTGTTTTAGGTCTTTGATGACCTCATATTGTATTGAATTGTTGAAAACCTTGTCAAAAGAGTAAAATTTATTTGTAAAAGAATAGAAGTAATGAGATAGAACTCTTAATGCATGAAATGATTGTGTAACATCGATTCAACCCATTTTTTGTTATGAGAAAAAAAAAATCGAAGATGATTACGAGAAAACATCAACAAATAGGTTTGAATATGATTACATGAAATTTGGTTTAGATTCACTACGGTAGAGAGAAAAGTACCAATCTACATAGAACCTAAATGGTTGAAGAATGTCATGAAATTTTTTATTCCCTTGTGATCACATGTTAGCGATAGGGTCTTGGCACTAAATAAAATTATCATTCTTGAACCCTTCATTCTATTTTATCTTTCTAACTAATCTTGGTGTTGTGTCACATTGAGTACAATGTTATTATAAGGGGAGGGAGATGTAGTACCCCTATTTGAAAACATAAATTTATAGGGGGGTTTATTGTAAGGCATGTTAATTGGGATATGTAACCTATAAATTTAATCAGTGAAAAAAAACAACATAAAAATATTCTAAACAACCACCCCTATCTTATAGGTGGAAGAACAAGAATGGCATGTGAACTATTTGATCAGACACCTATAATAATGCAATCAATTATATTGTAGGATATACATAAAATGGGACTGGATTATCATATGGTCATCCATCAAGAACAAAATGGATAGTGACACATCCTAAACAACCTTTCAAACTTGTCATTTTCATTGCATAATAGTACAAACACATTATTTGAGACAAAGGTGTAACCACGGTGAAACCCAAGTTAACAGTGTAAATTTAGTAGTATTTTGATAGTCAGAGAAAGTGCAGAAGTTAAATCTCTACTTTACAAAAAATGGTAACGAAGGTGTTTGTACTCTCATTATTAAATAAATAGAACATGACAGGGTATTGTTTTAAACAGGGGCTCTCACTAGTAGTCATCTAAAAATTTATACCATTATGGGATAAATCAGCCCTGCAAACAAAGAAAAATTTGTAACCCTAATATCTCCTCATTTTACTATATACAAATTGATTGATCTGGATATGTATCTGTATCTAAAGTAGGTTCAATGGTATCTAAGAGGAAAGGAAACTACTACCTTTTTTTGTTTTATCAAGAAGTATAAGAATGAGGATGAGGAGGTGTTTCATTTGAGTGAAATGTCTAGTTGTATTGATTTTTCTTCTTATGTGCTCGTGAATATTCCTTGCAACCTCTTCCTATTTACCCTTCATTGTTGGACGATACACCAGTGTCTCCCAAACCCATGGAGGCCTATGATTTAATTATGGATTTGACCAAGATCTTATCTCACATTTCCTTCTTGGAGTTTTTGAAGAATTCGCTTCCACATCAGGTGAATTTGTTAGGTGCATTATACCTTGGCCATTTAATTCACATTACTCCTCTTCTAGAGGCCTTGGTTAATCACATAGAATTTGATGTCTATCCTATGGGAAAGCTTGAAAGAGATGATGGTTTTGTATTCGACGTTAGCAAAATTCCAACTGATGTTGAGTTGGCATGAAGAGGTGATCTGACGTTATACCTTGAGGTTTGGATTTACAACAACTATGTCAAAATCATGATGATAGATGATGGAGCATCCATCAACATATTTCCTTTCTAGTTTTGTTAGAATCTAGGCTATGGATAAAGTAATTATTCTTCAACCCGAAACACACTAAGAGGATAGGATAGTCAAAGCAACGTGCATTTGGACTATAGCGCTTCTGGTTACCCTCGGGATGAAGATGGTATTAACTGAGTTTTATATTATAGATCTAGAAACCAACTAAAATATTATTCTTGGTCAACCACGAATCCATCGAATGAAGGCAATACCTTCAACGATTTTCCAGGAAGTCAGATTCTTGCATTTGGGAAAGGGCTTCATTGCTTGGGGCAACCCAAAGCTCTTTACAATTCATCTAGCCAACTTAAAAAAGAAACCTGATGTTCACTTTGAGTTTTAGCTCCAAATTAATCAGTCGAAAAAACCTAAGGATTCAACTCCAGTATGCAATCTAATTCCTACGATGGAATTAGAAGCCCTCAAGGTGATTGAAGGGGGTGTTTCACCTAAATATGAAGTCTCTATATTTGAAATGGTATCTACAAAGACCACAAATAAGATAATGGAGTTGATGGAAAATTACCTACGAATTTTGGTTCCATTTGAATATATGGCTATGGGGTACGCTCTCTGGCTTGCTTCTCTTTCAGCCAGTGGCTATGAAGAGAGTTTCATTGTCAAAGTCTGAGAGTTAAAGGAAGAAGAAAAAAAAAATGATAAAACCTCTATCTTCCCTAGAAATTATTGGATGCTCAACAATGATGGTGTGAAATGTCATTTTTGTGATGGGGCAGATGTGATTCAAACTTCCCTGGAAGGGAAGGTTATGACCTTTACCTTCAAGCTTAGTTTCAAGCATAAAAGCAATGGTGACAAGTATGATAGCTAAGAGTATAGGTGTTTGTAACATTAGGGTTCTAGGAGATTCTCATGTTTTCACCAATCAGGTCTCGAAAGTTTATGAGACTAGAGAGGACCATCTATAACTCTATAAGACCGTCGTGCTTGAAATAAACAAAGGTTTTTATTTTATTTCTATTGAGGCTATCCCACATGAGAAAAACATGTTAGCCAACTCTATAGCTACTTCCTCTTCTCTATTTTATCCAAGTGATTATTTAAAAGAAGTCGAGTTCACTATTTTGGTTAGACCTGAACCTTTAGTTCAAAGAATGCCAACTAATCCAATTCTGACATATGTCAAGGCTGAAAATGAGACTGCCACTATGGAATTTGTAGAGAATGGTGAGGAAATCATAGGATTCATTAATGCATACACTAATCTCCACCCCACTAACCATAGGATAAGATTTTATCTTAGACCTAAGTCTTCCTCCTATTTTGGAGATCACACATTATGTCTTTCCTCATTGGAAGGTCTTGAGATCTATGAGATAAGGGAATAGGAGTTAGAATAATCTCAAGACCCAACTAGATTTGAAGAGGGTAACACCTATCTAATTGAAGGGACTGTAGATATTAATATAGGGATGAAGGAGGAATGAAATATATTGAAACTTGGTTCTTCTCTTACCCTTGATGAGATAGAAACACATATGAATGTGCTAAAGGAACAATCGAAGCCCACAGTGAAATCAATGGGGGTCACTATTATCCAATTTTTCCTGTCAAGAAAATTTCATGAAACACGACCTTGCATAGGGAAAATGGAGTGGTTGGTTCAGTCAAACAAGCTCACACTCGATTTCAAAAATTAGGTTGTAGGAAGGATCTTCAGTGAAATGCAAGGTCGGAAATAAATGGTCAATAGAACGTCAAAGAAGATCATAGCTTAAGAGGAAGAAGAATGGAGAACGGCTCAAGATTTTAGACTTCACATTTTTTGGCACTTCGGAGAAAAATAGGACAAAAATGGGTCAGCAATGTCCAAACTCCGAAACCCCATAAGTCTGAAATTTTTGGACTTTTGGGTTTTAGACTTTCAAAACTCTCAAAGTGAAAAAAGGAAAAAATGGCCACCAAAGTCTGAAATTTCAGACTTTTAGGATTTTGGAAATCTTGTGAAGGATCCAAAAATGAATTGGTAAATTCTATAATCTTGAAGTCTGAAAGTCTGAAATTTTAGACTTTCAGGGTTTTAAGGCTTTTGAGAATCATGCATAGAAAAATTTAGTAAAAAGCCTAAAATCCAAAATTCTGAAAGTCTGAAATTTTAGAATTTTTTGTTTTAGAGTTTTAGAGGTTCGAGACTCGGGGTTTCAGAAGTCTCGATGAGAATATAAAAAAAGTGCCAAAAATGTCTAAAATCCTAAAAGTCTTAATCCCGAAAGGGTTTGGATTTCGGAAGTCAACGTAGGTTTCAGGGTTAACGCAGTGGCAAGTTCAAGTTTCAAATTTTTTGAACTTCAGATTTTAGACTTTTGAAACTCTTAAGGTGATTTGGGTGATGAATAGCATTTCAATCTCCAAAATGGAAATGTCTGAAAGTATGAATTTTGGTATTTCAGAGGTTGCATGCATTTCAGAGTTTTGGAACTCCTATCCCGTCATTTTTGCATAATGACTCGACAACCTTCAGATGCACTAAGTTCTTAAAAATGAAAAATATAGTTCACCATTTTTTGATGTGTCCTAGGTTTCTCACCTACCATCATCATGAGGTATGGGCTTCCTTTTTTGCCCATCATTTTTGCAGGAGTATTTAATTCAGTTTTGGGTGGTTGAGGGAAGATTTCGAATTTCTTCTCTTCCCCCTTCTGTCATTCTTCCTATATATTGTAAGGAGGGGAATTTTTCTAAAGGTTGGACATTTTGGTTTTACGTCCTCCCTTATTTCCTTGTTTGCATGTGAATTTGTGGAGTTCAAACCTCCCATCTAAACTTTAAATGCAATCTTGCCTCTTGGCCATTGTAATTCACAATATCAAAGATTTGGAGCAACAATGAAAATTATGTGGATGATTTTCAACCCTATCTTTTGTTATTGCATCTTCCTGATCACTCATTGTAATCCTGGTAATCTGTGCATGGTGGTTGTACTTCAATTTTAATGTTTTGTGTTTAATGGAAAAGCAGGTGTAAAACATTCCTTTGGTGCACCACCTTTGTTATTTTAGGTTTAATTTCTTGCATCTTCTTAACCTTGTCTCCTTTGCAAGTTAGAGTAGGTTTTAGAGAAGATCGTCTACAATTTGAATGTGTGCATATGAACAGAGGAATAGGAACCAACTTTCATCCGGAGAGATTTCCTGATTACAAATTCCCACACTTTGGGAAAAGATCCATGTTATGTAATCACACTGAGAGTTTCAACCCATCGAGTTGCAAATATTCAAGGGTGTTGTGATTACGCATCAATAGTCACTTCAAAGGGCATGTTACTACTTGGAAGATTTGTCAAATGGGTTATTTTTGGCTCACTTTAGAGTATGATGCCATCAAATATGTGCACAGATGCCAGAAGTGTTAAGAGTTTTTGCATGAGATTCACATTCCTTCTAAATCTCTACAGCCAATTGTGAAACACTTTCCCTTTTTCTACTTGGGGTCTATTGTTGCAAATCAGCAGCACCCTTGGATGTTCATTAGAAATCTAGTTTTATATTTTGGACATCCAGTGTGATTGCACCACATTAAATCCTCTCCCCAAGTGTGGGAATTGAAAAATGGGAGAGAAATCTCCATATTAGAGGTTGGTTCCTCAACTTCCCTGATCAGATATATCACTTACAAGTTGCAAAGGTTTAAATTCCTAATTCCTACTCTGAATTCCAAGGGGAAAAAGATAGGGAATGCAAGAAAAATGAGACTAATGCTAATGAGGTGATGCACCAAAGGAGTAGCAGAAACTTAATACTATAATACATACACAATCCACAAGAAAACACAGCACAAAGCATGCATAAATTTCCCAAGATGTAATGAAAGATCAGGAAACAATGGTAAATATATGAAAGGATTGAGGGATTTTAATCACAGAGTATTCATTATCATTCCAGATCCAATACAATGCATCGTAGTGACCAAGGGGCAAAAAAGGGCGTTGTATTGCATGGAAAGGTAAAATTTCCACAAATTTTGCCAAAAGGAAGAAAAAGGGAAGTTGCAGAGTTGAAAAGTGTCTCTTTTTTTGAAAAATAAGCCTATTCTAGCTTTTACAGTGCTAGAAACGACCCTAGGAGAGAGAAACATGGGAAAACATGTGAGAGCTTCAACCAACGACCAAAAATGCAATAAAACAACATGGGCATCCTTACAGGTCCATCGCTTGACATTTTTCACAATGCTAGGAGAGAATGCGAGCCATTCTTCATTAAAAATGGTGGTTGAAATGTCATTTCTGTCCATGACCACGTGCCAAAGGTGTTTTTCAATTTTCTCTCTCCAAACTCCATCAAAATACAAAAATGACCCCGGAATCTTATAGATAATTTCACCAGCTTTCTGTTGATGTAAAGAACGTGAAAAATTGAGTCTGGATTGAAAGTTATGGCCATTTGAAATTTTAGGGAAAAACTAGGGACAAATTGGATTGGCGGGTGAAAATTTTGAAATTTTCCACTTTTTGCATTTGGGAAAATTTCCCGAAAAATCCCCACGCTCTGCCATTCTGGGTACCACACAGCACGTTTTGATTGGGCACGAGCCTTCTACGCTTTATTTCCCACCATTTTGGCCATTGGAAAATTTTTCAAAAATTCTCTACTGGGTCAATGAGTTGAGGACACGTGGCACGTTATGATTAGCTACGGGCATCACCTTTTAAATTTTCCATCACTGTTTGACCATTTTTTCTCGTTGGACACATGGTAAAACCCCATTGGATGTGGCTTTTTCCCTTCAATTTTTTTTTGCGGCCTTGTCCTGAGTTTTTTGCCACCATCGAACACATGGCAAGATTCCATTGGCTCACGTTTGGGGGGACGGTTTTTTCCTTTTAAAATTTCCTCTGTTTTTTCTTTGGGAAAATTTCAAAATTTTCCCCCACCTTCCGAAGCTCCGGTGCCATGTGGCGGGCTCCCATTGGATGTGGGAACCAGGGAAAACATTTTTTCTTTTGATTTTAGCATTTGGGAAAAAATCCCAATCTCCCCCCGTGCTCCATCGTTCCGACCCCTGGGGACACATGGCCTGAGGCCATTGGATGTGAACTTTGTAGGAAAAAATTTGACTTTGTGCCCTCACAAAATATTTCACCAAAATTTAAACTTAACCTCTGTGCTCTGCCGGTCCGAGGCAATAGGACAAGTGGCACAATGTGGATGGGCGTGGGCCTATCCCAAAAATTTTTCCATGGAGCCAACACTTAGTCATTTTTTCAGTTTTTTCCTCTTTGGACACGTGGCACGATCCAATTTGCCGGTGGGCCTGCGGGGTGAAATATTTCCTTTTGAAATTTTCCAAACACTTGGTAAAAAATCCAAGTTTTCCACTGACCCCCGCCACTTCCTTGGACACATGGCACCATCTTATTGGCTGTGGGCCTTTAAGGGGAAAATTTCCCAAAAAAACTCTGTCGAGCCATAACTTCAAAAATACATGGAGTTAGGAGGAAAAATTTACCTTTCTGGAAATCTGAGAAAAAGATATATCCAATAGTGCCATTTCCAAAAAGTCTTGAGTGCCTAAAAAGAGAAAAAATTATGACTAAGGAATAAGAGAGGGAAGAATGAAGGAGTTAGCCACAAAATGAGCAAGGGGCACATTTTGGATAACAATTTTGGTGACTTAGAGGGGTCATCTCCCTGGTCGATGAAGTTACCAGTTTCCTGAAGCAATCCATTGGGCATGGAGTCATCAAATTCTCTGCTTGGTACCCCAACTGATTAGAACACTACAAGCAGGAAGACGCAGGGTGGCACATAACTTGATTGGAGCAAAGCCTTTAACACACATTTCCAGAAACAACAAGCTTGTGCCAAAGCACTTAGGGAATGCAAAGCTAATCTATAGCAAAACAATGTGCACAAGCACTTGGATGAATGAAAACCTAAGCTAATATGTACAAGGTGGAGAATTCTCTTTAGTAGCAATGCTTTAGATGGATCCCATTGACTAGAATTTTCAGTTCTTCACCATTCAATGAAGACAATTGGAAAGCATTACTATCCTTACACTTTGTGACCATGTATGAGCCACTCCAGATGGCATCAAATTTTGAATGCCTTCCCAGTTTTTCTCTGTCTGCATCCCATTTTAACACTAGATCTCCAACTTGGAAAGATCTATCCCTGGCCTTCCTATCAAAGGTCTTCTTGATCAAAGCTTGATCCTTCTCCATTGCTTGGGATGCCTAATTTCTGATTTCTTAGAGTTCCATCAATTCTGTATATATAACCTCCATGGACTCAAACTCCAACAACTCCAACTATTTCAGGAGTTCCAATGTTGGAAACTCAAGTGACATGGGAAAAATTACCTCTCTTCCATAAATAAGCTTGAATGGGGAGTTACCTGTAGATCTCTTGGGAGTTATCCTATCAGCCCATAAGGCTGATTTCAACTTGGTATGCCAAGACCTCTGATTTTCATCAAGATTCCTCCTAATGATCCTTAACAAGTTCTTGTTTGTAGAATCAGCCTGGCCATTACCCCGAGGGTAATAGTTTGATGAAGTACTTAGGAAGATCCCATTTTTTATATCCCATTCAGTTACCTTGGACTCAACGAATGCCAATGCATTATCTGATACTTTTGTAGTAGGTATGCCAAATCTGGTTGTTATTCCCTCATAGAAATCTAGGATACTAGATTCATTTGCTTCCTTGAGTGCTACTGCCTCAGTCTAATTGGTGAAGTAATCTATTGCTGTTAAAATCCATTTGTGCCCTTGGCTTGAATTTTGATTAATGACTCCAATGAAGTCCAAACCCCATTGCATGAATGGTTGGTCAACTGAAATTGGATGCAATGGAAGGGCAGCTAGTCTCTCTTTTCCCATGAAGAAGGCACAATTCTTGCACCTCTTGATCCATGCATAACAATCATAGAAACTCTTAGGTGAATAATAGCCAACCCTCATGATCTTTAGAACTGTCACTCTCAGTGAAAAATTACCACTAGCTGATCCACCGTGGAACTCTTCCAGCACCCTATGAATCTAATTTGTACCAATGCACCTCAACAACACTCCATTCACATCCTTTTTGAACAAAACACGATCAACAAGGGCATACGGGACAACTTGTAATCTAAAGTGTCTTCTTTTGGACTTGTTCATCTCTGGAGGGAATAGACCTATCCTTAGGAAGTGCATTATGTCTTGGGTCCAACAAGAAGAGAGGACACCATCATTTTCCTTTTGAGTGCATCCTTGCTCATGGTTGTCATGCAACGCCAAAACAACCTCCTTATCATTGCATGCTTCATTTTGTTTACTCAAAAATCAGCTGCTCACACAAACCTTTTCCTCTGAGTAACTTGGTGACTTTGATTTCTATGTCATACTCCATGACATTAGTAATCCAACCTACTCTTGTTTCATTCAAGTCTTTGTTGAGGAGGAAGTCTTTAACTCCCACATGAGAAACCAACAATTGAACCTTGTTGTTTGAAACTAGATGCTTGAATTTCTTCAAGCTCATGATTACTGCAAGAATATGCTTCTCAATGAAAGAATATCTCACCTCATTAGCATTAGTCTCATGGCTGAAGAAATCAACTGGCTACTCCTCATTGTCTTTGTTCTGCTGTACCAAAATTGTAGAAATAGTATCATCATCCCCAAATGCATAGAGGATGAAATCCTTGAAGAAATCTAGGTTAACAAGAGTTAGGGCTTGAGAGATGGCTTCTTTGATTGCTTCACAACTTTGCTTGCCTTTTGTTGTCCATTTGAAAGCCATGTTTTTCTTCAACATCTTGGTGATACGCTTGACTAGGGCTGAAAAATTTGCGACAAACCTCTAAACAAAATTTATTGTCCCCAACAAACTTTGGAGGGCCTTCTTGTGGCTTGGAAATGGTAGTGCTCTTATGGCTTCAACTCTTTCTAGATCAATTGCCAATCATTCTTTAGAGACAATGTGGCCAAGGAGATTTCCTTCATGGGCTAGAAAAATACACTTTTTAGGATTCAAGGATACTCCAAATTTTCTGCACCTTTGGAACACTTGTCTCAAATGAAAGATATGGTCTTCTGCATTTTTTGAAAAAACAGTGATATCATCAAGATATATTAGTACCATGTTGTTAATCAAATCTTTGAACACCATTTCCATTGGTCTTTCGAAGGTAGCTCCAGCGTTGGACAACCCAAATGGCATTTTCCTATATGCATAAGTTCCCCATTTAGTTTTAAAGGTTGTCTTGAATTGATCTTCTTCTTTCACCATAATCTGATTTTACCCCGAATAGCCATCAAGTAATAAAAACCTGTCAGAGCCAGCAACAACTTGTGAAATCTTCTGAATGGAAGGAAGTGGATAATGATCCTTGAGAGATGCTCTATTCAAATCTCTAAATTCAACACACAATCTGATTTCCCCACTCTTCTTTCTAACTGGAACCAATTTGGCCACCCAACTATAATGCTTGATAGGGAATATGATTCTTGACTCTAATAACTTATTGAATTCCTTTCTCATGAGAGGCTCCATGTGTGGATTGAATGCCCTTTGTTTTTGTCTAATGGGTTTAGTACTTGGATCTAATTCAATGGTATGTTGAGCTAACTTGGGATTGAAACCTTTCAAATCTTTATAGCTCTAAGCAGACACATCAGGGAATTCTTGAGAAAACCATATGAACTCATACCTTTCTTTCTCAGATGTCACTTTACCAACTTGGAGTGATTTTCCTTCTTCCACCAAGATGGACACTGAATCTTCTCCCTTGACTTGGATGTTTGCTTTCTCCTTCCTAAACTCATCATTAGGATTGAAAATGGACTCCAAAGTAATAAGTCCCTTTGATATTTTGTTGGTTCTTAGCTGTACCACTTGGTCACCATACTGCTACTCCAACTTTTCCTGATTTTTAGCTGAGAACTTAGCCTCTTCTTGCAAGAAATGGATGATTTGTTGATCATTTTCAAACACTTGCCAACTTACATTATTTTCTAGCACTGAAGGCTTTACAATCACATGGATGTTTGGTTGTACCTTGTCTTTTTGGATGCTTTCAACAACATCAAAGGCTGCTCCAACTACTACAAGCCTGTCAGCAGCTTGGTTCTCTTATATAGGAAATGATTGTATGCCAAAGCCCTCAAAATCTTCAATGAGGTCCCACACCCTATTTTGGTAACATTTGAGCAGATCATTCTTGACAGCATGTTGCCCCTTAGCTTGGTTGACAATTAACTCACTGTCACCAAAGACTTGCAAGTTCTTTAATCCTCTCTTGATTGACCATTGCAATCCTTATATCAAAGCTTCATATTCCACAGTGTTATTAGAGCATGCAAACTGAAATCTAAAAGTTGAGTAATACTTAACTCCTTGAGGTGAAACAAGAATAGCTCCCCCTCCTGCACCTTGTCTGCTCCTCGATCCATCAAAAAATAACTGCCATACCTCGTTGTCATCCTTGTAGTTTGGCTTGGTGATGCTAGGAATAGGCTTATTTTCTTCTTGCATACAATAGAATCCTAGCTCAGATTCTTCTATTTCTTGATAAGGATCAAAAGCATGCACCTTGCTTGCCCATTCATCAAGAGACAAATCTGGGATGCTTCCAACCTTGGTGTCAGCTTCATAAGTGCTTGGATAATCCTCTTGATCAAATGTTGAACAATTGGTATTGATTTGACTTGGATTGTAAGGCTCAATGTGAAAGTTTGCAATAGGATCAGATCTGATTGTGGCCTTGGTTCCATATCTTGTTCTAAACAACATGTGTGACCAATCAGTAGATAAGTAACCTCCAATCTTGGCTTTGAAATCCCTTGAAAAACATAGGGAAAAGAGTGGTGGAAGGTCTATTACTGAGACATCTTACAAAACAACGACGTTGGGACATGCATGCAAAGTAAGACTCAAGTCCTTTATCACTCCAACTGTTGTTACTACTATCCCATATAATTACACTATCCCTTTGGATATGACCTCATATTAAATTCCCAATTAATTAGATATTTGCTTGGGCATTACTGAACTACTTTCTCTAGAATCAATCATACAGTTGTGTACTAAATGGTTTCCAATGATCAATGAAACATAGAATGGAGGGGGCTTCAACATCTTACCTTGTTGTCCTCCATGATTCCCCTCAGGCTGGGTAGCATTTGTGAGCACCTTCTCTTACACCTAGACCTACTGATTTGAAGTTGACCAGTCCTTCACGGCAGCTTGTAGCAAATCTCTTTGTCCTGGGATAGATAGTGATTCCCACATTGATATGTTTACATTTGTCTTCTTCATTTGATCAATGATGTTGAATGGAGATGAAGCATCTCTTTGCTTTCCCTTGGCCTTCACATTCATCCCTTACATATGGACAAAAACAAATGACATTTGAGTTGGCCTAGGAGCTGTTTTAAGTATCCCTTGTGTGTTTAGAACTGAATTTTGTTTGCCAATAATTTGTGGAGTGATAGAAGATTGTGGATTACTTTGAGCCAACAGCTGTTCTTCACCCAAATTTCTCCTTTTTGACCTTGTGTTGGCTGCAACAATTTGGGGAATTGTTTGATTCATGCCACAAAAATCTTCTGCCTGCCAATTTACAAGTGTGGTATCATTTGGAGCTAATTATTGCTAGAATGTGTCTTATCGTTGGTTATTTCCTTGACTACCTTCACCCTCCACACAAGTAGTTTTCACCATTAATTCTTGATTTAAGGCACCATTGAAGCACATAGATTGGTTGTGAGGTTCATTGCATATGAAACACCAATCATACTCTTGAGCTATGTCGTTTTACACTGGCACTAATGCCTTAGAGGCAGATATAGCATTGGGATTATAGGGCTGAAACGGTCTGTTGGCAAGAGGTCTTGTTTGATTTTGATTTGCAACTGGATTAGGTGGTCTTTGAGGCTGGTATGGCTGCCTATTAGGCTGATCTTGAGGCTAGAAAGGAGGTCTAAAACCTTGGGCTTACTACCTCTTGAGTGTAACTAGTTCATTACCTAGATTTTTCAATTGCTTCATGAATTCTTGAAGTTCATTTGAGGCACTAGGAGATGAAGTAAAAGATCCACTTGAATTCTAATTTCTTGGAGTGAGAATAGGGGCTAAAATAGTCACTTGACTAGTATTTAGGCTCTCTAAACTTGGAGACAATCACATTGGAGGCCTAGGAGCTAGCTTGCCAGCTTGAATCAAACAATTTTCAGCTCTAATGGCACTGTTATAAGCAACAGGGATAGTTGTAACTCCCATGGATTGAATCAACATAGAAATATCAGAATTTAAAGATTTAAGGTAATATAGAAAAAAACCTTCTACTACTGGCCTTACTGCCACTGGAATTCTCTCCCAAGTCATTTGAAATCTGAAGTTGAAGTCAGTCAGCTGCTCATTGGGAGCTCTCTTGATGGTTGTCAACTGTTTCAAAAGGGACAAGTTATCTCCCTTTTCTCCAAACTACTCATGGAGGGCTATACATAGCTGGTTCCAATTTTGGATAAAACCTAAGGCAAGACTTTGGAACCATTGTAAAGCTATCCCTTTGAATGAAGATTCCAGCAATTTGATAGCAATTTGCATCTCATTAATCTCATGGATTGTACAAATATTATCAATATCCTTAACATGATCACCAGGAGTGGTCTAATTTTCTCCAGTAAAGTATGGAATGTTCTTCAATGCTGCAACTGGGATTGGATTCTGTGCATTAAGAGCAAGTGGGCTACTACAAGTGAAATTGACATAGGGGTTGTTTTGTGCCATTCTGATTGGCCTTAGAACCCTTGTTGATTGAATGAACTGCCTACTAGGTGGAGGGCTTGATAGAGTTTTTTTTGGTGGAGATGGAGACCTTTGAATTCTCCTCCCTCTTTCCCTTCTTCTTAGAGATAACTTTAGATACTCAAATAACACCTCTTCTTCTCCAACTCTTGACCTTGTGGTGATTCTTCTCATGAGTTTTCAGGCCTGCACTGCTAAAACCAGTTGATTCTTCTTCCTTGGAGTCACCAGATGTGTAATTTAGGGCTCTTTTAAGTAAGAAACTTGCAAAAAATGTACATCAATTTGTTACAATGAAGATGAAGACCTCTAAGGTCCCACCTGGTGTGCCAACATTGTTTTTACAAATCAGCAGCACCCCTGGATGTTGATCAGACTTCTATTTTAATCTTTTGGACATCCAGTGTGATTGCACAACATTGCATCCTCTCCCCAAGTGTGGGACTTGAAAAATTGGAGAGGAATATCTAGATTAGAGGTTGGTTCCTCAACTCCCCTAATCAGATATATCACTTACAAGTTGCAGAGGTTTAAATTCCTAATTCCTACTCTAAATTCCAAGGGAACAAAGATAGGGAATGCAAGAAAAATGAGACTAATGCTAATGAGGTGATGCACTAAAGGAGTAGCAGACACCTAATACTACAATACATACACAATCTAAAAGGAAACACATCACAAAGCATGCACAAATTTCTCAAGATGTAATGAAAGATCAGGAAACAATGGTAAATATATGAAAGGATTGAGGGATTTTAATCACAAAGCATACATTATCATTCCAAATCCAATACAATGCATCACAGTGACCAAGAGACAAAAAGGGTACTGTATTGCATGGAAAGGTAAAATTTCCACAAATTTTACCAAAAGGAAGAAAAAGGGAAGTTGCAGAGCTGAAAAGTGTCTCTTTTTTTGAAAAATAAGCCTATTCTGGCTTTTACAGTGCTAGAAACGACCCCAGGAGAG
This sequence comes from Taxus chinensis, assembly GCA_019776745.2. Taxonomy (NCBI): domain Eukaryota; kingdom Viridiplantae; phylum Streptophyta; class Pinopsida; order Cupressales; family Taxaceae; genus Taxus; species Taxus chinensis. The sequence goes on along the minus strand of CM034152.1, from coordinate 236,816,837 downwards.
AGAAACACAGGAAAACATGGGAGAGCTTCAAAAACTGACAAAAAATGCAATAAAATAGAATGGGCATCCTTACAGATCCATCTCCTGACATTTTTCACCATGCTGGGAGAGAATGCAAGCCATTCTTCATTAAAAATGGTGGTTGAAACGTCATTTTTATTCATGACCACGTGCCAGAGGTATTTTTAAATTTTATCTCTCCAAACTCCATCAAAATATATAAATGATCCCGGAATCTTGTATATAATTTCACCAGCGTCCCGTTGATATAAAGAACGTGAAAAACTGAGCTCTGGATCGAAAGTTATGGCCATTTGAAATTTTAAGGAAAAACAGGGACAAATCGGATTGGTGGGCAAAATTTTTGAAATTATACACTTTTTTCATTTGGGAAAATTTCACAAAAAATCCCCATGCTCCACCGATCCAGGTGCCACATGGCATGTTTTGATTGGGCATGGGCCTTCTGCACTTTATTCCCCACCGTTTTGGCTATTGGAAAATTTTCCAAAAATTCTCCACCGGGCCAATGAGTTGAGGACACGTGGCACGTTATGATTAGTTGTGGGCATCGCCTTTTAAATTTTCCATCATTGTTCGACCATTTTTTCTCATTGGACACATGTCAAAACCCCATTGGATGTGGATTTTTCCCTTCGAATTTTTTCTGCGGGCTTGTCTTGAGTTTTTTGCCACTACTGTACACGTGGCGAGATTCCATTAGCTCGCATTTGGGGGGATGGTTTTTTCCTTTTAAAATTTCCTCTATTTTTTCTTTGGGAAAATTTCCAAATTTTCCCCCACCTTCCGAAGCTCCGGTGCCATGTGACGGGCTCCCATTAGATGCGGTACCCAGGGGAAAAGATTTTTTCTTTTGATTTTAGCCCTTGGGAAAAAATCTCAATCTCCCCTCGCGCTCTGCCATTCCGACCCCTGGGGACACATGGCCTGAGGCCATCAGATGTAGACTTTGCGGGAAAAAATTTGACTTTGCACCCTCATGAACTATTTTTCCAAAATTTTAACTTAACCTCTACGCTCCGCCGGTCCGAGGCCATAGGACACGTGGCACAATGTGGTTGGGCATGGGCCTATCCCGAAGATTTTCCCATGGCACCAACACTTAGTTGTTTTTTTCATTTTTTACCCTTTGGACACGTGGCATGATCCGATTCACCGACGGGCCTGTGGGGTGAAATATTTCCTTTTGAAATTTTCCAAACACTTGGTAAAAAATCCAAGTTTTCCTTCAGCCCCCGCCACTTCCTTGGACATGTGGCACCTTCTTATTGGCTATGGGCCTTTCAGGGGAAAATTTCCCAAAAAAACTCCACCGAGCCATAACTTCAAAAATACGTGGAGTTAGGAGAAAAACTTTACCTCTCTGGAAAGCTGAGAAAAATATCTATCCAATGCTGCCATTTCTAGAAAGTCTTGAGTGCTTGAAAAACAAAAAATTATGATTAAGGAACAGGAGAGGGAAGAATGAACGGAGTTAGCCACAAAATGAGAAAAGGGCACATTTTGGATAACAATTTTGGAGACTCAAAGGGGTCATCTGCCTACTGGATGAAGTTACCAGTTGCCTAAAGCAATCGATTAGGCATGGAGACATAAAATTCTCTGCTTGGTACCCCAACTGATTAGAACACTACAAGGAGGAAGATGGAGGGTGGCACATCACCTGATTGGAGCAAAGCCTACAACACACATTTCCAAGAACATCAAGCTTGTGCCAAAGCACTTAGGGAAAGAAAATCTAATCTATAGAAAAAAAATGTGCTCAAGCATTTGGAGGAATGAAAACCTAAGCTAATATGTACAAGGTGGAGAATTCCCTTCAGTAGCAATGCTTTAGATCGATCCCATTGACTGGAATCTTCAGTTCTTCGCCATACAATGAAGATAATTGGAAAGTATTGTTGTCCTTACACTTTGTGACCATGTATGGGCCACTCCAGATGGCATCAAATTTCGAATGCCTTCCCGGTTTTTCTCTGTCTGCATCCCATTTTAACACTAGATCTTCAACTTGAAAAGATCTATCCCTGGCCTTTCTATCAAAGGTCTTCTTGATCAAAGCTTGATCCTTCTCCATTGCTTGGGATGCTTGATTTTTGATTTGTTAGAGCTCCATAAATTCTACATATCTAACCTCCATGGGCTCAAACTCCCATAACTCCAACTATTTCACAAGTTCCAATGTTGGAAACTCAAGTGACATGGGAAAAATTACCTCTCTTCCATAAACAAGCTTGAATGGGTAGTTACCTGTAGATCTCTTGGGAGTTATCCTATCAGCCCATAAGGATGATTTCAACTTGGTATGCCAAGACCTCTGATTTTCATCAAGAATCATCCTAATGATCCTTAACAAGTTCTTGTTTTTAAATTCAGCTTGGCCATTACCCTGAGGGTAATAGTTTGATGAAGTACTTAGGTAGATCCCATTTTTGACAGCCCATTCAATTACCTTGGACCCAACGAATGCCAATGCATTATCTGATACTATTATAGCAAGTATGATAAATCTAGTTGTTATTCCCTCATAGAAGTCCAGGATACTAGACTCATTTTCTTCCTTGAGTGCTATTGCCTCAGTCCACTTGGTGAAGTAATCTGTTGCTATTAAAATCCATTTTTGCCCTTGGCTTGAATTTGGATTAATGACTCCAATGAAGTCCAAGCCCCATTTCATGAATGGCTGGTCAACTGAAATTGGATGCAATGGAATGGCAGCTAGTCTCTCTTTACCCATGAAGAATTCACAATTCTTGCACCTCTTGATCCATGCATAGCAATCACTAAAAATCTTGGGCCAATAATAGCCAACCCTCATGATCTTTAGATCCATCACTCTCAGTGTAAAATGACCACCAGCTGATCCACCGTGGAACTCTTCCAGCACCCTATGAATCTGATTTGTACTAATGCACCTCAACAAAACTCCATTCACATCCTTTTTAAACAAAACACCATCACCAAGGGCATACGGGACAGCCTGCAATCTAAAGTATCTTCTTTTGGGATTTATTCATCTCTAGAGGGCATAGACCTTTGCTTAGGAAGTGCATTATGTCTTGGGTCCAGCAAGGAGTGAGGACACCATCATTCTCCTTCTTGAGTGCATTCCTTGCTCATGGCTATCTTGCAATGCCAAAAACATCCTCCTTCTCATTGCATGCTTCCTTTTGTTTGCTCAAAATCAGCTTCTCACACAATCCTGTTCCTTTAACCAACTTGGTGACTTTGATCTCAATGTCATACTCCATGACACGAGTAATCCAGCCTACTCTCTTTTCATTCAAGTCTTTGTTGAGGAGGAAGTCTTTAACTCCCACATGAGAAACCAAAAATTGAACCTTGTTGTTTGAAACTAGATGCTTGAATTTCTTCAAGCTCCTGATTACTGCAAGAACATGCTTCTCAATGAAAGAATATCTCACCTCATAGTCCTCCAGGATTTGGCTGAAGAAATCAATTGGCTACTCCTCGTTGTCTTTGTTCTGTTGTACCAAAATTGTAGAAATAGTATCATCATCGCCAAATGCATAGAGGATGAAATCCTTGGAGAAATCTAGGTTAACAAGATTTGGGGCTTGAGAGATGGCTTCTTTGATTGCTTCAAAATTTTCCTTGCCTTCTGTTGTCCATTTGAAAGCCATGCTTTTCTTCAACATCTTGGTGATAGGGTTGACTAGGTCTACAAAATTTGGGACAAAACTCCGAAGAAAATTTACTCTCCCCAAGAAACTTTGGAGGGCCTTCTTGTGGCTTGGAAATGGTAGTGATCTTATGGCTTCAACTCCTTCTAGATCAATTTCCAATCCTTATTTAGAGACAATGTGGCCAAGGATTTTTCCTTCATGGGATAGAAAAATACACTTTTTAGGATTTAAGGATACTCCAAATTTTCTGCATCTTTAGAACACTTGTCTCAAATGAAAGAGATGGTCTTTTACATTTTTTGAAAAAACAGTGATATCATCAAGATATATCAGCACCATGTTGTTAATCAAATCTTTGAACACCATTTCCATTGCTCTTTGGAAGGTAGCTCTAGTGTTGGACAACCCAAATGGCATTTTCTTGTATGCATAAGTTCCCCATTTGGTTGTAAAGGCTATCTTGAACTGATCTTCTTCTTTCACGATAATTTTATTATACCCCGGATAGCCATCAAGTAATGAAAACCTCTCGAAGCCAGCAACAACTTGTAAAATCTGCTCCATGGAAGGAAGTGTGTAATGATCCTTGAGAGATTCTCTATTAAAATCTCTGAAGTCAACACACAATTTGATTTCCCCACTATTCTTTCTAACTGGAACCAAGTTGGCCACCCAACTAGAATGCTTGATAGGAAATATGATTCTTGAATCTAATAACTTATTGAATTGCTTTCTCATGAGAGGCTCCATGTGTTGATTGACTGGCCTTTGTTTTTGTCTGATGGGTTTATTACTTGGATCCAATTCAATGGTATGTTGAGCTAACTTGGGATTAAAACCCTTCAAATCTTCATATCTCCAAGTAAACACATCAGGAAATTCTTGACAAAAATATATAAACTCATACCTTTCTTGCTCAATTGTCACTTTACCAACATGGAGTGATTTTCCTTCTTCCACCAAGATGTACACTGAATCTTCTCCCTTGACTTGGATGTTTGCTTTCTCCTTCCTAAACTCATAATTAGTACTGAAAATGGACTCCAAAATAATAAGTCCCTTTGGTAGTTTATTGGTTCTTAGCTGTACCGCTTGGTCACCATACTACTGCTCCAACTTTTCCTGATTTTTACCTGAGAACTCTACCTCTTCTTGCAAGAAATGGATGATTTGCTGATAATTTTCAAACACTTTCCAACTTACATTGTTGTCTAGCACTAAAGGACTTATAATCACATGGATGTTTGGCTGTACCTTGTCTTTTTGGATGCTTTCAACAACATCAAAGGCTGCTCCAACTGTTGCAAGCCTGTGAGAAGCTTGGTTCTCTTTTCTAGGAATGAATTTTATGCCAAATCCCTCAAAATCTTCAATGAGGTCCCACACCCTATTTTTGTAACACTTGAGAAGATCATTCTTGATATCATGCTACCCCTTAACTTGGTTGAAAATCAACTCATTGTCACCAAAGACTTGCAAGTTCTTTAATCCTCTCTTTATTGACCAATGCAATCCTTGTATCAAATCTTCATATTCAACAGTGTTATTAGAGCATGCAAACTAAAATCTAAAAGCTAAGTAATACTTAACTCCTTTAGGTGAAAAAAGCATATCTCCCCCTCCTGCACCTTGTCTACTCCTTGATCCATCGAAAAGCAACTACCATACCTCGTTGTCATCCTTGTGGTTTATCTTGGTGATGCTAGGAATAGGGTGATTTTCTTCGTGCATGCAATAGACTTCTAGCTCAGATTCTTCTATTTCTTGATAAGGATCAAAATCATGCACCTTGCTTGCCCATTCATCAAGAGTCAAATCTGGGATGCTTCCAGTCTTGGTGTTAGCTTCATCAGTGCTTGGATAATCCTCTTGATCAAACGTTGAACAATTGGTATTGATTTGACTTGGAGTGTAAGGCTCAATGTGAAAGTTTGCAATAGGATCAGATTTGATTATGGCCTTGGTTCCATATCTTGTTCTAAACAACATGTGTGACCAATCAGTAGATAAGTAACCTCCAATCTTTGCCATAAATTCATTGAAAAATGGCCATAAATTCATTGAAATTTACTTCCCCTTCTTTTTATGATGTGGAGTCCTTTGGATGATAAATGGCTTAGAACATATCCCAACCTATGTATATAAAAATGAAGCTTCTTCCCGAAGCATTGGTTGGAGATTTTTGTTATGATTTTCATAGTTATGTTACCATGATATTGCTAGAAACTACAAAACCAAGCACTATTCTCTTACATTGTTATTATTCTACTAGCATTGCTACCAGATTTCTAGTAAGCCACCATTACTCTAACACCTTCTTCCTTTCTTATTTTGTATTACTGACACAACTCCCTAGAATCACATGAACATTGAAGTTGGAAAATAAATTGAGGGGACATTAAATTATACTACAAATTTCTTTACCACAGTACTACAAATTCTAGGTTGGGGATGTAGTTGGATTTCCTAAATCTTTCTTGAATACTCTATTTAATATGTATGAAAATTATTGACTAGAGTAACAAACCATTTAATTTAAATTGTTTCAATAGTTAGATCATTACTATAGCTTCTATTTCTACTATAAATATTCTGGTGATAGATAGCTTCCCTGCCTATTGTTGTGGGTTTGCAAGGGAAGATTGTCTAGAGAAAAGCTTCTGTATTTGTTTTAGGAAATTATGATCCATTTCAATTTACAACCTCCATAGATTCATTCTTTTCTTATACCAAGGAATTTACAAGGGAAGAAAAGCTTCTGATAAGCTTTGATTTCTTCTCGTGCCTCTGATATAGAACGGATAATTTACATCCACAATTACATTTTGAAAAATATTTGCTTGATTATAATATCTTAGTTTTGTTTCAACACAGATAGATAATCACATCTAGTTATTTATTTGTTTAGGTTCTGTTAATTAAATTGTAGAAGTAATTTCTTCATTCTTTTGTTTATTTTATAGAAAGTATAAAATCCAAAAACATTAGTGTAATTTAATTAGATTTTTATTTATTATTATATTTCCCTTATATAATTGAAAAATCATAAAACATATCTTAGATTTCGTTTATTTAATGAGTTTGATTTATTGCATTAGCTTAATTGAATATGGATACCATATGACCATTCAGGGACCACAAAAATCAAGAGACAAATTGTATGATCCTTGAGTCCCCACAGCCTAATGCAACTTATCTTGAGAATGACATTACTATGGGCCTTCAGATTATGTTCTTTCAATCCTCAACACTCCCACCTATCACTATTACACAATTGCATCTCCTTAACAAAGAATCCAAAAAAATTTACGGCTTTTGGTTCAACAATCCTAGGCGGAACTAATTCCCATAGCCCACTAATATTTCCTATTCATACGTTTCCTATGATAATCCTCTTGATCAAACGTTGAACAATTGGTATTGATTTGACTTGGAGTGTAAGGCTCAATGTGAAAGTTTGCAATAGGATCAGATTTGATTGTGGCCTTGGTTCCATATCTTGTTCTAAACAACATGTGTGACCAATCAGTAGATAAGTAACCTCCAATCTTTGCCATAAATTCATTGAAAAATGGCCATAAATTCATTGAAATTTACTTCCCCTTCTTTTTATGATGTGGAGTCCTTTGGATGATAAATGGCTTAGAACATATCCCAACCTATGTATATAAAAATGAAGCTTCTTCCCGAAGCATTGGTTGGAGATTTTTGTTATGATTTTCATAGTTATGTTACCATGATATTGCTAGAAACTACAAAACCAAGCACTATTCTCTTACATTGTTATTATTCTACTAGCATTGCTACCAGATTTCTAGTAAGCCACCATTACTCTAACACCTTCTTCCTTTCTTATTTTGTATTACTGACACAACTCCCTAGAATCACGTGAACATTGAAGTTGGAAAATAAATTGAGGGGACATTAAATTATACTACAAATTTCTTTACCACAGTACTACAAATTCTAGGTTGGGGATGTAGTTGGATTTCCTAAATCTTTCTTGAATACTCTATTTAATATGTATGAAAATTATTGACTAGAGTAACAAACCATTTTAATTTAAATTGTTTCAATAGTTAGATCATTACTATAGCTTCTATTTCTACTATAAATATTCTGGTGATAGATAGCTTCCCTGCCTATTGTTGTGGGTTTGCAAGGGAAGATTGTCTAGAGAAAAGCTTCTGTATTTGTTTTAGGAAATTATGATCCATTTCAATTTACAACCTCCATAGATTCATTCTTTTCTTATACCAAGGAATTTACAAGGGAAGAAAAGCTTCTGATAAGCTTTGATTTCTTCTCGTGCCTCTGATATAGAACGGATAATTTACATCCACAATTACATTTTGAAAAATATTTGCTTGATTATAATATCTTAGTTTTGTTTCAACACAGATAGATAATCACATCTAGTTATTTATTTGTTTAGGTTCTGTTAATTAAATTGTAGAAGTAATTTCTTCATTCTTTTGTTTATTTTATAGAAAGTATAAAATCCAAAAACATTAGTGTAATTTAATTAGATTTTTATTTATTATTATATTTCCCTTATATAATTGAAAAATCATAAAAACATATCTTAGATTTCGTTTATTTAATGAGTTTGATTTATTGCATTAGCTTAATTGAATATGGATACCATATGACCATTCAGGGACCACAAAAATCAAGAGACAAATTGTATGATCCTTGAGTCCCACAGCCTAATGCAACTTATCTTGAGAATGACATTACTATGGGCCTTCAGATTATGTTCTTTCAATCCTCAACACTCCCACCTATCACTATTACACAATTGCATCTCCTTAACAAAGAATCCAAAAAAATTTACGGCTTTTGGTTCAACAATCCTAGGCGGAACTAATTCCCATAGCCCACTAATATTTCCTATTCATACGTTTCCTATGATAATCCTCTTGATCAAACGTTGAACAATTGGTATTGATTTGACTTGGAGTGTAAGGCTCAATGTGAAAGTTTGCAATAGGATCAGATTTGATTGTGGCCTTGGTTCCATATCTTGTTCTAAACAACATGTGTGACCAATCAGTAGATAAGTAACCTCCAATCTTTGCCATAAATTAATTGAAAAATGGCCATAAATTCATTGAAATTAACTTCCCCTTCTTTTTATGATGTGGATTCCTTTTGGATGATAAATGGCTTAGAACATATCCCAACCTATGTTATATAAAAATGAAGCTTCTTCCCGAAGCATTGGTTGGAGATTTTTGTTATGATTTTCATAGTTATGTTACCATGATATTGCTAGAAACTACAAAACCAAGCACTATTCTCTTACATTGTTATTATTCTACTAGCATTGCTACCAGATTTCTAGTAAGCCACCATTACTCTAACACCTTCTTCCTTTCTTATTTTGTATTACTGACACAAACTCCCTAGAATCACGTGAACATTGAAGTTGGAAAACAAATTGAGGGGACATTAAATTATACTACAAATTTCTTTACCACAGTACTACAAATTTCTAGGTTGGGGATGTAGTTGGATTTCCTAAATCTTTCTTGAATACTCTATTTAATATGTATGAAAATTATTGACTAGAGTAATAAACCATTTTAATTTAAATTGTTTCAATAGTTAGATCATTACTATAGCTTCTATTTCTACTATAAATATTCTGGTGATAGATAGCTTCCCCTGCCTATTGTTGTGGGTTTGCAAGGGAAGATTGTCTAGAGAAAAAGCTTCTGTATTTGTTTTAGGAAATTATGATCCATTTCAATTTACAACCTCCATAGATTCATTCTTTTCTTATACCAAGGAATTTACAAGGGAAGAAAAGCTTCTGATAAGCTTTGATTTCTTCTCGTGCCTCTGATATAGAACGGATAATTTACATCCACAATTACATTTTGAAAAATATTTGCTTGATTATAATATCTTAGTTTTGTTTCAACATAGATAGATAATCACATCTGGTTATTTATTTGTTTAGGTTCTGTTAATTAAATTGTAGAAGTAATTTCTTCATTCTTTTGTTTATTTTATAGAAAGTATAAAATCCAAAAACATTAGTGTAATTTAATTAGATTTTTATTTATTGTTATATTTCCCTTATATAATTGAAAAATCATAAAAACATATCTTAGATTTCGTTTATTTAATGAGTTTGATTTATTGCATTAGCTTAATTGAATATGGATACCATATGACCATTCAGGGACCACAAAAATCAAGAGACAAATTGTATGATCCTTGAGTCCCACAGCCTAATGCAACTTATCTTGAGAATGACATTACTATGGGCCTTCAGATTATGTTCTTTCAATCCTCAACACTCCCACCTATCACTATTTACACAATTGCATCTCCTTAACAAAGAATCCAAAAAAATTTACGGCTTTTGGTTCAACAATCCTAGGCGGAACTAATTCCCATAGCCCACTAATATTTCCTATTCATACGTTTCCTCTAGCATTTCCATGAACTTTTCTGGAAATTTATATGAGATGAATGAAGGGAAATTCCATGCATTCCACAACAAGTTGAGATGTTTTCACACATACATTGATAGAATCTTATGTGTGTGTATCCTTCTTGACTGTACCATCACACTCGACCAGGTTAGAGAAGATTTTATTTCCCTAGACAAGAAAATCCCTTTAGTTCCCATAGAAGACATTAGTCTTCCTTGATATCTTATTGACCATACTCACCCATCTTCAAGTATTTCATTCCACAAAGCCATCTATCCATTCCACATTATTTTTCCCTACATGACCTTGGGAGTTCAAGTGCACCTAAAGGTCACATGTTGATTTTAAGTCATACAATTACCATAAGATCACCATAATTCCTCATCAAGAGGACATGAGATATCTATGAGGGTAATATATCATAACATCCTAAAAAAGTCCCCCACAACATATAATCTATACAAAAATCTATATCTTGAGGTTTGTATAAGACATTAGGGAAATGAGTATGATGAAACACAACTATAGTCAGGTCCCTGAGACCAAAAGTAACCTCATCACTATGTAAAGTTTCTTTTGAATCCAAGTATAACAATATATGTCAATAAAATATGACGTTTTACATCTTAAACATTCCTCATCGAAGCTAAAAGAACTAAACAAAAGTATCCATTGTCCCATTTTTATGTATTTCAGTGAGTCCTGCATTCGAAAATTACACTATTCTGAAGTAATCCAAAATATGAAAAAGTGAATAATCTCAAGCTCAAACCTAAATTTTAAAATGAAGAAATTATCTTTTACAATGGTGAAAACATCATCCTAGGATTTAAGGTGCAACAAAAATCAGTGTAAAATCCACCAACTGTAATGCATATCATAGAGGCAACTCCACCAATAAGAATATGAGTACCATAAAAGTCTCTCAACCATAGAGGACTAAGTATCATATGTATCTCCACCATAGGAGGACAAAATATCATAAGTTTCACTCCACCATAAAAATTATCTCAACCATAGATGACTAAGTATCGTATGTCTCTCCACCATAAGAGGAATGAATATCATAAGTGTCACTCCACCATATGAGGGCCGAGTACCATATATCTAAGTGAGATCAGGTCACTCTATGGTGATAGAAACATGGAGCCCTGTCACCTCAAAACCAATGGCATGTTATGGAAGCACCATACATGCATTCATGACACCTTTAGAGTACCCCCATATGACATGCACACACCATACAACAAGATAAAACTAACTCATCAAGCAAGAAAGAAAATACAAATAGAACTCTTGACGACATTTAGCCAAGTGACTTCAAAATCATAAGGTTCTAGTTCTATAAATAAAAAAAACCAATAAATATTGATAACCAAAGAAAATGGCCAAGTAGCCATGTTTAAACTTCAAAAATATTGCAAGAAAGAAAAAATGAACAAGAATCTCGAATCTTCTTAATAAATCAATTAAATAAAATGTTGGTTGTATGGAAATTCCAAATTCCAAATAAAATACACATAGAAGTATTCATATCGCATTCATTATGTGTCCTTTAATGGCCACCAATAGTGGTACCCAAAAAATCGAGTGAACATCATAGCGTATAATAATGATATTGAAAAGATAATGTAACTACCATAATGTATGGTTAAGTAAAATCTCCCACAAGATATCTGCATGGCTCGAATAGATACATTTATATCCAACAATAACAATATACCCAGATAACCTCACCTTGACTAGGAACAACAACTTCTCTTCTAAAAAGGTTATCACATAGAAATTCATGTGATTAATAATGTTAAATAGTCCAATGGTGTTTTTTGGGGTTGTCAAATTGTTAGAGTTTATTAGGTATGAGGGAAAAATAGAACTGGTCAATGCATCAGTGCTAGATTCCATTACATGGAAATTTTATGATTTGAAAGAGAACTCATATAATTGTAATTAGTCAACCACAAATTTCTAGAAAGATATAGTGTTGTAGACACTTGTAGTTTGATGAAAGCACTATTATTCCTAATATTGTACTAACTATTCTCCTTCTCACAAATTAACAACACCTCGTCAATTATACCTATCTAACTCATCATTTACGACATTATTTTGGTTGTATTTATCCTATAAACCAATTAATGGGGTTAATATAGTCCCTTATTAGCTAAACCATATTCTCACCCTATTCTATACCACTTTTAGTAACTTCCTAGTCTATCAATCCATGTCATTGGATTAATTATAACTCTCAAAACCCTCTTAAAATCCTAATTCCTTTCTAAATAGGATTAACTAGCCTAACCTAATTTAACTAGTCATAAACCATGATTAAACTCTTCTAAGCCTAGCCAAATATTACTTTGATTCAATATTTAACTTTTTGACTCCTTTTTAGTCCCACATGCACCAAAAGTCTCCCATTTATAAAATGTGAAAACTATAAATAACCCACTACCCCTAGACCATTTGTAAGAACTCTCATCCTTCGCAACATAAACTATAATAGAGATGAAGTATTCATAAGAGTCTTGGAATTAGGGGCTAAGATTACACAAGAACATGAAATGGAGGCTAAGTTCATTAATCATAAAAAAGAAGAATGAAGATCCCTCTTAGACATGAATAACCCCTTTGACATAGATTATGCTTATACTTCCAATATGCATCATAACACTGTTGAATGAGACCCATCAAATCCACATGGTGATTCACGAAGACCTTACTACAAGGCTTTGTGTAAAGTGAAGATTGAGCGCAAAGCCTCACCACCTCCCAAGTTCAATGAGGAAGAGGATCCTTTAGTTGAAGAAGAGATCCTTCAAAAAAAAATCTTAAAATTGAGCCAAAAATTGGTAAACTTAGGCTCTTTAAGTAGGAACGTATACAAAGAAAAAATCAAAACAAAATCTAGCAAGTTCCACGTTGATCCATATAATGACACAACTTTTAAAGTGGCTAAGACACAAAGACCAATATCACCTACCAAAGAACAAATCATTCAACGAGAGTTACAATCAATGAAAGACACTCCTACTATGCTATAACAAGGAAATGTAGGACATAGTAGGAAATACTTGAATGAAGAACTATGCCCTTACCCCTTCGATAAAGACATGTTTCGGAAACCCTTCCCAAAAATAATTTACCGTTCCTAAATTTGATTAATACTAAAGCAAAGATGATCCTCATTACCACATAAAGGAATTCTATATGGCTTTCCAAGAGGCCATGTACAACAATAATTTCTTAATACGACTCTTCCCTCGTAACCTAGGTGTACTAGCATTAGAGTGGTTCTTTAGCATACCCAAGAGCTCTATTACAACATGGCCCGTGCTAGCAGAAAATTTTGTACGTTATTATCTGTTCAACATGGAAAATGATATCACAATGAATGATCTTTTCAATGTAAAGTAGAAGCCCAACGAGACCTTTGCAAGATTTTTGTAACAATGGCATTGGTTGGTAAGTTGTTTCCCATGTTCCTTACCAGAAAAAAAAAACTAGTTACAAATAACCTAAACCTAGAAATAGCCTTCCATTTACAAATGCACTAGGGCTCTAACTTTGAAGAAGTTATAGAGAAGGGTAGTCATATTGAAAAGGATCTCATCAAAAAAGGTACACTCAAAACGGTCATTAAAGACAAAAAAGAAACAAAATCCTTAGAGAAACAAAAATTATTCAACAAAAACAAACACGTCATTGATGATGGCATTACAGACTCCAAAAGAGTCCAAACCATGTAGATTGGTCCACTTTTAAATCTCTCACAAGGAACTCACTAAAAATCACCCACCAAACATACATTCACACCATAACCGAATGACTATTGGCTATACTTAAACATCTAGATGTCGTAAACATGGTGGAATACCCAACCATGATCGTACCATATCCAAAGGATGCTCCAAAACTTGATTAGTTCAAAGAGCACGAGTACTATGATTTCCACCATGCTAAAGGACACAAAAGGACAGGTGATTGAGATTATGTCATTACATACATGACCTCATTCAAAAGGGAAAAATTGGCATAGATTTTCTCCTGAACTCAAGATAAGGTCCAAATGAGAAAATGGGTATCTTCAAAGAGCCCTTCCCTAACCATGTAGATAAAAATAAAAGGAAACTAGATCACGGATAAAATTCCAATGACTATAGGACTTCTACGTATGTTTATCCCACTAATGATAGTCCCTTTGATTGCATCATGGGATGTATCTGTTCATTTGATGAACAAGTCAATATTATTAGGATCTTAGAAAAACGTTGTGTGGTAGGGATGCGATGCACTCCTAACTATTCCCCAGAAAGGTCACTACAATTTAATAGAACATTTGGAGAAGACAACCGCTAGGATATAGATCTTAGATCTACTCAAAATATCTACTAACCATAAAAACATATTCTCTAAAACACAACAAAGTTTGAGAGTCTCCATAGATGTATATCACGTGCACCTTCAAGCCATGATTGCACACCTTGAATCGAACGATCATATCAATTTTGATCACAATGTAATCCTACGTAATGACCTAGAGCACAAATTACCCTGATATTTAGAATTGGTTATTACCCATCACAAGATCAAAAGAGTACTTGTGGATGATTGATCTTGTCTAAATGTTTTTACTTTAAAGCTGGCTAAACAACAGGGCCATTTAGAAACAGATCTAGGGGCCAACACGATTACGATCACATCATATGATAATGAGGAGTGAGAGTCATCAGGCACTATAGTAGTTCTGATGGAATTATGGCCCACTTGTCATGATACAATGTTCCATGTCCTTGACTTGGATATTCCATAAAAATTGCTCCTAGTGTGCCCATGGATCCATGTCATGCAAGCCATTCCTTTAAATTTCCATTAGTGTACCAATTTGTGTCATTAGGGCCAAATAGTCACCATTTAGGTTGACCCAGAACCATTCACGTATTGTAGGGCATTGCATAATTTTTCTCTTGCAGCTTATGAATTCCATTCTGTGGATATTTTTATTCCTTTACAAATGGAAGCTATCAAAGAATGGGTGGATCTAGATTCATTCACTCCTTGTGATCAAAAATTTCCTTCGTTAGGCAACCCTTTTACAACATGGAAGGAAACGTTAGAACAATATGGCCTGGGTGAAAAATTCAATCTTCAATAGGCCTTATTAATATCATATCTATTAGTGTCACCCAGGACACATGGTAAGCCTTAATTTTAGTTCAAAATCACTTAGGATAAGTTTCCTAAACCATTGGAGAAGTTCATCCCTAGCGGTATCCTATATGAGGAAAAGATGTTAGAGGATCCCACTAGCAGAGTGTCAAAAGGTACCATGGATTCATGTCATCAGCCCCCCTAGTATATCAAAGGCCACAACATGATGATCGTCATGGGTTACAATGAGTTCATATGTGGTATTAATGTGTAAGGACGATTAGAACCCATCCCTATCCCTCATTTCAAAAATAATAAACATGGTCTTGGAATAATACCTCATGATGATCCACCCTTTGAGATCGATGCCACCTCTTACAAATGTGAGGACATCTCATCTCATTCGGATAGTGACATAAATACCCAATGTAGCCTCTACGAGGACCTTACCTCCAATAAATTATTCCCTGATTTAGTTGTCCTTACCTTATCTGAATCTAATCCTCAAACCAATTACCAAGAAACCCTTATATATCCTAAACTTGTACATTAGGATCACAAATTTCACGTGCCAATTGATCTCTTTGAAAATGACAAGGCATTTACAGAATTCATGGGTCTCAAGGATTTTATTCTGATTAGGGATCACAAGAAAGGATTTGTAATTTAACTATATGCTTGTGCATAATTTAGAGAATAGGAAAAGATGTGTGGATTCTTAAATAATAAATTCATAAGAAAGAGTAATAATTCTTCATAGAAGCATTGCAGAATGAATAAACTCAAGTCTCATAGCTACAATTTTTTTTAAGAACTCGTAGAAAAACAAAACGAAGAACCTATGGAAAAAGTGGTATATCCATTCAAATATGATGATGAGCCACCTACAGAGGTTGATCTTACTCTAACACCTGATCCTACATGAATGGAGGATACTTATAAAATTCCTATTGAAGAAAAGATCAGTGTCAACATTGGCTTGGAAGAGGAACCTAGAATAATAAAGTTGGGAGCTTCACTCTCTGCACAAGAAAAGAAGATTTCTGTGGAGTTATTAAGAGAATATATAGAGATATTTGCATGGTCATATGCAGATACACTTGGTTTGGACCCACACTTGGTTGTGCACAACCTCTTTGTACACCCAGATGCCAAACCCATCAAGCATATGTTGAGGAAGATGCACCCTAAAATGGCACTCCATGTTAAAGAAGAACTTGAAAACTTATTAGCTACTGATTTCATTAAACCTATTGACTATTCAAATTGTATATATAACATATTCCTAGCTCAGAAGAAACCCGTTGCCATAAGCATCTACACTAACTTCCGTGACATCAATAAGGAATGTCCCAAATATGACTTCCCCTTTCCTAATATTGACATGATCATCAATTCCATCGCTAGTTATGACATGTTTTTCTTAATGGATGGTTTTTTAGGTTATAACCAGATCTAAATTACAGAGGAGGACCAACATAAAACAATTTTTTATCACCCCTTGGGGGAAATTGTGTTACAAGGTTATGCATTTTAGACTCAAGAATGTCGGAGCCACCTATCAATGTGAAATGACATTCATCTTCCATGACATGATGAATGACATCATGGAGGATTACGTTGATGATATTTTGGAAAAATATAAAAGCAAAGGAGAGCACCTTGAAGTGCTAAGACGTATTTTTCAACGTCTCCAAGATTACAAAGTACATTTCAATCCTAAGAAGTGTGTCTTTAGTGATTTTTTAGGGAATCTCCTAGGGTTAATCATTTCACAGAGAGGCATAGAGGTGGATCTGAAAAATGTTACAACTATCGCAAAAATTCCTCCACCTACAAATCTCAAACAATTGAGAAGTTTACAAGGAAAAATTCAGGAAATCCACCATTTTATTTGACAGATTATAGGTAAGTACCACCCAGATACACATCTCCTTAAAAAGGATGTTGCATTCAACTCGGGACTATATTATCAAAAGAAATTTACACTACTTAAATAGTACATTATCAATTCACTAGTAATCATGCTCCCTACCCTAGGTGAACCTCTCCTGTTGTACATTTCAGCTACCCATTTCACTCTTGGTGCACTACTTTACCAATATGACCTAGACCATAGAGAAATGGAAATTTATTACCTTCGTCACACTTTGACTTCTTATGAACTTAAATAAACACAAATTGAAAAGGCTTGCTTAGCGGTCATCTTCACATTTCAGAAACTTTGCCATTATCTCCTTAACAACAAGACAAAAATAATATCCAAAATTTTCCCTCTCAAATACCTCTTATCTTAACCTACCCTTATAGGATGAATGGCTAATTGGATCATTATCCTAAGTGAATTTGATATTGAGTTTGTAAACAAAAAGTAATTGAAAGGATAGGTATTAGCCGATCTGTTAGCAGAAGCTCCTCTACCAAGGATGGAACCTTTGTGTTTGGATCTTCCAGATGCATCCATGATGTATGTTAAAGAGTCTGTAAAATGAAAGGTTAATTTTAACGGATCATTCACGTTCCATAGATCTGGAGTAGGAGTGGTGCTCATCACTCCCATAGGTGAGGTTATTCCAAGATAATTTTGTTTGGGATTTGCATGCACTAACAACATTGTAAAGTATGAGGAACTCATTTCTTGCCTCAAGTTAGCTATCACTTGGAATATTAGATAGCTATGCATCATTTGGGACTCCCAACTCATTATTAAGAAAGTTAATGATGAGTATAAGCATAAAGATGAGAAAATTGTTCCATACAACAAACTACTTGAAACCTTGAAGGAGTATTGTACACAAATTGTCTTTGAGCAAAAACCGAGGTCACATAATAGATCAACATATGCTATGACTAAAATTGGATCTTTCTTATGCATTCCACCGTAGGAGAGAAAAATGCCCTTATTTATAGAGCATTTATGAGTGCTCACATATGGAATGCAAAAATATTGTTTGGTGTGTGAAATTTTTGGTCCATCCTCCCCTTGGTATAGCCCTATATTTAGCTACCTACAAGATGGTACATTTACCCCAGACATTACCCATTCTGAAAATAAATCTCTTATCCACCGCATAGGTCATTATACCATTCTAAGAGGAACCCTTTATTGTCATGGCTATGAAGGGAATCTACTTCCTTGTTTGGATATTACTAAATCAGTCCACGCTATTAAGGAAGTACACGAAGGTATTTGTGGAGTGCACAAGATTGGTATAGTATTGGATAATAATCTCTTCAGAGTAGGTTATTATTTTCCCACCATGGATGCAGATTATTACAATTTTGTAAAGAAATATGAGCTATGGGAAAATTATGAAAACTTAATACATGCGCTAGCATAGGCTTTGCATCCTATCGCAACTCCTTAGATGTTTTCTAAATGGGTCCTAGATCTCATAGGGATGATCCATCCTTCTTCATATGGCTAATCCCACATTATCACTGCCACCAAGTATTTTACAAAATGGGTAGAGGTTGTGCCTCTTAATTTTGTCACTGGTGCACAAATTTCCAAATTCATCTTGAATCATCTCATCAGCCATTACAGTATACCCTCCACCATTATCAAAGATAATGGTAAATCATTTAAGAATAAAATGGTTAATCCATTGTGCCAATGGTTCCATATTCATCTCAAGTGGTCTACACCCTATTATCCCCAAGGTAATGGGAAAGCTGAAGCTACTAATAAAATCTTTTCTGGATCATGAAGAAAATGGTAAGTAAGACTGGCCGTAATTGGCACTTACAGATACATCCCATCCTCTGGGCCTATCGAACCTCCATCCACACTCCTACTAGTGTGACCCCATATTCCCTAGTCTTTGGCACTAAAGCCATCATACCCTTGGAAGTGGAGCTTCCCTCCCTGAGAATATCTCTTCAGGACTATCTCGATAAAGACAAAGACTATAGAGTTTCTCATCTCGTAGAGTTGGAATTACTGGATAAAAAGCGTATAAGGGTGCTTAATCACCTAAAGGTTTACCATAATAGAGTATCAAGAGGTTATAACAAATGGATAATCACATAATGAGTTTAATTTAGGTGATCTTGTTCTGAAGGAAAATTAGAAGAGAACTGTTAAGGGTAGAGAAAATAAAGGTAAGTTTGAGTCTAACTAGTTAGGGCCTTATATGGTGGTTACTAAATATGGATCAATAGCTTACAAACTATCACACTTAGATGGTAAAGAGATTCTGAAACCTATTGATTCCATCCATCTCAAGTGCTTCTATGTGTAATGATGTCGTGAATATTAGATAAGAACTTAAAAGTATAAAAACAAAGAAAAAAAGCAAAACATGAGAAAATTAAGAACATAATAAAAAAAATAGGTTGTCCATGTGTGAAAACCAAACAATTGTGGCATGGTGGGTAGGTGTTTTGGTTAAAACCAGTTTTTGGTGCTCAAGGGGGATTCATAGGTCAAAAAATACTCTTGCATATGGATGGGTAACTATTACAACTTTTTAGGATTGACCTCCTTTGCTAGGTCTAGGAACCCTACTGAATCTATCTTATTAAGTCGTGATCTGGCTTATTTATTCTTATATCTGTGTGAAGGGTGTGCCTTTGTATATTACCATCTAACACTGGGGGAACCTTCATTTTTCAAATTTTTGTGCATATACGTGAGGCATTATACCCTTTCTATAATCCCACATCGCATTGGGAGCATCCACGCTTCTTTGTCTTTGTACATTGCTTTGGGAACATGACCTTAGAAAATACCAAAAACATTCAAAAAAGGATATGAAAAATTCTAAACATTCAAAAAAACCTCTTTGTGATGAAGCTACAAAAACATTGTCTTAGGAAAAACCCGAAAAAAGTAGCCCAAAAAACTTATCTTTCAAGATAACCAGAAAACAATAGAACATATGTCAATGCTGTCCCACAAAAATAAAGTAGTGATTTAATTACTTTTTTTTTTCAGTTTGTATAGTTTTGGTTGTACATATCTTTTCATATTGTTTTAGGGCTTAATGAAAGGTTCATTTTCTTACCTTAGATTGAATCTTGTTTCGTTTAGTTGTGTGTTACATTGAGTTCATTTTTAAACTTTCATACTTATAAAATATTGTTGTGTTTTTCATCATCTGATGTGTGCATCTTTTAGGATTCATTTTACTTAGATTAATCATCAATTTAATCTATTGATAAAATTTACATAAACTCATTGTTAGTTAGATATTGTTGTGTTGTTTTGTATGTATATATTTGTGTATTTTTGTTAACTTTTTCTTGTGTGTTTGTTTAATGCACATATTTTTGTTATCACATATATCATCCATCATTAATCACATATACCATCATCTAATACATCATATATAAAAAAATGCTAAGTTTTTCGTCATTCATGTATACTAAGCTAATCGTCACGTATCAGATCATAAATGAGGGCAAGAGGGGTTGCACACAATCACAAATCTATCCCCCTGCACCAATATGATATAATATCATCCTAAATGCTAACATATAACCATAACATCTCATGTCTAAAAGCATATCATACCATCTCAAAGTATATAATTATATAAAATCATGTGGTACAACATTTCTATCTAGGCATGAAATATACATAGGAAATGAGAAATCATACATCATCATGATACACTCATACAACTATAAAAATGGGTCATCATCATAAGATCATATATAGAAAGATGAAAAAACATAATCATAAGACATTGAATGTCCATATAAACATGTATAAGTTCCGGTCTCAAAATAGATATACATCATCGATAAAAATCTGCCATCTAAAGGGCATATATCAAAATTGATCCTTCATCAAGAGGCATAATCAAAATTATGGTACATCCAGTACATATATAAATCAAAATCAGCCTTCATAAGAGGCAAGTATGTATACATATATTTGTATAAAGGAGAATCAACCATGAATCTCACCCTCTCTAGGGCTGCTTGGTCTATGTCCTGTGGGAAAAACAATGGTGGCTGTGATGGGCCAGCTCCAGCTGTATCACCCTACTGCCCGACTCATTGTTGTACTAATTTTACTAATCATCCTGACCTCTGTGATCTAGAACTTTTCTTGATCACATTTAACTAATCAAAGGGTGTAAATCATTTCCCTATTGGAACTACTCTATAAAAGGTATCCTTGTAATATGAGGCCTCACCACTAGCTCTCATAATATCCTAGATCATCTATGTATCTCAAAAGGTACAAGCTACTTGTATAACAACATCCCGCTCACATGTCAATCTACCCTTATCAGCATGGGCATGTCTCAAAACGGTGGCCTCGTGATCTTTGTCTACAATAATAGTTTGGACTTGGGCTCTAAATGATGAATCCATGCATATGTGCCTCATCCTGATCCTACTGTGCGGTGGCAATTTGAACCTGAGTCTTTGATGGATGTAGGAGGCTCAATATCTAGGCACCATGCATTTCCAACTACATGATATGTGACTACCACGCTACACCATCAATCCCATCATTGGCTTGGGATCTCACCTGATCTCTCTCTACTATTAGGGATTGTACCTACAACCTGTAGATGCACATCTATTACTGCCTCTAACTACTGTTGAAGTATAACTACCTATCCATCATCCCCACCACCAACTGGAGCACGAACTGGTGGGTACTGTTGTGGGAAAACTTGCTGTAAAGATGCATATATTCCTATTGGAATGCCTACTAGAGGCAAATCTATATTTAGAGCCCTCGGTTCCTATTTTTTTCTAGGTCTAGGCCCTATCTCTATTACTACTGTAATGGAAGATATTGTCCCCCATCCCCATCATGACATGTCCATAAAAAGAATCATCATCATCATCATCATCCCCACCATCACCACCATCACCCCCACCACCTCCACCCTCATCTCCACTAGGAGGCCCCACTGGGGGTTTCATCACTCCTGCATCAGACGTAGATCTAGGAATCATCAATCAATGATGAATCACTCAGTGGTATAATGGGGCATACTCTTGTGTACAACCTAGATCTCATACCTATCTCAAGGGTACCCACATGGTGGGCACCACTTGTAGGAAGCTGGCTAATGATCAGCCCCTGAAAATCTATGGTCCCATGTAAAAATACTCTCTGGCCCTTTAAGCATACCACATGTCTAGCCTAGGTACATCCTGTGTGATGCCAAATTATCTATAGCACCGGTCCACCCTGTAAATCTCCCACATATAGCTGCGGCTGACCAACATAAAGTTCTCAACTG
The DNA here is from genome assembly GCA_019776745.2 of Taxus chinensis. NCBI lineage: Eukaryota > Viridiplantae > Streptophyta > Pinopsida > Cupressales > Taxaceae > Taxus > Taxus chinensis. Next base: position 236,794,352 of record CM034152.1, on the reverse strand, counting down.
CCACAGTTCTCAGCTCTAGGACATCTTGAGGCCACTAAAAATGTTTGTATGGCCTCTATACCATTGTGGCCTATTGTAGATCATCTAGCTCATAGTGGTAATGGTATGCATCTTCCATATATGGCCGCATTTCATCTCCAATCAGAACCCAACCCATTAAAGAAGGATCCTCTGAAGCTCAAACTCTTAGTACACCTACGCGACGACCAATCACAATGTGGTCCCATGCCCAAATTTTAAGAATCGTGACTGGTCCTACCATCTTCTGATGGTAGTATGCAATCAAATGTAAATCCCAATACAAGTGCGCCAATATGCACTAGTCCTAGCAATACGTCTCCCAATTGATCAATCTACATATCACTCTAATGAGGCCAAGCTGAAATGAAGTTCTGGTTTGTTAGGGAGTAAAACTCCACTGAGAAAAGACATCAGATAATTCATAACTTGATCAAGATTAGGATCCTCTATATACCATGATAGATTATCTATCATCTTGCAATGAAGTGTCGCTGGAATACCAAACAACTCAAGAATGCACCGATCAATATCAGGATGGTGGCTGAAGTACTAAATTTTCTCACCCTAGATGGGGACCTACCTGATGCACTATACGTCCTCTAATGTGATAGTGATCTCACAAGTAGGAATCCAAAACCACTGACTCTCATTGTACCATCTCTTAGCTAAGGAAGTTAGGAGGCTGTGGTCCAGGGTAATATGTGGCATGTCAGCCACGTAAGCTAAACCCATAATGTATAGAAGAATAAATAGTATCCTCTGATTATCCTCATTAAACTGTCTCAATCTTCGTCAGGTGGCCGTATCTCTCATGGGTATGAAGGACAGGTAGTATCTGCTATGCATAAAAAATTTATATACATGTTTTGGTTACCTATCTATTTACTTCTATCTAATTTTATGGTAAAATTCTACGTTCTTTCCTCTAACATACTAATTTTTCACTTTCCTCTACAACACATTAGTCTACTTATTATATATACTTATCTAAATTTTTACAAGGGTAGGTTATTTCCTTTTCCTTAGCACATACAAACCTATTTCAGCGTATGCACTCCTATACCGATGTGTATGCACCCATCTCGTACATGCCTCTAGTTCGATTTCTATGCCTTTACCCTGAAGAGTGCGTCCAACCCCTTTATTTACTAACTACCCCTATCTACCATGGATGCATGCATGTCAAGTTCTAGACATGTTCTTGCCCTTCAATGCACACACATGCATGTCCCTATTTTCCCCCTCCCAACGTATATGTGTCCCCTTCGGTGGATACATGTGTGTGTACGCAATTTTTGAGAACTACACATGCCCGTACTCATCGTTTTGAAGCATGCACAAAAAAGTAACCTATCTAGCTTAAAATTTCCTGAAATTGACATTAAATGAAAAAAATGATGAAGTAGGGTTAGGGAACTCATGTAGGGTCCATCTACTAGGTCCCAAAGGTACTCTTATATGCAATTTGATCTTCTGCTCCTACTCGATAGCCTCGCCATATCACTCTAGAGCTTTCACACTCACTGTGGTGAAAATTCACAAGAACTCTACTACAAATGAACTAGTCGTGATTGATTTACCCCCCCACAGGTGAGTATATTAAGTTTTCATGATTCCCCTAGAGCATGTTTTCTTCGCTGTGATCACTCTAACACTTCTATTGCTCACCAAAATAATTTTTTTTATATTTAAATAATTATTTTTACAAATTTTCGCTACGGTGGAGCACTAAGTGCTTCCTAGTAGCCATTTCTTCACCCTAGGAAATTTACAAATGTTCCAGGTGTTATTTTCTTGCATTTTATTCTATTTTCATCTATATCACTTATTGCGATGGTTATTTTTATTAATTAATTATTTTGGCACTCGCCAGGGTATTTTTATTGCCACTTGACAACCGTTCTCTTCACCTTGGCACATTTTTGTATGCTTTGAGGAGATCTTCTCATCTCTTAATTCTTCTGACCAATCAAAAAATTAAAAATTATCAAATCATCCAAAAATTCAGGAAAAAAAACTGTGAAAACTTTAAAAATGGACTAAAAGTGGTAAATCAACTCATTTACAACTGAAATATGTGTCTTTCACATGGAATTTGTCTCATATATTGTTGGAATTTCCACGCATTTTGAAACAATGACTCCTTGATCATCTGAATCTCAAACCCATTTACAAAAGCTATGCTACTCACTTTGTCGATACTCTAGGATAGGAATTTTCTGGTATTGTTTCATTGTGCACATTGATTTTTCATTGGACCTAAGTGTCCTTCATCCTTTCCCTTGCATATACCAATTTCTTGGGGCATAATTTTCACCCATTTTCATTTATCAGAACATTTGTGATTTCAACCCAATAACAAAAAATTTGTGCAACAGTATTGAAATTTTTGTGTTTGAGTGTGTGGGATTGTACTTATTTCCCTGTTGGTTGATTTTGTTTAGTTCTCGCATTACATTACATGTTTGTATGTTTCATGGATTTGTTGTTTTAGGAATGGACAATTTTTTGTATTTAGGATTTTAATGCCATTTTACACTTCCTTCGTATGATTACATTTTACTAAGGACTGATGATGAGGATACTAAGAAAAATGAAGATTAAAAATTGTTTATGTAAGCACTTGTTTGTGGATAGCTCGATATACCCTTTTCTTGTTGTTTTATCATCTTCTCTTCACACTTTTATTTCTTAATCTCTCTTTTTGATCATTGATTGAGTTCCTCCATCACCCCATTGACACTTGAGGGCGCATACTTCGTTGAGTTAATTTTTCTTCTACCCCTTCAAAAAATTTCATTTTTTTATGTTTTTCTACTTTCTTTGAAGTGACGTAGCGTACATCACCCCAAATAGGGAAAAATGTAGACACCTGTATTTTTATCAAAGCACTATTATTCCTAATATTTCACTAACTATTCTCCTTCTCACAAATTGATGATACCTCGTCAATTAGACCTATCTAACTCGTCATTTATGACATTATTCTAGTCGTATTTATCCTATAAACCAATTAATGGGTTTAATATAGTCCCTTAATAGCTAAACCATCTTCTCATCCTCTTATATACCAATTTTACTAACTTCCTAGTTTATCAGATCATTTCATTGGATTGATTAGACCTCTCAAAACCCTCTTAAAACCCTAATTCCTCTCTAAAGAGGATTAACTAGCCTAACCTAGTTTAACTAGTCCTAAACCATGATTAACCTCTTCTAAGCCTAGTCAAATCTTACTTTGACTCATTAATTAACTTTTTAACTCATTTTTAGTCCCACATGCACCAAATTCTCCCATTTCTGAAATTGGAAAACTATAAATAACCCACTACCCATAGACCATTTCTAAGAATTCTCCTCCATCCTAACATAAACTATAGCATTTTTCTTAGGGTTTAGAGCTTATTATATTTGTTTTATTGAGCTATTGTTTTTCCATTGCACTACACACAAAAGCATTGATTAAATGGGAAGAACCATTGGCCTTGAATCCAATAATGGTGAGCTCCCATTCTCAAAATCACAAACTGATTTCTTAGAATCTACCTAGGTTCATTTTAAAGCTTTCAAGAGTAGAGGATTACTAAATATGTTAGATTTTCTTGTTTCTTTCAAGATTAATGTATACAAAGTTATGAATGCTTGTATATATCTTATCTTATGGTCCATTGATCACTTTGTTTAAATATTTTGGGGTTTATTTAGAGATTCTTACCCCATATCCATAGTTTTAATTGAATTTTTCATTGTACAAAAGTGTTATCCATGAAATCAGGTAAGTATGTTTAATTGTTAAATGCACAAGAATAGGGATACTATATCTTACCATAACAACAATTATTTTACCATGATGAGTAATCAGAATATCGATAATGTAGTATGAAAATATGCAGAAATGGTCAAAATATAAGTAAAGTATTCCAATTAGAAAACCAAATTTCTCAAGTGAAAAACATTTCCACATATTAGATATCTAATTTAAAATTTTTGATGCAACCATCACAATGATTGAAGGATAGAACTCATGAATGAAATGAACAAATCCTGATATATTTCGTAATGATCTCCCAAGTGTATTCCATACTAAAACTACCAAAAATAATTATACTAAGTAATCGATATACCATAATCTGAAGATATTTTTTGTTTTTGTCACAACTAAAGTGTATATAAGGAATTAGGGATCCACTATATGATATGCTCGCTAGGAGTCACATACCAAATATAACTAGTGGACTAGGGTGAATCACCATGACTCCACATAACATGAAAACATGGAAAGACATGACATGCGGGCTATAAACACAAAATAAAATAATTAATATTAATTACTAATTAATCCCAAAGTATCAAGTGTTTAAACCTTTGTTATGATACCGAATATTATGTTGACCAAATTTCACACCCAAGAAAAGAGTAAATTTATCAAAATATTTTTTTTCTCTTTATTTACTAGTTACATGACACCAGTAGATCCCAAATAGAATAACCTAACATCACAAGGGACATTATCCCAAACATGGACCTACATAGACAACAGGGAAAACACTAGAGCTCATGGTTAAAAAACTTACTCACAAAGGATGTATATGTTTTAATGACTCAACCTGACACGAGAATCCTAAGGCTAAAATATCCTACATATTTCATGGTTACATCTTTGTTATGATTGAATTTCATCATTTAATCTTATAGATTGGAGAGCAATTAGCTAATAGGAAAATATTCTTGTTCACAAAGCTAAATCTTAAATATTTCATTTTAAAATATTGTTCATACTTTAAGGTTATATATATTTCCCATTTTAATAAAAAAAAATTGGATCTCAATGGTGCCCTCCTTAAATTTTATTTTTTAAAGATCATCTTAGGCATTTTTACGAGGTTTTCATCATTTAAGGTGCATAAGACTTTTATAACAATCATTTCATAGTTTCATCTCGATTACCCATGTTCTAATTATATTTGCATTTTTACATAGATCTCCTTTTAACCTTGTTTATATAAACTTTATGATTCACATAACACTTAATTTCCACTTAGGGATTCAAGAACTCAAAACACTTGGATTATTTGTTTTCAAATAGGCAAAACATCACACACAAATATAATTACTAATGAGGACAAGAACAAATAACATGTTCAAAAGTGTTCCCATTTTTCATGGTTTAAATACTTATAACCACTCGTTTTTCTTAGATATCCCTCCTTCAATAAACCACAAGCTATGCACACAAGACATATGTCATTGTCTTAATATTTATGTGTTTACTGCTATGAGTTACACTTTATTCATCTATATTATCTAGTCTGGTAAATTTCCAAATCTTAATTACTAATTGAATCCATGTCTGCCACACTCGTGATCCTTATGTGGTTCATCTCTGAGATGAGAAAGGATGTTGCCAAAGGTAAATATCCCACACAAAACAAATCTTTTTTTTCTTATAAATAGAAAAATGGGCTAACCTTAAGTTACGGAAGTGTCTTCAGTTACTCTTTACATTCCCACTAGCATCTTAACAAACATCATTTATATGATTGATTTACGAATACTTATTTGCCCACAAATGACCTCTTAAGAGGTACTAGACAAATCTTAACCCTATTTACACAAGAAGGTAAACAATCTACAAGGAAGCCTACAACAAGGTAGTAAAGACATTCCCATGCTTTCATAAAACAAAAATACTAAGGACAAACTTTACCAGCTTATGACGAGGCATATCATGTTCACACTCATTTACATCAAAAGAGTATCCTTGGGTTCCTAGTAGCTACCAATTTCAAGGAAATCATAACTATGTGTAATATTTAAAAGATCATAAGGATATATGTAAGGTAATTACATAAGGGGATTTCTTATTATAGATTGAGTACTATGCCATACATTAAACTTGATCCTTAACATGACATGTAAAGGTACAAGGATTTGTTATCTTATGCAAGAAAAAATACCTAAGACATTTGTTTCCAAAGTGTGGCCAAGCATATATGAAGGCACAACAAAATGAACTTCCCATTAGTCTAGAGTAGTGGTTCATTTAATGAATCATAATTTAATCAGGGTGAAAATATCATAGGAATGGATTTAGAAAGCAATATGATTTTGATAGATTTGGAACTGACAATTCTACCACCCATGACAAAGTATCTTAATAGGAAATAAAATAACCAAGTCCATCACTTTTTAAGACTTTAATGAAACCATAACAATTGAATACATAACCACACTTTTTTGATAAATTTCAACAATAATTTAGTGAATTTATTCTAAAAAGTATAAGAACACAAAAATTCATTTAATAAAAGTGACTAACTTTTTTATTTCCTAGGTGTAATATTACATGTTAAATTCTCTATTTTTCAGCATTGAGTAATTTACATGAAACTTCATACCATTTAACATGGGAGATATTTTACAAATTGGATTAATATTTTCCTTCTTCATTTCTCAAATTAAAACAATATATCATAATGCAACTACACATTCTTTTCAAACAAATGATATGAAAAATTCTCTTTCCAATTATAGATATACATATAATGTTAGGATGTGCATAAAAATAAAGTACATATCAAGAGAATATAAAAATTTACACCCTCCATGGCCTACCACCTGCATCTATATGGTGTCAGCACTAAGATGGAATGGAATGACCCCGTAATCTACCTAGTTATGAAATCATAAATCTAGAGATTTAATTTTTTTTGTCCCCCAAAAAAATATAGCCATTATTTGTTCTATTAGAATTAAGATTTTTGAGAGAGAGAAAAATATTAGGGGAAAAAACATCAATCCATACAAAGTTACATAACCATAATTTCTCATAGTTTAGGATGAAGAGACATAGGAAGAGAGAGAAAATCCATAACTTTCCATGTCATACCACATTTCATTTAAAATTTAGTATTAGAGAGAGAAATGAGAGAGTGAGAAATATAATAGTATTATTATTTCTTTCACATCAACCTATTTATTAATACCATAACATGATTATGTAAATTATATGGTAAAAAGAGTCTTTACTAAATGAAACAACTTTTTATTTCAAATAGGGTGGTTGGATGGTATAAACGGTGACCTAAGATCAAAATTATAATATAACTTGAAGAGCCAAAATAGGTTGTGACATGACCTCTAACAAGGGTGAATGCCAAGTGAAAGAGGAAAAGGTCTCTCCTGACCTGTATTACTATAAATAAATAATACTTGATAGTTAAAGATGGTAAGAATATATGCACGATGCATTTTTATGAGGTGTAACTCTAAGGTGAAATGACGTAGTTTAAAATTTGAATTATTGTTTCAATGTATTTTAACTAGCCAAAAAATGGTCTTGTATAAAGTGTATATAGGTGACCAAAAAAATTCCTGGGTACTTCCAACCTATTCCCATAGATACCAAAATCTCAAGGAACTACACAAAAAATAATCAATTTCACATAACTCAGTTTGGAAATGTCGTTTAAGAGGGAAAAAATGATTCTTAGTGCAACTTATGTTGACACCTAGTAGGCTAAACATGCCCAAAAAAAGGTGCAACACATATTATCCAACCCTCATAGTGAAGACAAACTATATCTCACCATTCTTCATGTATATGGAAGGGATATGAGGTGATAACCAATGTTTTTGTGACATATAGTTTAGTTTTATGAGGTAATTCTGAATGTAGATCATAAGCATACGAGTAGGTGTCTCTTTCATTTGACTGATTCTAAATATGAGATAATGCATCACTAAAAGAATCAAGATCATAGATTTGATAATTTTTTACATTTAATACATTTTACCCATGACTCGGGAAATGTTATCAAGTTGGAAAATGCTACTCTCATGGGGTAAGGGTTTGTTCATACTAACAGAACATTAAAGTAAAATCAACGTTTTAATTTTTTAAAATTAAAAACACTTATAATCTCATATGCTAGCATAACATAAAAAAAAACTAGAGAGGGAGACGAATATTCCCATTCCTATTTCTAAAAAGGTAAAAAAGGAGAGGGGTTTAGCTTTCTTGTAGGCTGCCATGAAATTTTGTCAAATAATTTTCATGCATTGTAAAAACCTTCACATTCGGCACTGATGGTTGTCGATTATTACTCTATACCCTCCAAAATTATTTTGTTCAACTCTCCAAATCATTTTTAGTAGAGACTTTTTGAGCATATCATATAATCCACGCATTTCACTAGTCTACATTGGTTTGATGCATTATGACAAACAATTTTCTTTCATTGTGAGGCCACATTCCTTCAAGGAATTTTATCAAACAGTTCAGTTGTCAAGTTTAGGTTTCTAAATTTTGCATACATATCTACGTGATATATACAAATATAACGTCTAACAAGATATTCATTCCAAAACTCCATTATTTTTTTTTATAAATCATGCTCTTTTTTAAAGATCCTATGTTAAGAGTGTGCCAGGATGTTAGCACAACCCGTGTAAATTTGTATTTACCTTGTCCAATTCTATTTTCTTTTATAGGTTCAAGGATCTCCAACAAACACATATTTCCAATATCCTGACACCATTTAATAGCATGACCTTTTCAACAATAACAAAAAATAAACAAATTTTTTTTTTTGATGGATTTCTTTAATCAATTTCCAATGCATTTATTTTGATCATAAGTGAGAGCAAATGGTGGAAAAATATGTGGGTGATGTCCCTACTCCTTCCACTGCATCTACACAACCATCTGTCAAAACGTGTGCAACATAAATAAAAGACAAAATTACCCTTTTTACACATTCGAAGAGAATGTAAAAACAAAGGGTTTCATGCAAAGGAGGATTGGAAGATAAAAAACTTGTAGAGACATAAGTGGGAAAGTAGGAAAGGGCACTTTTAATGTCTTAAACAATACAACAACTACTCTAAATAAAATATAAAGAGCAGGAAAAACAAAGTGGTAGCCATCATCTATCCTGAGAATGGTGTTGCAAAGGTTATAGTACATGTATCACAGATGGTAAGAAGCAGAGGAAGAAAAATCAAAACAGATAGACATTTCAGTCGAATAAAGTGCCTCCTATTCCTCAATCTTCTTCTTCTTTTGCATACAATAATAAAACAACAATGGAAAATAGTTTCCATTCCCTTTAGATACCATGCTTTGAAATGTCATTTATGATGTGTCTCCCTCCATCTTCTACTTTATGGATGACCATATGCTACTCCAGTCCCAATTTATATATATCTTGTAGTCGAATTGATTACATTCTTCTTGGTGTCTGATCAAATAGTTCACATCCCATGTGTATTATTCCACATTTGTACCTACTGTAATATAAGGGCATTTTTTAAGAATATTTTTGGGATTTGTTTTTTTTCCACTAATTAATTTTACACTTGTTACAAATCCCAATTAACACGCCTTACAATACACCCCTTTGCAAAGTTGTGTTATCAGACAGGGACACTACAATTATCATTGATCTCATCTACCTTCTTATATATAAATATTAGGAGTGAATAAACCATATGAAAATGATAGGAAGACACTTTAATTTTTAATGAATTATGAAGTAAAAGATATGAGTCCATGATAATCAATTCATTAGACCTTCCCTATTCTAATCATTACACATTACCATGCAACACATGAATTACATTCAGGGGAAAATGTGCATTAGTTATCATTTTCAAATGTGTGTTTTTGTGCAAAACAAGTGATGTGAAAGTACTAAGAGTAGGTGTAGTAGACATGAGAATTTTTTACTAATTAAAGGTTCTCCCATATCAAGGGTAGTTACAAACATAATATATGTAGGAACTTCAACATGAGATGTAGGTGGAGTATATGTATATTGCATATTGATCAACTGAAGTGAATATTTTCCTTCATTTCATTGATCTTTGTGAGATTCATCTTCAAGGATAAATTTGATGATTATACCAATGTTTCGATGCTTTTTTTTGAAAAATATTTTTAAAAATTATATAAGATTTAAATTTATTTAGTGTCAACACCATTAATTTATTATGTATGGAATTTTTTTATTTTTCAATTTTATGAAGGAATATTTGAATATAATTTTATTATATTGTAAGTGTTCATCGTTATGTGGCATTCTTAATTGATAATATCATTTTTATTAGGATAATAAATAGTAATATCCATTGGATGTGTGATGTTTGTAAGAATATATGGAAGTTGAGCATGCTCAATAGGATGGCCACTTATCGTAACACTTTACATATAGGGTACAAAATACCAATATAGATATTTTCCAGCTCAAATTATAAAACCTTAAAAAGTAGGTACACCCTAAAAGAGGTATATCAAGGATGATACCATAGGGAAATATTTATATATATTTAATATGTAGATATTACAATGGAAAAATAAAGATCAAACCCTTAAAGAAAATCTTAAACAAGAAAATATTAAACCTTAGAATTTCTACAAAAAATTTACATGCAAAATTAAATAATATGTATTTAGGTACTTTATTTGGATTGAATATTAACACTAATGCACAATCAAAATTTGTATATAAACTCTCCAAAATTTTAATTTAACAATACATATAATTTCTATACAATTAGACATTCAGATTTTAAACATGCTAAAATATATTGAAATAAAAAGGGAATGAGGTGACTTATATTTTGTAATGTTTTCAACTTTTTTTTATCGAGAATTAGGAAAAATAGGCTATGATAGGTTGAATTTTACCTCATATATGAAGTGGATCCTTAAAAACTCATTGGATGATAGCACTAAAATTGGAGATTATTGTGTGGTATTTTGATCCTTGACATTACTTTCTAGATCCACTTTACACCTACATTTCTTTATAGGTTGCTTCATAATTATCTTGATTAGATTCATCTACCTTAATTTCTTGTAAAATGTTTTTGCATGCACATGTTATGATGATAACCATAGTTTCCTACTCTATCACTCAAAAATGCATTAAACAAAAATAAGGTGGTGTGTGTTGGAGTTGGTATTATTTATTTTCCAACCATCTATTTATTTTGATCAAGTACTACACTACATTTCCTAGATGAGAGGATCAAATACCATGCAGTTTTCCTAGTGCTTGTGAAAGCGTGGATGCAAATAAAAAGTGCCACCCCCTATTTTTTACTTCATTCCTCAATAGAAATAGGTTTATAACTAGGTATACTTATAATGTATCCTTTTTGAGACTATAGAATACTACAACTAAGTACTGAAGTACTATTATTATAGATAGATAAATACTAGAGAAAAGATCCCTTTTGATATACTAAATACATAGAAAATTCTTAATTTCACTTTGAGATGCATTTGAATTGGATCAGCATACTCCTAACCTCATTTGGAGTGATTCATACATAAATATAGTCTATAGATAATGATTTGTCTACATTTATGGATGTTTAGAGAAATGTTTCTTAAGATTTGGTAGAGACTGCTAGAGGAGTTATTAAGAAAGATACGTAAGTTCTATTTCAGTAAATGATGGTGCTTTATTTTATTTGTTATGAATCCAATGGATGTAACTTTATGGTATGTATTTTTTGTGACTAAATCCCATAAAAATGGTGATGGTAAATAAAATAGAATCTATAAGTATTTTGTATATTTCGTGTGTAAAGGTCAATAGAAATAATAATGTGAAGACTGTATACTATTCAAAGAATAAGGTTTGTTCTGAAATTTGTCTTAAAAACATATTGTAATGAGATATTGCATCCATTTGTAAGTATATCTTCCACATTAAATAGTGGGTACAACATTAGAATAATATATATGTGTAACTTTTATAAGAAAAGATAAGGAAATCTAATTATCTATAAGGTAAAGGGTAGGATACTTATAACAAGATAAATACGATGTGTTCCATAGGGTGGGTCCAAGAGGAGAAAAAGAGTACACTTCTTAATATCTTAGATAAGGCTACTTTGTAACACAAGTTCATATTGTTGAACCTTGTTGTTGAGTGTGGTCAAAGTGTTGGCTTACCTGGAAAACATGTAACAGAATAATTTTATCTTTAGATACATATTTAAACATTGAGTTATTAATGAAAGTTAATTATATTGATCTATTGTCATATGATTTGTAAATACGATCAAAATAAGAATTTATTGATGTATTTACAATATGTATTTCAATTTAAATTCATTATATTATGTCAAATTATTATTGTAAATAACAAATCAAGGATGTATAATTAGGCACACTAGATTTGGTATCATAGCTTGGGATCTTAAAATATATGTGTTAAAATTATAGGGCCTATGTTTCTCAAATATATATATGATCCAATATATCCACCTTTCCAAAATATGTTTCTAATTAAACATCTCTATGTGTATATAGTGTAATGGAAGAATGTGATTTTAATGATGAGAAACAAATGAGCTAAATGTCTTTTAATTGTCTAGTATAACCATGATGTGCTAAAATTTCTAATATGAAACATACAGACATATTTCCATTGGTCCATATATCCACAATGCTCTTTGCAATCATTAAGTGACTTATTTCTAGAGAAATCAAGAAGTCGTAAAATCTCAATTTTGTCAATGTACTCGGCCACTTTCTCTTGAAAGCTCTCAATTATTGATCACTCGTAAGCTGAAATTTTTTCCACGCACCCAAATATTTATAGGTAATATGTTCTCATTTTGTAGAGTTCTTAGAATTCATGCAAGGAATTACCTTTCAATGTGAATGATCATGAGATCACATGTTCGACAGATAATGCTAAAATGTCACTAGTTGAAATCTATCAACACAGTATTGGGCCACGTATCTTATATCATTGTGAGATTTATACTCCTTTTTACCCACTAATAAATCAATAATTTATTTCAACACTCTTGACCTAAACCTTATGGTCACACAGGCTTCAAAATAATCCCTCGAGAATATCATGAACAATGAGAACCCATGCATCTCGAGACACTATGAATTCCTCAAAAGTTCCAACATTTTAGATTCTTCCACATGTATTAATATCAATAATTTATTTCACACAAGTCACAAAAACAACAAGTACTTGAATTTTTAGATTCACAAGAATGAAGAACCCTTCGCTTTTCCATCTCTTTTATGGACACTTTTCATCACTTTTTTATTAACTCCAAGCAAACTCAATGGCCTAGCCTAAGCTAATATGTGATTAATATAATTATTCAAATATATTAATCGTAAAAATTTGCAAAGCCTTCATTTGGCCACGTATACATCTCGTGATTTATTTATTTTCTTCTTTCCCCTTACTAAGCCTCAAGGAGGGATTAAGCCCTAGGTTGACTCAGCACTTTCTTAGGGAGCCAAAATTTGAAGGGCTCCTAAATCCAAATTGTCAAGTCCCTCCTGGGGCACCAAGAGAACACACCAAACGTGACTAAAATTTCAGGGTAAATTTTTTGTTTTTTTTTGAAAGTGTTGAATTAATACTGATCCATCACTTAGCCCTTTCTCGATAATAACTAATTTTATTCTAATTTGATTTACCTACTTTAATTAAATACTAGCCTAAACCTGTCTTTAATTATTTACTTATCTTTTAAATTTTTGCACCTTTAATATCTCTTTCTTCTAACTAAAAAATTGTCATGACTACAATAACTGCTCATTCTTAAATAGATTTAATTTCTCCTTGGACATAATTACCAACATCCCCTTATTAAATTATTTTTTTCGACACTCACTTCCCTTTTTTTATATTTCCCATTAAAACCCCATGTTAAAAAAAATAGGATTTAATGATGACCCTAGGATCAAACCAATCCTAATCCTTGTTTTTCAATTCACCCTAAAATTTGCTCTAAATTTCTCTTTACTATTTTCTTCTCCTTCTCATTTTTTTTTTATGTGTAGGTTGAGGAAATACTAAGAAATTTTATCAGACCAAACATGGTATTAGCTTTGAAATTTCTTACAAACAATATTGATTTCAACCCCCTTTTTTATTCTTGAAATGCACATGCTATTATTATTTTTGTTTGTTTTGCAGGGGGAGGCTGGATCAATGAAAAAATGGCTGGCCACAGGGGTGAAGGAGGTAGATGTTGCGGTGTGGGGAGGGTGGTGTTGTACAAGTGCAGTGGTGGATGGACACCAGTGTGAAGGGGTCGGGTTAGGAAAAACGTGGCAGGGGTGGGGGGGTTTGCCCCACCCACCAGCATTTATTTATTTATTTGTTTTTTAACATATGTGCAGGGGTGGGGGGCCGAAACGAAACCCCCCACCCCACCCCCCCCCCCCCCCCCCCCCCCCCACCAAATACTTTTTTTTGTTTATTTATATTTACAAAAACATATTTTTTTTAATGTAATACATACATACATATATATATATATATATATATATATATATATATATATATATATATATATAATAGTATATCTATGTTATATTTTACACACACACACATTTTTTTTTTGAAAGATTTAATTTGATAACATTTATATTGTCATTGTTTTGACAAAAATCAAGAAACTACCATATTCCCAAGCCTAATTTCCTTTGAACAAAACAAAAAAAGTAGATTTATAAAACCATGTTAATATACAAGGAGATGTGTATTTCACCAATAAAAAAAGTAGTTTCTTCCAAAGTTAAATAACAAATTTCTTATCACAAAAAAGAATTTCTTTTCAAATATATATATATATATATATATATATATATATATATGTAATGCTCATGTATGAGTTGAAATTTCTATTGCAAAAGAGAATTTCTACAAAGTTATAGTATTTCTTTCAAATGCAATAACTAGATAAACTTCTCAGATTTATAACAAGATGAAATATTCATCTTAATTATGTGTGTCTATATATATATATATATATATATATATGTTTACAAGAACACATAAGTTGAACTTGATACATTTTCTTTCAAAAGAGATTACATTTTGGATTCTTATATTTAAGAAACAACAAGTATAACATTTCCTTTTTCAAGATTTGAAATTTTCATACAAAAAACATACACCAATACATGGCTACACAAGTTTATTACAAGGCTTCTTACAAGCTTGAGAAGAGACGTGGTTCAAGAGTGGCTTACACTTGTTTAAAGAAATTTTCAATACAAAGGAGAGGTTTTGCAACAATGAAGATTCTACTAAACCATTCCTTGCAAGAGAGAGAAAGCAATGTCCCCAAAGAGAGAAAAGAAGCCAAACAAGACTCCAACAACACCAACTACCAACTTTGAGCTCCAAAATTTATGCCTTAAAGAAAACCAACAAAGAGAAAGATCGTGTTTGCCACCCAACCATAGGCATCATTACATGCCTCTCCCAAGGTTGGGATGCATGCTAGCCTCCCCCAAGCCCATGGGAAAGAGGACAACTAACCACAACTCGCACAAGAAAAAGGGTGAAGCAACCAAGAACACATTCACATGGAAAACAAAACAAGTATAAATCAAGACTCCAAGTTTTACAAGAAGGAGTACCCATGTTCTCCTCAAAGGTGGGGAAGAGAGGAGAAATTTTTCCAAAATTTATATTCCAAAAGTTCATGCACAAAGGAAAAACCTCCATACTCTCCTTATTACTCCTAAATTCTATCAAAACCCTCCTTATCCATCCACCCTTTCAGCAATCCTTTCTTAAAAGGATTTTCAAACCCCAAGGGGGTTTTCTTACCAAGAATGGGGAAGGAGATTCAAGCCAAATGAATCAACTTTCCCACCTCAATCGTTTGAGGGGAAACACTAAGACCCTACAAGGCTTTTCCATCAAGTCTTGAGGATTGAGAGGAAAAAAATCCCTCTCTTCTCACACAAACTCCAAAAATCTATCATGCCATATGATGGAGGGAGTAAAACAAGCAAGTATCAACCAAAATCCACATACAACAAAGAAAATTTCAAGTAGTCAAACTAACAACTAAGATGAATACAACATATGCAAAAAGACATAAGAGCCTACCTCAACGAAAGCTCTCCAAAAAGCTTTCCAACTTACAATTTGTCCACTCCTGACTCAATCAAATCACAAGCTCCCAATCACCCAAGCATCCAATCAAGAAGTTCCAAAAGAAAAAGTCTCTCTCTTTTCCCATGAATGGGAATTTGAAGAGGAGCAAGCAAGAATCCTCACAAATGAGGGTGTGGCATGTGTCACCCCTCTCTTTCTTCAAGATCAAAGATGCCAAAACAAATGAGAGAAAGGGTAAAATTGTCTTTTTGCCCTCTTCTCCCAAATTCCCCTAAATGTTAGCAAGACAAAATTAGTGAAACTTTTAATAAGCACTCCAATCCACACCCCTTACATGGATGTGACCAAAAAAGAGGTAAAAAGGGAGGAAAAACTCCCTCTAGCCTTGAAAATAATCCCCCCTACCCATTAGGTAGGGTCTAAGGGCTCATTTTTATGTTAGGGGAACTCTCAAGCTAAAAAGGGGTCCCCAAAAATGCCCAAAATAACCTAATTTCGGGTTTTTCATTTTTAGCACAAGGGTAAAGGGTGTGGGGACCACCCAAGGGTCTCAAATGTGACCCTAACCCTTGTGATTAAGTGACTCATTAAACAAAATCAAAATTTTAATGAAAGTGGGATTATTAATTCCCAAAACAAGTTTACAACGCCACTAGTAACCGTAAACAAAATTAATAATTCAAAGCATAATACATTACAAAATTTGGGGTCACTCATATTGCCCAAAATAATAATCTCCTATACTAAGGCTTCACACAATCAACATGGTTAGGACTCATCCCGTGGGCTACTTGTGCAAGATTGTGTAGCTGGCCTGAGTCCCATGTCCTCTTATAAACCTATCACCTACACACTCATTGCACACATTAACCAAACATGTCCGATGAATATAAATTAATGACTCAACAAGATATCAATGAGTTCTAAACTAGCCTAACATCCTATTGAAATCAAAATGTGACAACGTGCACAATTATACTCAATTCTCCAAAGTTAGACAAGATGATAAAGTGATATAGAATCCCAACATGCAACAACTAAGTATCCATCAATATAATTATGTTCCAACAACAGCATCATATCCATTAGTATCCATGACATCATAAGAAAATGTGACAACATAGAAATTAAGCTAAATAGGTGTTTTTCGCCTAAATGTCCACACATGTCTAATAAGATAAAATCTCTAAATATAATGTCCAAGATATAACCAATCACTATAAAAACATGTCTATGAACAAAGAAACAACAAGATACTGAGCTATAAATAGTGTGGGCACTACATCCCCCTCTACTAAAATTAGACTTCCTCCTGGAAGTCACTAAAAGAGATAGAGATATCTAGCCCTTAAAGGTATCGTATCCTCCCAGGTAGCTTCTGTCTCGTCGTACTGGTCCCACTGTACTCTAACCTGGTCCAAGTCTCGACCCCAAAGGGCCAACCTCTAGTAATCTAGTATGCATACGGGCTCTAGTATCTACTGTCCTCCATCCTCTATCTCTAATGCTGACCAATCCAAAACATGAGAAACATCGGGTACATATCTACGTAGTATAGAAACATGAAAAACATCATGGGCCCGTGCAAGGCATGGTGGAAAAGGTAAGTGATAGGCAACTGGACCGATGAACTCTAAAATATCAAAAGGACCCACAAAACGAGGTGATAGCTTAGAACCCTTTCCGTAATGGATAGGACTCTTATGCGGAAGAACCCTTAAGAAGACCTTGTCACCCACTGGGAAGTGAATATCAATCCTCTTAGTGTCTGCATATGCCTTTTGGCATGCTCTGGCCTTCTCAAGATGTTGTCTAATCAACACAACTTGCTACTCTAAATCCTGAAGGTAAGCTGGTCCTAGAATAATCCTGTCATCTAGTCTATCCCAACTCAGAGGTCTCCTGCAAGGTCGTCCATACAAATCCTAGTAGGGGGCCATACCAATGGAACTATGATAGCTATTGTAAGAAAACTCAACTAAATGCAAATAATCTTCCCATTTCTTCTGTTGGTCCATCACATACATCCTCAACATATTCTTTAACACCTGATTAACCCTCTCCGTCTGTCCATCTATCTCTGGATGATAAGCTGAACTGAAATTGATCTGAGTACCCAGAGTAGTCTGAAAGGAAGTCTAGAAAACTGAAGTGTAGATGGCATCCCTGTAATTTATGATGGTCTTCGGAATCCCATGCAACC
Source organism: Taxus chinensis (assembly GCA_019776745.2). Taxonomy (NCBI): domain Eukaryota; kingdom Viridiplantae; phylum Streptophyta; class Pinopsida; order Cupressales; family Taxaceae; genus Taxus; species Taxus chinensis. The sequence goes on along the minus strand of CM034152.1, from coordinate 236,776,214 downwards.
TAACAATGTCCCCCATAAACACTTTGGTAATGGCCTGTGCATTATAGGCGACCTTGGTTGGCGAAAAATGCACTACCTTGGTGAACTTATCCATGGTGACCATAATGGTGTCATGATGATAAGAAGACATAGGAAGTTTGACTATGAAATCCATGGAGATCACATCCCATTTCCACTCGGGAATATCATGAGGGTGTAAAAGTCCTGCGGGATGTGAATGCTCTACCTTAACCCTCTGGCACTTAAGGCAACGTGAAAAAAAATCTGCTATGTCCCGTCAAATACCTAGCCAACAATATAACTCTCTCAGATCGGCATGCATTTTCTTCACTCTTGGATGTGCCGCATATGGGGGTCGATGAGGCTCTGTGAGGACGAAGTTATGCAGATCACCTAACTTAGGCACATATATGTGCCTGTGGAACTGAAGTAAACCATCTGTCTCTAAAACACACCCAGAATATTTTCCCTCTAAAGAACCTTGTGACTCTAACATCTATCTAGCTCCCTCATAAAATTTGTCATCTAGAAGGTGCTCAAGAATCCTGCCTCTCAAATCTGACTGAAGTGTCAAGGGGGCAAGCACATATCATCATACTCAAATCTACTAAGTGCATTTACAACAACATTTTCCTTTCCTTTGATATACTGAACCTCCATGTCATACTCACATAAGAACTCCATCTAATGCCGTCGACGAGAATTGAGGTTTGGCTATGAGAGGATATGTTGCAAACTCTGGTGATCTATCATCAAAATGAAAGGTCTACCAAAAAGGAAATGTCGCCAACGTACTAGAGCATGAACAACTACTGTAAGCTCCAAGTCATGAGTAGGATAATTAAGCTCGTATTCCTTGAGCTTATGAGACTCAAAAGCAATAACCCGATGCTCCTGCATAAGAACTACTCCCAAATCCTCTAGTGATGCATCAGTATAAACAACAAAATCCTCTATCAGGTCTGGAACTGCTAAGATGAGCGCCATGGTTAACCTTCCCTTAAGCAACTCAAAGGCCTGCTCACACTTCTCTGACCAATAAAACTTCTTCCCTTTCCTCTAAAGAGAAGTGATAAGGTGAGCAATCCTAGAAAAGTCCTACACGAACCTGCGGTAATACCCTGCCAAACCCATGAAACTCTTTACCTTAGTAATTGATGTGGGTGTTGGCCATTCCAAGATAGCCTATATCTTAGAGGGATCTATGGAGATACCCTCACCTGATATGATATGCCCCAAGTATTGAATCTTTTTCTGAAAGAAGCTGCATTTTTACAAGTTCCCATACAACTTCTGCTCTCCCAAAACCTGAAGTACCTACCTCAAATGCTCCTCATGTTCCTCCTTGAAATGAGAATAACTCAATATGTCATCCAGGAACACTAAAACAAAGTGATCCAGAAATTTCCTAAATACTCCATTCATGAGGCTCATGAAGACAGCTAGGGCATTGGTCAAACCAAATGGAACCACTGTGAACTCATAATGCTCATAACATGTGTGAAATGCTGTCTTATGAATGTCTGCATCTGATATACACAAATGATGATATCCTGACTTGAGATCAATTTTGGAGAATACTCTCACTCCCCACATCTAATCAAACAATTCATCAATCCTAGGGAGCAGATAATGGTTCTTTATTGTGACCTTATTGAGTTGTCTGAAGTCTACACAAAGCCTGAGAGAACCATCCTTCTTCTTCACAAATATGACTGGTGCTCCCCAAGGAGATACACTAGGGTGAATGATACCCTTATCTAAAAACTCCTCTAACTGAATCTTGAGCTCTTGAAGTTATGGAGTCATCATCTGATAAGGTGCCCTAGAAACTGGTGTAGATCCAGGTACTAAATCAATGGTGAAATCCACCTGTCTGCATGGTGGTAACCCTGGAAGCTCACTTGGAAACACATCTGCATATTCCCTCAAAATTGCATGGTCATCTAAGGGTGAGTGCTCTGGAGTGCTCTCAGATCGGTCACTGATAGTGATAGCAAATAACTGACAGCCCTTACGCATGCTCTGCTTGAGTTGCTTAGCTGATATCATACGCAAGGAGCTAGGCCTCTACATTCTAGATATCACAACTACACTCCCAAGATCATCCTAACACTAAATGACCTTATTTCTACAATCCACCTTAGCTCGATGAGCCTCGAGCCAATCCATACCCAACATTACCTGATAGGATCCTAAATGAATAACTCAGAGGTCAAGAGTAGTGGAGAAGGCTCCTAAATCAAGTACGCAACTCTCCACATACGAGTCCACGATGAGTTTGGCCCTAGAGGCCAACTCAACCTACCATCTATCTGGTTGCCTAGCCACCACTAGCCCATACTGGTCCACTAAAGAAGGTGATATAAATAAATCTGAAGCACCTGAATCAAAAAGTACTGAGACAAAAATAGCCCTGATAGTACCTGTGGTCTCATTTACTGTGGCTTGATGCTTGGCCTGATAGTTTTCAACTGCTGCATATACACAATGGGTGTGTCCCACATCACCTACTGTATTCTCAGATCTAACAACTCTCTATGCATCTATGGTATTGGGTTTGTGCGGGCACATTTGCACATAGTGATCAGAAGATCCACAAATAAAACATCCTACTGCACCCCTCTGAGATGGGGTCTCTCCTGTACTCTGGTGTACTAATCCTACCATTCCAACCCTAACAAAGTGGTATGTGTGAGCTGGCTATGCCTGCTGAGTGCCCTGCCTCCTATCCCTGGCTCCACCAAAACCACCTCTAGAAACACCTCTCTGAAATCCCTGTGTCTGCCTAGCCCCCTGCTGTGGGTGGTCTTGTTGCTGTGTTTGTCACTATGGATGCGGTGGTGCCCTCATGGATGATGGCAGAGGCCAAAATCCTCCTCTAGGTGCTGGTGCAGTACCTCGTGACCTCTGACTTTGAAAGGCCTATATCCTTTCCTGAAACTTACTCTTATTTCTATTACAGTGCTCCTGTGCCTTGGTCCTTTTCTCCTCAACTAAGTATGCCTTGTCAATGGCCTTCTCAAGTGTGGGAGGAGATAACATCCTAACTACTCCTACTATATCTGTATTAAGGTCTCAAATAAACCTGTTAACCTGTAATTTCTCATCTTGCAGGTAGTCCAAATACTGTAGGAGATCCAGGAACCTACTCTCATATTGTGTCATTGTGTCAGATCCCTGTCATAAGTCATGAAACTCGTCGATCCTTTTCTGCATGAAATGCTCTGACATATAACGAGCCCTGAAATGCTCCTTGAACATCTCCTGGGTCACTATCTCTCGAGTCAGATGGAGCTTACGCTCCTCGTTCCTCCACTAAACACCTGCTCCATCTCGGAGGTGTATAGCAAACCATGCCTTGATGTTTCTCTCGTAAGAGTGTAATCAAAAGAAACTATCCAAGCTAAGGAGCCATGACTCAGCCCCAAAGCCATCTGTAGAGCCGGTGTAAGTGGTTGGTTGCAAGCGAAGAAGGTCCCTGATCACACTGCCTGTATCTCGATCCTGGAAATGTAGTCCAGCAGGCGAAGGGGGTTGCCTATCCCCAAATGATCCCTCGAGACTATGTGAGCGGCTACGACGGAATGAGGATACCCTCTTGCGATGGATGGAAGGGCTTCATGACCTCTCCTGTCTTGGTGTATCGTGCTCTGGCGGTTCTGAATGCGCGTCCTCACCTATCGGCTCCTCATCTCCTGCGGTGGTGGTAGATGCTGCTCCACAATGCCTATCAGCTTGTGCAAGGCCTCTAATATCCGAGGCCCAAATTCAGGTGCCAACTGCTCCCACGTAGGTACACCACACCCTAATCCTCTAGTTGATCATCCCCTCTTGGGTGCCATCCTGCGCATGAGGTGAGCGAAGGAGTTATTAATTAAAAATTTAATGGTTGCGGATGATTGCTAACTAATTATTTTTATCCATTTATTAAATTTATTGTTATTAACATTATCATTAACTATCTTAATCAAATACCCAAAGTGTTCGCGTGTGCAAACCTTCGCTCTGATACCAAAATGTCATAGCCCTCCCAGGGCACCAAGAGAACACCACCAAACGTGACTAAAATTTCAGGGTAATTTTTTTTTTTTAAAGTGTTGAATTAATATTGATCTATCACTTAACCCTTTCTCGATAATAACTAGTTTTATTCTAATTTGATTTACCTACTTTAATTAAATACTAGCCTAAACTTTTCTTTAATTATTTACTTATCTTTTAAATTTGCGCACCTTTAATATCTTTTTCTTCTAGCTAAAAAAAATTGTCATGACTACAATAACTACTCATTCTTAAATATATTTAATTTCCCCTTGGACATAATTACCCACATCCCCTTCTTAAATTATTTATTTCAACACTCACTTCCCTTTTGTTATATTTCCCATTAAAACCCCATGTAAAAAAAAAAAAAAACAGGATTTAATGATGACCTTAGGATTAAATCCAATCTTACCCCTTGGTTTTCAATTCATCCCTAAAATTTGCCCTAACTTTCCCTTTATCATTTCCTCTTTTTGCTTTCTCATGTTATTTCCTCTTGTTTGGTTTTTTTTTTAATCTTGTAGGTTGTGTTGGAGGAGTTATGGAGGTTGTTTGATCTTTCATTGTAATTGCTAATGATACATACCATGAACATGAAGTATTAGTCTTTGAAATTTATTTTATTTTAGATTCTTTTCACCCATTTGTTTTTCTCTTTTTTCTTGGAATGCAGGTGCTATATGGAGTTAGTTATCCCTATTTTTCTTTTTTACAGGGGGAGGGTGGATTACTGTGTATTTTATTATTGGCCATTATTTTTGATGGAGGTAGAATTTGTGTTTAGCGTGTGTGTGTGTGTATACGTTTATTATTATAAATTTTCTTTTAGCTGTAGGGTGAGGCGCCAGATCTGGAGAGGGAAGGATCAGGGAATGACGCATGTAGGTGAGGCGTGGTTGTTGGTGCTGTGCACAGCAGTAGATGGTGAGGGAGGGGGCAGTAAGGCTCGGGGGGCGGCGCAGGGTGCTGGGCGCGGAAAGGGGGCAGTCGCCCCCTGAGGGATAGTGCAGGGACAATGACCAAGGAGGGAGTTTTCCCCCCCACCAGCATTGATTTTTGGGGGCATTTTTCCCCCGTGGGTATGCGCAGGGGTGGGGGGATCCGAACCCCCCACGCAAGCATTTGTTTTGTTTTTTTATTTTAGTTTAAAATATGCGTAGGGGGTAGGGGGCCGAATTTTTTTTTGTTTATTTACCTTTTTTTTGTTTATTTATATTTATTAAAACACATTTTTTTAATGTAATACACATGTATATATATTGGTGAATACATATATATAATATAGCAGATATAATAGAAAATATATGTTAAATTTATATTATATAAAATTTATACACACACACACACACACATACACATATATACATATAGACCAATATATATATATATATATACACATATATATATATCATAAGGAAATATTCTGTTTTATAAAGACATCTGTAGTTTGATAACTTTTATTTTGTCATTTTTTTTTGACAAAATTCAAGCTAAGCTACCATATTCCCAAGCCCAATTATCCTTTGAACAAAACAAAAAAAAGATCAATCTTTGAAACACAATGGTTAATATACAAGGAGATGTGTATTTCACTTGAAAAAAAAATAGTTTCTTCCAAAGTTAGAACAACAAATTTCTTATAACAAAATAGAATTATCTTTTGATGCAAAAGGAAAGTACTATAAATATCTATATATCGATATATATATATCTCCATTCCACGTGGTCACAAAAAGGAAATGCAACATGTATTAGTTCAGGAGATCTGTTGCAAAATGAGACTTTTTACAAGATGTTGATATTGTTTCTTCCAACTGCAAAAAGTAGACTAAACATTTCAGATATTTATAACAAGATGAGATATTCAACATGAAGGTGTATAAATAAGTTCACAATATATTCATAAGTTTCAAGGCATGTATACATTTTATTTCAAAGGAGCTTACAATTTCGGATTCTTATATTTAAGGAAAACAACAAAACAGTATTTCATTTTTAGGTTTTTTATTTTTTGAAGTTTTTTCATATACAAAACATACACCAATACATGGCTACTCAAGTTTATTACAAGGCTTCTTACAAGCTTGAGAAGAGAGGTTGTTCAAGAGTGGCTTACACTTGTTTAAAGAAATTTTCAATATAAAGGAGAGGTTTTGCAACAATGAAGATTCTACTAAACCATTCCTTGCAAGAGACAAGAAGCAATGTCCCCAAAGAGAGAAAAGAAGCCAAACAGGATTCCAACAACACCAACTACCAACTTTGAGCTCCAAACTTTATGCCTTCAAGAAAACCAACAAGGAGAAAGAGCTTGTTTGCCACCCAACCATAGGCATCATTACATGCCTCTCCCAAGGTTGGGATGCATGCTAGCCTCCCCCAAGCCCATGGGAAAGAGGACAACTAACCACAACTCGCACAAGAAAAAAGGTGAAGCAACCAAGAACACATTCACATGGAAAACAAAAGAAGTATAAATCAAGACTCCAAGTTTTACAAGGAGGAGTACCCATGTTCTCCTCAAAGGTGGGGAAGAGAGGAGAAAGTTCTCCAAAAGTTATATTCCAAAATTACATGCACAAAGCAAAAACCTCCATACCCTCCTTATTGCTCCTAAATTCAATCAAAACCCTCCTTATCCCTCCACCCTTTCACCAATCCCTTCTTGAAAGGATTTTCAAACCCCAAGGGAGTTTCCTTACCAAGAATGGGGAAGGAGATTCAAGCCAAATGAATCAACTTCCCCACCTCAATCATTTGAGGGGAAACACTAAGACCCTACAAGGCTTGTCCATCAAGCCTTGAGGATTGAGAGGAAAAAAATCCCTCTCTTCCTGCACAAACTCCAAAACTCCATCATGCCATATGATGGAGGGAGTAAAACAAGCAAGTAACAACCAAAATCCACATACAACAAAGACAATTTCAAGTAGTCAAACTAACAACTAAGATGAATACAACATATGCAAAAGACATAAGAGCCTACCTCAAAGAAAGCTCTCCAAAAATCTTTCCAACTTCAAATTTCTCCACTCTTGACTCAAGCAAATCACAAGCTCCCAATCACCCAAGCATCCAAGAAAGAAGTTCCAAAAGAAAAAGTCCCTCTCTTTTCCCATGAATGGGAATTTGAAGAGGAGCAAGCAAGAATCCTCACAAATGAGGGGGTGACATGTGTCACCCCTCTCTTTCTTCAAGGTCAAAGATGCCAAAACAAAAGAGAGAAAGGGTAAAATTGTCTTTTTGCCCTCTTCTCCCAAATTCCCCTAAATGTTAGCAAGACAAAATTAGTGAAACTTTTAATAAGCACTCCAATCCACACCCCTTACATGGATGTGACCAAACAAGAGGTAAAAAAGGGAGGGAAAACTCCCTCTAGCCTTGAAAATAAACCCCCCTACCCATTAGGTAGGGTCCAAGGGCTCATTTTTATGTTAGGGGAACTCCCAAGCTATAAAGGGGTCGTCAAAAATGCCCAAAATAACCGAATATCGGGTTTTGCATTTTTGGCACAAGGGTAGAGGGTGTGGGGACCACCCAAGGGTCTCACATGTGACCCTAACCCTTTTGATTAAGTGACTCATTAAACAAAATCAAAATTTTAATGAAAGTGGGATTATTAATTCCCAAAACAAGTTTACAACTCCACTAGTAACCCTAAACAAAATTAATAATTCAAAGCACAATACATTACAAAAATTGGGGTCACTCATAGTGCCCAAAATAATAATCTCCTATACTAAGGCTTCACACAATGAACATGGCTAGGACTCAGCCCGTGGGCTGCTTGTGCAAGATTGTGTAGCTGGCCTGAATCCCACGTTCTCCTGTAAACCTATCACCTGCACACTCATTGCACACATTAACCATACATGTTCTGATAAATATAAAACAACGACACAATAAGATATCAATAAGTTCTAAAATAGCCTAACATCCTACTGAAATCAAAATGCGACAACGTGCACAATTATACTCAATGTTCCAAAAGTTAGACAAGATGATAAAGTGGCATAAAACCATAGAATCCCAACATGCAACAACTAAGGATTCATCAATAACATCATATCCATTAGTATCCATGACATCATATGAAAAAAAATGACAACATAGAAATTAAGCTAAATTGGCGCTATACGCCCTGAATGTCCACACATCTCTAATAAGATCAAATCTCTAAATATAATGTCCAAGATATAACCAATCACTGTCAAAACATGTCTATGAGAAAAGAAACAACAAGCTATTGAGCTATAAAAATTGTGGGCACTACACAAATATTTCCCTTATTGTTAGTTACTTTTAGAACTTATCATTACAATGATTTACATAAAGATTCAATATTGATTAATGCATTTATTGTTATTATTATACATTCACATAAATTTCATGCATACTCATAACAAACCAATATAACATGTTTGTAATTATTTAAATAAATATGGCATATTTTTTAGCTCATATGATTTTGTTGTTATTGTTACTCATTCTCCAAGTTTATTTAGGCGTGTAATATTTTTTAGGAAAAGATTCATGTATTTTTGATAATGTCACTTGTATATATATTAGAGGTGAAAATAATTGAGGGAAATTACTATTGAATTCTATATTCCTTTTTTTGGGGGAAATGTCTATTGTTTTTTATGGAGGAATTGGTGGGCTTGGTTGAAATATCACTTTCACAAAACAATGGTACTTTGTTTACATTTCAGCCTAATCATATATTTGATATTGTTAAATTTGAAGTTGTAAGAAACCTTTTATAAAAATTTATATTTTTGTATTTTGAGCACCTCTTAAGATGAATTATCTTTCATTTATAGGATTTATTTTTATTTTTGTATGACAATATCTATAAATTTTTTATTTATTATCATCCTGAGACAACTTTTTAAAGATTATAATGCAAGTAGATTTTATTTATTTACTCCATGGAAAAATTTATTAAGTAAAATCGTGAGAAGGGAATTTGCTCTAATTATTGCCTAAGGCACTCATATTCTTTAATGTTGCTTTGCTAATCCTTGAACCGTATTATCCATAACCCTAAGTCTCATGATTGGCTAGAAAATTCAACTACATGATTAGTTTTAGAATGTGACCACATTATTGGGTCACATGACTCATCTATGTTTAAATATGTCCAAGATCTCATTCAAAATAGTTATTTTTATCTCCATGATACCTATCATTGGACTCCATATCGGTATATATTTGTTTTGTACTATAAAATGTTAATGTTCACATCATCTGATCAATGTAAGATTAAATACATAAATATTTTGTTTAGATGATAATCCAAAATTTTATTCATAATGAATTTTCTAGTTTGGACATTATATCAATGAATAAGAAAATATCTTAGCTTATGAAAAGAAGGAGATATTTTTTTTTTTATATTAATAACGGAAGTTAGCATTTTAGGAGACAAATATTGAATGTTTATTTTCATCTCCATAGGTGGAACAATGGTGACCATAGATTTATAAAATAAAAGGGTTGCTCCATCAAATATGAGGATCATGAATAACGAAAGTAACAATCGTACGGAGAAGTTCAAAAGATAATGCTAGAAATATAAGAACTTGCAAGAAAATTTTAAATTAAAAAGGAATAAACTAAACAAAAATAATAATATAGAAAGAATGAAATTCAAAATTGAATACAGATAGGGATAAAATATAGAAAATAAACACATTAAATTGTTGAAACTACTACTTTAGAATATTTCTCTAGTGATCCCAACACTGAATCTAAATACCAGGATATAAATCATAAAGAAATTGATAACTTTGTAATAAAATTTAATTTTTTTGAATACTCTGGAGAAGTATGTTTTGGAGAGGAAGTAGAACAATGGCTATCTAGCATAGAATGATATTTTAAACTATAGGGAACTAATAGTTATGGAAGATCCCACGTAGCTCATTTTTTAACTAAAAGCTATGACATTAAACTAGTGGTAGGATACTATCAGTAAACATGAATTAAATAAATAAAAAATTAAGGCATACATTAAAAAATATATTTGAAAAGAAAATTTTCTTTGATTACTTTATTCAAGTATGATACAATGAATTTTTCAAATTAAAAAATGCTGACATTCATTCAGTGAGTATAAATGAGATTCAAAATATTTGAATCATTTCTTACCATTTATAAAGGGAAGGGATAGAATAGTAAGATTGTTCAATGGGTTTATAGAAGATAATAAAGCCAATGTTTAGTGTGGAAAACCAAATTCAGTTGATGAAGCTCCAAATATGGCCAAACAATTTGAAACACATTAGAAACTCCACGATAAGAGAAAGGATGGTCAAAATAACTTAAACTATTTTGTGAATAAAAGAGAACATAGAAATCAATTTGATCATAACACTACATAGCTTTGATCAATATAATTTTTAAACTCTCCTAAAAATCATCAATCTCACAATCACCAAGGAACCATGTTTTCCAAAATTATGTGGTGGATGTGTGGTAATAACCACTATAATTGATAGTGTCCCGTGATTAAAAGGGATTGTTTCAACCTCATAGTCAGGAAGATAAATAAAATGAGTAACCCAACATAAAAATCGATGTAGCATTTAATATAGGTATAATAAACCTCCAAAATTCACTTGTGGAAATTAAAGTAAAAATCAACAATCAAGACATTAAATGTATTATAGATTTAAGTAATAGCCATAGTTTTCTTTCTCTCAACATAGTTTCTAAACTTTAGTTGTCTTCAAAAATTATCAAACCCATAAAAGTAGAGTTGGAAGATGTGAGAATAATCAAACAAAATGGCTCACTTATTGAATATTTAACTTTATAATTAGATGAAATAAAAATAAGTGATAATTTAAATGTCTTAAACTTGGGTAAATACAATGCTATCATATGTGTGAGATGGTTAGAAATGAATAATTCCTATATCGAGTAATAGAATAAATATGTACTTCTACGAAACCAAATGTAGTCATTTGAAGTCCCACTAGGGGAGAAGTAACCCATACCCTTAAAAATATTTCTCAGCCATATAATGAAAAAATAGTGTAAAGAAACATTGTAAACTTCTTGTGGTATGGAAATTGACCAATGTGATAAATTCATGTTAGATATTAATATCAAGCATGTAATTTCATAATTTAGGGATGTAATTCTTGATGAGATACATTATCTAGATATTATTAGAATAGTAGAACATGTCATATACCTAATTCCTAGAGCTGAACTCGTATCAAAATCTCCTTACTGCTAATCAATTCTAGAGTTAGCTGAATTTCTTAAACAAGGAAAAATATGACCTAGTGTTTATCCATGGATTCTCCAATGTTAGACATGAAAAAAGTGATGGCATTATGTGGTTATAAATTTATTATTGCTAGCTAAATAAAATCACCATTAAAAACGAACACCCTTTACTAAGAAAAGACGACTTGTTAGATGATTCAAATGGTGCCATGTGTTTTTCAATAATTGATCTATGATCAAGTTATCATTAAACATTAATCAAGGAAAATTATATTTTCAAAAATGGCATTTAGGGAGTGTTAGGGACATTATGAGTTTGTAGTTAATTTTTTTCAGATTAAAAAATTCCCTCACAACCTTAATGACCCAAATGCATGATCTTTTTCGCCCCTATGTAGATGTGTTTGCAATTATATTTTTTATATAATATAAAATTGAAAACTATCATGAACAACATTTAAGACTGGAATTTGAAACATTAAGCAATATATATATATATATATATATATATATATATATATATATATATGCAAAATTAAGAGAATGTGAATTTTTCAAATGAGAGGTGTCATATTTAGTACACATGATATCCAAAAAAATGATCTTCAAATCATACCAAAAAAATTTAGGCTATTAAATAATTTTCCATACTCAAAGATGCTCATGGAGTTAGGAGTATCTTAGGTCTATTAATATTTTATCAAAAATTAATTAAGAATTATTGGACGATATTTCTACTCCTTAATCAAATTTAACAAGAAAATATAAAAAAATTAATATAATTAGTTAGTAGTTATCATATTATAAGTATTTCTGACTTTATAAATCCTTTTGTTGTAACTATTGATGCTTTTAGATCAGCTACATGTGGATTCCACACATTAAATGATAAAGTTACCTACTATGAACTTGAAAGTTACTCTGTGTTGACAATAATCACCCCGTGATCTAACTTTAATTAGAATTGTACATGTTCTTAAGATATGGATAAATTATTTATTAGGAAGTAAGTGTTTTATGAAAATAGGTCACATAGGCCTCATAAATATATTGAATTAATCTCTATTGAATATTAGACAACTAAGATGGGTGGAATTATTAATAGAATATGATTTTGATATTTAATATGTTCAAGGTAAATAAAATGTGGTAAATGATTCTTTAAGAAGGATATCTGTGTGTTTACGCAAATTAGATAACTCTTAAATGAAGCAAGTTTGAATGATCTATAAAATTTAAATTAGATATGGATGATTTCTTCCAAGATTTGTATAAATCAATACTTGATAAATCCTCTAATTTACACTTATAAGATTGTCTTACTTCTTATATCCTTGTATCAAATGGATTTTTGTATTATAAAGGATGATTACATATCCTTGGTTTAACTAATATCAAATGATAAATGCTAATACATTATCATTACATACCCATAATTGGCCACTTGGGTTTTCAGAATACTTACCTTTTAGTTAAGAAATATATATATATATATGTATATATATATATATATATATATATATATATATATATATATTTAAGAAAAAATATTTTTAGCCCAACAAGAAACATGATATTTGTAAATACGTACATTTTTACCGAAATTGTCAAAAGCTTAACATAAAGCAATGAAAAAAAAAATTCAAATCTATCCATTCTTCATAACCAATCAGAAATTGGAATATGTAACTATTGAATTTATTACATGTTTAGTAAACACACATAGAGGAGATGACACTATCCTAGTTGTAGTTTATTAATTAGAAAAAAGGACACATTTCTTACTTGTAAAAAATTAAATCCTCTACTGTTGGTAAAACTCGTGTTTGTAAAGGATATTTTTTAGTTATATGGTATTCTCAAGAATTTGGTATCTAATCACGACCCTCGATTCACTTATTATTTTTGTAAACATCTCTATGGTAAATTAGGAAGGAGTTTAAGTTTTAGTATTGCTTACATTCACGAATCAAATTGTTAAACTGAGAGAATACATAAAATAATTGAAGACATGTTAGGAAATTATACTTCTAAAATAACCAATACATGGGAATATTATGTACATTTGGTTGGACTTTATTATAAGCATGGGTATTACTCCACCATTAAAATGTTACTTTTTGAAGTATTGTATGGTAAATACTTTAATACACATATGTCCTAATCTGACCCTATTCAAAGAGCCTTTCTTGGAACCAATTATTTAAAGAAAATTGTAAAAATAATTAAAATAGAAAAATAAAACATGAAAGCCTTTCAAGATCGATATAAAATTTGGGGTGATTCTAAGATATTTGTTAAGACATTCCAAATTGGTGACTAAGTTTTTCTTGGAGTAAAACCGAAATGTAGCTAATCACATTTAGGAAAGTGTGCAAAATTTATCCTCATTTTGCGGACCTGTTGAAAAAATTTAGAGGAGAAGGGACTTATCTTTAAAATGTTTTTTTACCTCTCGTATTATCCATAATTAATAATTTTTTTCCATGTTAGTTAACTTTAAAAGAATGTCTATAAATCTAAACATGTAATTGATTGGAAAAATATAAATATTTAATGTAGTTGTGAATTTAAAATTAAACCAAAAGAAATTATTGAATAATGAACGAGGATATTAAGAAATAGAAAAGTTGATGAAGTGAAAGTTATATGAACTTTGTATGCCACTAATAGTAGAACTATGAACAGAGATGAGTATATTTGAAACTAATAAAAATATGATATAACTAATCATCTATTGTAGGGTAAGTGCAGGAAGTTGATGGATAAATATAGGGTCATCCGTGGACGTCATATTTTAAAAAACAACAAAATTTCAACTTGTAGGGATTATTAGCTATACGCACACTCAAAATTAGAAAAATTTATATAAATATGAATCGTAGCATTAGGAATCTAGTTTCTAAAATACTATTTTCTTAAAAAAAGGGACAAGTTTAGCTATATTAAACACTTAAAATTATATGACTTAGTTTTTTTTAAAAAAAACTTATAAGATTGTAGTCCATTTGCCCACATTTTGGATGACCAAATCTTGTTATTTTTTTGTTCTTTTCATGAAATGTTAGATGTAGTTGTCTATCTTGGGATGGATTTTATTTTGTATTTTTTTGAGCAATATTTTTTTTGATGATTTTTTCCGTGAAAGTGGTCTGAAATTATTTAGAAAACGGAGCGCTTTCCATTTGCCTACCTTAACTATATCAAAAAATATCGAAATCAAATACATATTTTTAAATATGTATAAATTTTTTCCACGCTTGGTATGGTATAAGTTTTATCACATTTTGATAAGCGAAACAAAAGTTATAGTCTTAAACATAGACATGAACATTCACGGGAAAAAATGTCTTAAAGACCCATTGTTAGTAAAAATTTATAAAATGATATTTATCTTATTCTATTCACTTTAAAATCAATATTCCTATGAAGATAATAGTCTCCCCTATGTGATGGCACAATTTTTGTGAAATGTTTTCAGTTTTTTAGCATTGTTCAAGTCTTTAGAAGAGCAGATTTGACGTTTTTTGACCTTTTACACTTCATAATGACCTTCCATAGCTTTAGTAGGGGAAAAACAAAGATTTCCCGAGGCTTAGGTTTGGCAAATAGATCCATGATTACGGTTTATAAATCATGATTGTGGTTTTCTTAACACAAACCGTGAGTGCGTTATAAACCGCGATCACAGTTCATAAATTATAATTACACACATCCCAATGTCCTTATTACCATGTGATTTTTACTCTTTGACCTTACCGTATGAATTAATGTGAAATTCTATCTTTTTCTGCATGTTTTTCTTATCACTAGAAGCAAAATATCATGGGAGACAATAAACGAGGTAAAAAAAGGAAGTCATTAAGTAAAAAAACACCAAACGAATTAGAGGCCAACAAAATTAAAAATGCTGAGGGAATGTGGAAACTTCACGAATCAAGAAGAGGTTCATCTTCAACCCCAACTATTGTAAGCAAGAAGAACCAAGTAATGTTTCTACTGTCAATGTTGAAGTTGAATTAAATACTCGTGATGAAGATGTTTTTACCATCAATGTTGAAGAAGAATTAAATACTCATGATGTAGCAAATGTTGAAATTGAAGGAGACAATGAAAATGTGAATGAGGAAATTCATGTTGAAACTTTAGATAGGAAAAATTTGACAAAAACACCTCCGAGGATTTTATGTAAGAAACCTAATTTTTTTATTGAAATTGATGAAAATATTTTAAAACCAATGTCTGACAAACTTTCTGAATGACAAAGCAGAAGAAAAGCCACAAAAATTTGGGATAATCATTTTGAAATTTTAAATGATTCCCAAAGATGTCAGTTATTGGTTAGTTTGATGAAATTGATTAAAATAAGACCTACATTAAACACCTTAGGATTGACAATATCTAATATATGTGGTCAAACCTCTACAATTGTTGAAAACGTTCATGATGCATATCACATTGTTGGTGTCAAGAGACACATTAGGGTTAGTAATATTGTGCATCGTGTGCTTGCTACTAGTGTTGTAAGTGAATCAATAAAAAACGAGGTTTGATTACACAAACAAGTCGAATGTTGCAAGTTAATCGAAAAACTCTAATGAAAGCAATTGAAAGACGTAATATCCTTCAATCACTCAATAATGTCAATTTTTGGGCATTTTCTGCTAGAGCACCGCATAAGGAAAAAATAATTATGATGCTATAAGAGAAGTTGTTATTAAATTTTGGCATGATAACACTAGAGTTTCACCTAATAAAAGAGATGTTATAAAATGTAGAGTTAGTTCTATTAATCGTGAACCACATCCAAAGCATTTCTTAGATATGACTCAAACTCAATTTTTTCATAAGTTTGAACAAGAGAATCTGGAAATTAAAATTAGTCAACATTTTTTTGAAATGTTGAAACCATTCTATGTGAAAATAAACTACGCTCACACCACTTGTTCTTGTAGGCAACATGTTGAATTTGCAATGCATTATGATAAATTTTTACGTATTCGTTCTAACTTTCATTCTAAAACTATATTATCAGAATGTGGTGTTCAAGTTCCACCAATATCTTCCAAGGATTTCATTCCTACTATATTTTTTGAAAAATAAGTTAGACAATTTTTTTATAGTTAGGATTGTTTAGATGGAAGTTGTAGTACATGCGGTAGATTACCAAAATTGGAAAGTTTCATCCATGAGAAAATTGAAGGTACAATAGGACATAATTTAGTTGAGTTTGATAAATATAAATCAATTGCATACAAGTTGAAAGATGGAAAAGAGTCTAAACGGTGTGAGCTAGTTATAGAACAAATGCCTGTTTTCCAATTTTTGAGAAAATTTAAGGATGAAATTGTTTATGAGTATGCTAGACATACACATAGAGCTCGATGGTTGGATGAATAGTTCAAGCTATGCAAATACGCATTTTATATTGGTACTATTATTTCAGTGGTCAATTTTGTAGAGAATCACACATTGTAACCACAAATGCAGGTTCAATCACAATATTATAACTTAGTACAAGTTGCCATTTTTGTGCATATAACATTTCTACATTCTCCTGATAGTACAGAGAATGATCAAATTTTTTAAGAGAGTACCACTTTTATATCAGTGATGATCATACTCATTCTACTGAATTTTTCCAAGAATGTTTCCAGTTATTTTATGGAAACTTGTCTGATAGGGACATCCACTTCAAACAACATTATATATGGTCAGATAATTGGATGGCTTAGTTTAAAAATGCACGAATGTTTTATTGTATGAGAAGAATGCACGTCAAGATGTGTGTGCAACATATTTAGAGTTTCACTGAGGCTGGACATGGAAAAGGAGAGCATGATGATGCAGGGGCATGTGTGAAAAGAGCTCTTACAAGAGAAGAGTTGAAGTACAAAGATGGTGATAAATTAAAAGATGCAAAGAACATAGTGGAAAGGTGTACTGACAACATGGCCCGAGGTTCTCAAGAAAATTCCACAGTTCATAGATATTTTTGGTTGATAGAGGAACAAAAAATTGCTAAATACGAGGATTGTATGACACTCACTGGGTCCAGTGATATGCACTCATTTTATAGCCTAGACGCTACTTCATGGGCCGTATGGACAAGAAAGTTGACATGTTTTTGTACATATTGTATCGAATTTATCACTATTGAGTGTGATTCAGAAGAATGGGTGGATGGATGGATTTGAAGATCACTAACTCTGCTTCCTAGTTATCAACCTCCACAAGCATTATGACTTGTTTTTGTAGATGAAGTTGCAACATCCAAGGACTTTCACGAAATTTTGATTTTGTTGTGGCAAGTTATTTATGGTTATTTATTTAATTATTGTATTGAGTTATGTCCATTGAAATTTTAACATGTAATTTAAATTTGAATTGTTCAACCTTTGTTTTTTTGTAGGACATGTGTTTGCAGTAATTGTGACAGAAGACAATGAAGAAGAAACAAAGTATTTCTTATGTCGTTGCATCGAGGAAAGAAAGAAGTTGACTTCTCCTATTATAGATGGTCAAGATATTGAGTATCCTACAAGGTTACTGGAACTTGGCTTCGATAATATCCATTAAAAACATCCTCTATTTGGGTGTTTGAAGACTTTGAGACACATAGGAAAATACTCTTATATTCACATCTAGTTCTAGCGACAAATATTCAGCTGTATAGATATCGAGGAAGGCCTAATAACAAGATTCTTTGGAAAGTTCGAGAGTCAAATCATGAAGCAATCTTGTCTTCTATTTAGAGTAGATCTGATCCTGATGGTTCATTGGAATGAATTTACAATGCTCATGTTTGGTATATATAATTTATTTTCAATATATATATAAATTTGTTAGTTTAAAGATCTACATTTAAGTTTGAATATATATTTTATTTTAAATTTGTGTATTTTGTATATATAGATAGTATATGGTTTTGATTTGTAACTTAAATTTCTTTGACTAACACTTTTATGTTTAGGTTAGTGGTGCCAGAAAAGCTTCCACCTTCATATGGTAGGCACTGTTAGTAGAGAATTTTAAAATCTCGAAGCTAAGAGAAACTTTCCTTATTTGAAAAACATGTAAATTTTGAAAAAACTGTAAATTTTGAAAAAGTTGTAAATTTTGAAAAAGTTATAAATTTTGAAAAAGTTGTAAATTTTGAAAATGCTATAAATTTTGAAAAAGTTGTAAATTTTGAAAATATTATAAATTTTGAAAATGTTGTAAATTTTAAAATGGTTGTACTTTGAAAAATTTTTGTAAATTTTGAAAAAGTTGTAAAGTTTTTTAAAGTTGTAAATTTGAAAATGTTGTCATTTGAAAATGTTGTAAATTTTGAAAAATGGTGTAATTTTGAAAAAGTTGTAAATTTTGAAAAAGTGTACATTTTGAAATGTTTGTAAATTTTCAAAATGACTCCTCCCCAAGTGTTTACAATACCATATCTACGCGTGTGCACCGATATGGGAAGGAAAAATCTAAGAGAGGATATTGTATAGGGTCCCTACTTTGAGGTGTTGGATCAGACGAGAAGTCTCTAGTTGCCATGGAGTCCGAGTAGTCACCCGTCAAATTTGAACGATATTTTGGTCTCAGGGCTCTTAAGGACTACATCCAAACGAAGTAGCCCAGAAGCAATGAACTTGTGACGCACTGAAACACTACCTCCTCTAGCATTCACCTGGCCACTCGGACGTGCCGAAATAGTCAATTCAGTGCCACAACCCACTGTTTGCAAATATAGCATTTGACAACCTTACACTGGCTCCAACTACACTATTTCGCGTGTTTGCAAACAATAGGGCAGTGAGAGCACCGAAATCAGAAGGAAAAAACTGAGAGAGGATTTTGTAGAGGGTCCCTACACCAAGGTATCAGATCAGATGAGGTGTCTCTAGGTGCCACGGTGTAATGCCCCATCCCTCCTTTTTCTTCTTCGATGACTGTGTTACTAAATATTTAACGTTATTGTGCTCCTGTTGATCCTTGTCAATGTGATTAATAAGTATTACTAAGTCATAATAATAATAGTAATATAAATAGTAATAATAATATTATTTTAATTATTGATCGACGACAAATTCTTTATCTGATCATTGATTTGTTATCAACTTTATTTTTTAATTATCGATAAGTTATTTTATTGTTTGGTTTGGTCGCTTCGTGGATCGAGCCTCACTTCGCGTGAGAGGAGGGTATCCTATTGCAACATTGGGGATTGGTCCTTGTCTTGTGCTCATTTTTGAAACTCCTCTCTAGTCCCTCCTTGGTCGACCAAGCTTGCTTGCGTACTCATTTTATTTTATTTTTTCTTTTTAAAGGTGAAATAATATTCTACCACCTGAAGCAAACCAAGTCTCCTCTCGTATTATACACACACACACACACACACACACACACACACACACACACACACACACACACATCTAAATTAATGAGAAATTTGGAGGCTTTCACCAATGTTGGCCACTATTGTTGACACCCCACCATCTTTACATTCCTTGCAAGCTACACACTTTAGTTTTAATTAATTCTAGTCAATTGTGGAAGTGCCTTGGAGGATGGGAACTTGATTTTTTTTCCATTAATTTCTTTTGTGTAAGGAGAAGACATGTTGACCCTTGCTTGGTCGTAATCCAAGTTGGGAGGTGGCCACCTTTTTTTCCTTGTTTCTTTTCCATTCTAGCTCTTCTAATTAATTCTGACCTGCTACCTCCAATATTTTATTCATGCCTTGGTTCTAACTAGCCGTTGGGGGAAGGAAACGTTGTTCAAGAAGTTGAGTGTGTAGAGTAGATGTGATGCCTTATCCTCCTAGCCACACACTTCCTTGGTTTGTTGCATTCCTATAGATCTTCATTGGTTTTGGCATCAAGTGGTTTATGGCCTCCAAATATTTCTATGAGCTGGCTCGAACCTCTTGGTTCGCTGTTCTTTTTACATTATTAAGCCATGAATAAAGCATTGGAGTTTTGAATGTATATTTTACCACATCCATTTTTGGGTTTCTATCTTGAAAATGGGTGGCCACCATCGTACAAAAGGTGTGGGTTTCCTCCAGCGATAGTCACAATGTTTCCTGGATGCAACAAACATGTCTCCAACCTGATCAGTTTACATTTGCCAGCAAATCCCTAGCCCACATCAAACATGAGCCTATGAACCTAGGTGGACATTTATCCAAGCATAAAGATGGAGGGATTTGTCAGATATTATAGTTACAGCTTCCCTGGTCGACATGTATACAAAACGTAGAAGAACAACCAGCACGTGTATGGTTTCACAGGATTTGTTCTTTGGACTGCAATGATAGCAGGGTATGCAGTACATGGAGTTGTTGAAAATGTGTGAGAACTAAATGTTAGAATGCCTCAAAGAAATGCGGTCTCATAGAGTTCTATGATTTGTAGGATGTGTAAAAAAATGAGTTTGTTGAAAAGGCCTTGGAAACTTTCAAGCAAATGCAATTAGTACGTGTAAAGCCAGACTCCACAACCTTTTTCTAGTATCTTCCTAGCCTCTATCAAAATGGGAGCTTTTGAGCAAGCCTCGGAAAACTGTCATAGCATAATGTTAGAGAATTTTTAGTTACAAATGCGCTAGTAGACAAGTATGCAAATTGCAGAAGCTTACATAAGGCAAGTCAACTATTTGACAAAATGCCTCGAAGAAATGCTATCTCATGGAATGCCAGGATTGCAAGATATGCACATAATGGATTTTCTTAAAAAAATTTAGAAATGCACAAGAAAATAATTACTCTGTTGGAAAAATTCAAGTGATCGGGAAGTTGGTGGGATGTGGTGGAGGTTAGATCCAGGCTTGTGAACTAGTTGATGAAGTGCCAAGTGAGATACTGAACCGAAGCCATGGGTTTGAATGACTCCATCCCTTCAAGGCATGGTTCACCTTCCCTCATCTTTCATAAGTCTCATATTTTTGTTTTTGTTTACAACTTAAAATAATTTTAAAATATCAAGATCTTAATACAGTTAATTGTTTATTTCAACTCATTCAAAAATAATGAAATGTCTTGTCATTACTCACGATGCCAAAATAACTCGTTACATTAAAACATGAATTTCCGCCCTCATTCTAAGGTGATTTAGAAAGCTTCCTACCTAGTTAGATCACTACAATTTTGGTATATCAACAAGATGAATTTGACTTCCTAGTAATATTGTTGACCTTCGTCCTGTTAAATAGTTAATTTTTGCATTTTTCAGAGACTCATCAAGTACCCTTCAGAACTCTGAAAATGAGATGTTAGGTTTCATTTGTGTACCTTGTTATGTGAGGAGTCACCATGACATTTGGATGTACCCCAAATGAGCATATGTGATATTTTTGGCACTCTTATAGGAGCCCTATTACACTGGTTTATAGCAATAGAAAGCTGTCAAATCTAGAAAGTTGGCTTTTGTTTTGAACCACCATTTGAAACCTAGAGAGAGAAATTATTTCTTGTCTTCGCAAACCTCTAGTCTTTATACTAGAAAATTGCATGGAACATTCAGTTTAGGGGAAAACACTTTTCAGGATAGTTTGGCAAAGCCATTTTGTAGGCCTCTGGTGCGGTTTAACGAGGCCAAGCAGGACCAATTTTGGACTTGTCACTCCAGAAAACTTGTCGCCGTTTGAAAATGGTTTTCTAGTTCTCAGTCTCGTTGACTCTGATGAATTCTTCTTATATAGGGGAACTAGTATGAAGTTTCTCATTGCGTGCGCATCCATCGAATGTTAGTTTTGGATGTAGTTTTTTGAGCCCTCGAGCTAACTTTTGTCCTTTTACAACTGGGTCAACTACGATCAGTAGCCCCGGAAAATTAGCTGCAAAATGTAAACTATTTTCTCTTTTTTCCGTCAGTTGCTATGAAATCTTGGTATATCTGGGGACACATAGAAATTTGATCGTGGTGTGTGTTCTCATTGGAAGATAACTTTTGGAAGCGGTTTCTTAGCCTCTAAGCCTGTTTTGTACGTTTTTATAGCTAGTAAGAAAATGTAAAAATAGAAATCTTCGGACCCTCGTAGGGTTGCCAAACCACCCTAGAAACTCTTAACACATGCAAATAACTGTTTAAAATCCTTTAGTGTATCTGTTGTGTGAAATATAACTTTTGACAAAATGGTGTTTTCTCTCTCTTCCCTTCTCTTTCTCTCTCCTGGGTTACAAAGTGAAGTGAAATGAAATGCAATGAATACATGTTTCTAGACCTTTTTATTTCAATTGAAAATTGTAATTGTTGTCATATGTAAATGTTAAACTAAAAAATTATACTTATGTTAGGTTAGGGTGGATACCATGCCAGCGAATTATCGTTGATATCATGCTCACGTGGGTTTTGTAGGATGGAAGAATGATGACGAAAATGGTGATGTGTAATTTAATTACTATTATTGTAATTTTTACAGGTCATTGTAAAATGAATAACTCTATAATGTAGTCTCTTGTTATAGAAAAGTTATAATTGAAATTTGTTAATATGTATGAGATGCTAGTTTTAGGGATATCTTAGGAAATGCGCATCTAATCACCGGTTCAATTTGATTCTTAGTTGTGTATGGAAAAAAGGGTTTGATATATATAGTAAATGAAATTGAAGTTAAAATATTGTAGTACTTTCTCAGTATTCAATAAACGATTAAATTAATTGCTGGGTTATCTTCTTACCTTATAAATGTAATAAATATTTTTAATGGGGACACTCAACCCTAATAAAATATTCGTGCATAACTTGCCTGATGTTTGATCCTTTTTACCATATAATAAATTTAAAACCGTATAATGAACTTAAGCTTTGCACTCAATGGAACCTCCTAGGTTAGGTAAATAAAACCCCTAGTTGGAGTTTACCGTTATAGTCATTATGTTTAGCGACATTGTCATGAACCCATATTTTAGGAATGTCATGGTCTTACTTTATCCAGAGTATGCGGTTTCCTTCTAGTTTTGGTAATCACGAGAAGAATGCCCTCTCTTCAGGTCCAACACCAAGTTGAGTGTTGAAGACTGCCTTAGAGGTCACCTTATGAGTCCTTGTTCGAAGGAACGATTAAGCGCTGCTACCTTGGTTTTTATCAAAATAACATCTTGGTATTTTTTTGAATGTGGTTTAGTATAAATATGTCTACTTTCCTTAAACTCTTATATAGTTGAGGCATAGATCATTAAGTGCATATTGGAATAAACCAAACCTCAGCTGATTAGGAGGTGTCACTTTTGGTTCATGTATAGTTTATAATTCTTCCAATCATGTACCCCTTCAAGATGTTAGAAAAATACTTCTGTAACTCCTGATTACAAAACAATGCTAATAACGAGACCATATTGCGATGTAAGAGCATATCTTATAAGATGAGAACGAGAATGGAGATTAGGATTAAGGTCACTCTTGGAGTCCTTTTAACTTAATTAAACATTATCATGTGTTGCAAAGAATATGAATTGTTTGGTGTGATCAAACTTTCGAGAAAATAAAAGATATATATATATATATATATATATCAAATTTGGAATTCAACAAGTTTTTGAACTATAATGATAATGGTAGAGAAATAACTATACCATGATCAAAGAATGTTTTGGGTAAAAGCTATATTGAATCTAAGTCTCCCTCAATCCCAAGATTTCATTTTGACATCACGTTAGGTTCACTTGTGTAGCAAGGTTAAATTCTAAACATTGAATAAGCATTTTGGGAAGCATAATCTTAACATAAGAATGAGAGAGTTAGAATTTTGTATGAAATTTGAAATATGGAAAATACTTATGTAAGTTATGAAGATTGGCATAAGGGTAAAGAGAAAAATTAAATGGTTGAACAATAAGTGAAATTTGAAACAAATTTTCAGAACATGTAGGTGGAAAAAGGGAGAAAATTATGCTTACATAATAATGTTCTTGGAATGTTAATCGTAACTAAACTAGATTTAAAGTAAAGATGTGTTATGGGTTCACCATTCCTGAAGTCATGTTTCTTGTGGTTGGGTCATTGCTAGTATTCGTTCATCAGGAAAAGTGTGGCATCGACATGCATATGTTGTTTTCATGGGTCTATGTGAGTCGATGACTTATGTGATTGTTGTATGTGAGTCAAGTTTTTGTACTTGGAGCCTGTGTTGTGTTGTTTGTAGTGAAAAATGTAAGTCAAAAAAATTATCCCGGTATTATCAAAAAAATGTAAGTCAAAAAACTACCTCCTCTAGTGTTCACCTAGCCACTCGGATGTGCTAGTGTAGTTAGTTCGGTGCCACGACCCACGGTTTACAAAATATAGCATTTGACAACCTTACACTTGCTTTAACTGCACTATTTCACGTGTTTACAAAGAATAGGGCAGCAAGAGCACCGAAATAAGAAGGAAAAAACCAAGAGATGATTTTGTAGAGGGTCCCTATGCCTAGGTGTTGGATCAGACGACGCATATCTAGGTTCCACGGAGTCCGAGTAGTCACCCATCGAAGTTGAACGATATTTTTGTCTTAGGGATGTTAAGGGACTACGCTCGAATGAAGTATCCCGGAAGCAACAAACTTTTCACACAAAAAAAAACCACCTCCTCTAGTGTTCACTTGGTCACCCAGACGTGTCAGCATAATCGGTTCGGTGCCACGATGCACCGTTTGCAAAATACAGCATTTGACAACCTTACACTGGCTCCAACTACACTATTTCACATGTTTGCAAACAATACGGTAGCGACAACACCAAAATGAGAAGGAAAAAACTGAGAGAGGCTATTTTAGAGGTTCCCTACATTGAGGTTTTGGATCAGATGAGGCATCTGAAGGTGCCATGAAGTCTGAGTAGTCACTCGTTAAAGTTGAATGATATTTTTGTCTCAGTGCTCTTAAGGGACTATGCCTGAACGAAGTAGCCCGGAAGAAATGACCTTGTCACACACTAAAACAACACCTCCTCTAGCACTCACCTTGTCACTTAGATGTGTCAACATAATGGGTTTGGTGCCATGACCCACTGTTTGCAAAATATAGCGTTTGAAAATCTTACACTGGCCCCAACTGCACTATTTCACGTGTTTACAAACAATAGGGAAACGAGAGCACCGAAATGAGAAGGAAAAAACTGAGAGAGGCTTTTGTAGAGGGTCCCTATGCCTAGGTTTTGGATAAGATGAGGTGTATCTAGGTGCCATGGATTCTGAGTAGTCACCCATCAAAGTTGAATGATATTTTGGTCTCAAGGCTCTTAAGGGACTACGCCCGAACGAAGTAGCCTGAAAGCAATGACCTTGCCGCGCACCAAAACACCACATCCTTTAGCATTAACTTGGCCACCTAGATGTGTCAGCATAAGTGGTTTAGTGCCACAACCCACCATTTACAAAATATAGCATTTGACAACCTTACAGTGGCTCAAACTGCACTATTTCACGTGTTTGCAAACAATAGGGCAGCGAGAGCATTGATCTGGGAAGGAAAAAAATGAGAGAGGCTATTGTAGAGGGTCCCTTTGCTAAGGTTTTGGATCAAAATAGGCATCTCTAGGTGCCGCGGAGTTTGAGTAGTCACCCGTCGAAGTTGAATGATATTTTTGTCTCAGGGATCTTAAGGGACTACACCTGAATGAAGTAGCCTGGAAGCAACGACCTTGTCGCGCACCAAAACACCACCCCCTCTAGCATTCACCTTGCCACCCAGATGTTCCAGCACATATTCAGTTTGGTACCACAACATCTTGAGGCATGACTTCTCACTCCTCGCCTCCGTTCATTTCCTAGGACTCAAAACATTCAATGTCACTTGTTTACCTTCCATCTCTCTTGTTCTCTTTGGAATTTCCTATTGTCCTCTTAGGTGCTTCATCATTGTCCTTGCTTTGTCTCTCTTGAGTTATGTTGTTGTGGTGATCTCTCTCCATCCTCTGCTATCCTAGCTATCAGTTCTTACATGCTCATTATTTTTGCATTGTAATAGGATTCTTCATCACAGATCACTACACAGAATTAGGAGTATAAGTAAATCATCAAGCAATTTAAGGGAACACATGTGAGAAGACCTTTTATTCATAAGTGTCCATCATTTATTACATGATATTAATCATCTCTACCTCAAATTGAAGCAATGTCTCCCATCTGAAACTTCAACCCCCCAGTCCATCAAGCAATATCAAACATTCATATTGCAAAGAAGGACATGTGACCATTGGGTGAGCATGATCCTTGAAAAATGGAATGATCTATTTCCTGAGATTATCTCTTTGTTTAGATTGTTCTTAGTCATATATTTGAAAATCAATAGGAATAGAGTTGAGATCAAGAAAGAGAAATTCCATTAGGAAAATAATATCCCATTTGCGAGTAAGATGAATAATTTTGATTCTCATTCCTTGGTGAGCTCAGGTGTGTTTTCATTTGAAAAAGAGAACTTGTATGGCATTTTGTGCCATACCATCACCTAGAGGTTTGATGCTCTAAAAGAAGCCATTTATGATTTATGAATCCCATGAGGAGAATGTATCAAATTTTTTGGAAGATCTTGGCACAAGAATGCATGAGCTTGGTACTCCTCTCAGGGAGAATAATTCCAGATGAAGAATCTTCAGGATTCAAATTTCAAGAATTGGTTTAGGAAAATATTTGTGACCCTTTCCTTCAATAGTCAATACTTTAGAAGCCCTGGTAGAGATCATAGGTTATATCTCTAGAATCCTATGAAGATTTAAATGAAAAATATTTTAGTCAATGTGGAAATATCAATGCCATTCTTGAGAATTGACTCAACACATTGGAGCATGTGAACATCTTGGAATATGAGAAAGTTTCATTTGTAGTTTCCAGATTCAACAAGATGGTCTATGGAAAAACCTCATCATTCAAGATCTTCCGTGGATGGAAGAAACGAGTTGATTCTTCATTAGAGGAAGATTCTTCATGTGATGGGTGGAACCTAAGAATACTAATAAGGGCTTACTTTCAAATTTTTACCCTTTTCAACTTGGGACATGGGGGACATCAGAATGCACCATCACATTAAATCTCTTCCTTTCGTCACTTAAGGCTTGTAACATTCTCACTAGGTATTGAATTCCTCAGCAACCCCAACTTGATTATGTTGCCCCCTCTCATAACTACTTAACCCCTTCACACACTATCACCCCTTTAAGTCCCTTTGTCCCTTAATAAATGTGGTAAGGGAAATGGGGGAAACCAAAACCCATTTAGAAACTTTTAACCCTACCCTGTCATGCCATTGTAACCCGAGGTTAATCCAGAATGGTCAAGGATGAGTTGGAAGGTGAGTTAGCTAGGTTAATGTTAAGAGGTGAGTATAAACAAACACTTAGCCATTTTTTTAATCCCTTTTTAATATTTCCTTTTCCTTCATTGCTGTTAGTATTTAGTTATGCTACTAAATTTTCAAG
The DNA here is from genome assembly GCA_019776745.2 of Taxus chinensis. Lineage (NCBI taxonomy): Eukaryota > Viridiplantae > Streptophyta > Pinopsida > Cupressales > Taxaceae > Taxus > Taxus chinensis. Next base: position 236,748,541 of record CM034152.1, on the reverse strand, counting down.
AAACCCTATTGCAAAAATCACATTTTTGCTCATATCTCCTTCATTTTTGCTCCATTTCCCCTGCAATTTTGCCCGTAACTTCTACTCATGAAATCCTTGAAGATGATCTAAAAATATTTTCCATTGTTACCCTAAATTTTTATAGCATCCCATTTAAAATTTTATAGAAAAAACTTTCCTTTTTAGATCCTTGCAATTCTGGAGATCGAAAACACTTGAAATTTGAAGCAGGAAACCATATGAAAATACCTAAAGTCTAATCAAGCCATTTCATCTCAATTTTAATATAAGAGGTCTTTTTCCAACTTCAAAATTTATCTGAATAGGAATAGAACATACGAAAACATGATATTCAATAGAAAATACCATAAGTTTAGCTCTCTCAAATTATACTTGTCTCATGAATGCATGTAGTTGTAATCTTATAAAGTTTCTTCACATTTTTACAATTCCAAAACATTGAAAATTGGGAAGAATATGTTCCCATAGGATCTTCAATGTTACACCAAAATATAAAATTAAATAGTCATATAGTAGTTCAAGATGTAGCTCTAGAATTTACTGTGATTTCAACCCAGGTTCGCACTAGTTGATACGTCACTCAGACCTGAGCTGATTAGCTTTACCCGAAGTGCGTAATTGATACGTAAGTTTTGCCCTCTTTAGATTTGTTCACCTAGCATGGTTTTGCTTAATGGAATAGGTTTGCTTAAAAATTGTACCATGTAGTTCTTCGGGACATGGTTTTTTAATTTTAAATCAAACATACATATCTATAACTAATTTAAATGTTTATGAAAACATACATAGAAGGATATCATACATGTAATGAAATCAAATCAAACATATAGTTCAGATTTATCGTTATGAAAACCAACACACATGGATATAAGAATCAAACAAAGTGTGCTCCAAACGCATGTCTCTGAAAATGTATGTAAGTTCATAATGTATGTGTACATCTCAAACTAAGTGTGCCATAATGTATATAGGACCACATGCGGTCGCAAAAGGCTATATATATACAATGGAATATATGAAGAAACATGTTTGAACTAGGACCAGATGGCCCATATATATATCTATGTACATCCAGGTGGACTATAAATCTACTCATGAAACATCTTCCCTCTCTTCGCCCTGCTAGAAGTAGCATGTCCACGACCTGGGGATATAGTGGAGGGAGATACCACTATGGATTTTATCTGTGTGGTCCTCATTGTCTCTAAACATGCCTACAACCTAACCTGCACATTCATAAACAACAAGTTTTTAACACCCAAATTTTAAAATACATTCAAAATTTAAAACTTGTACAATTTAGTTAAAATGCATGTGAAATATTACCACAATGTCATGATCCCTATCAATTTGTTGTCGACGCATCACAGGGACAACAATAGACTCACGAGGGGTAAGCTACATACAAATAATTAATTTTCAAATTAAATATTTCACATACATACAAAATTTAAGTAATAAGAAATAATGAACCTCCAAAATTTAACAAATTTGAAAAATTGTACCTCAGTTAGTGGATTTGCAGATGCTATGGCAGTATCTACAGTAGCCTCCACAGTCTGTATATATGGAGGAGTCTCTCTAGCAGTCATAAGCTATACAGAAAACATGTACAAATCAATATTAAAATCTACATGACTATGCACCACATAACAGAGGTCCAAAGCATGTACAATCCACATGAACTTCTGGTAATTAGAAACAAAGTGTAAAGAGATTTACTAACCTGCGTAAAACTCATGTGAGGTGTGCCAGTAGCCTCAGTTCCCAGAGTAGATGATGACCCACTAGGATCCTGTGTATAAAAGACAAACATATTAATATGTATAACATACATGTGAAACATTATAATAATAATCTAGTGCAATCAAATGAAATTAAAAATGTAAGTTTGCACAACTTGAATCTTACATTTGAAACACGCCCAACTACAATAGCTAGCATGTCGATGCCGGATGTTTCCTTAACCGGCTCTTGCTATTTAAAATAAAATAAAAAATTTGTTGTTTACATGTATGTACATGACGTACAATCAAATACATATATATTAAAATCTCAAACATGCGAATTAAACTATTGTATATATGTTATCTATATTTATTTGAAATTTACCTATGAAAGACCAATATAAGTGGCACCAGTTCCAAAAACATTCCCCAACATCTCATCTATAGAAAAGAAATCCTGCAAACTAGTAAATGATGTCTCGCCCGCAGTGCATACGGCACCACATGATCCACAGTGGTGTGGTGCACTAGAAATGGTGCCTCCACCAACATCACCAGATGGAATATGGTCACTGTACTGGGTCAGAGTATTAGTGATATCCCTCAATGCATGTAGTGTATCAATCTCCACATCCTCCTTCACTGTAGGAGGGATAACTGAAGGCAGTGGGGGTTTTAGGACATGGGGCATCCTAGGTTGACCTATGCGTGCATGGTGTCTACTCTATGTAGAGCCACCTCCTTGACCATAAAAATTCAGAAAATTCAAAATAATTCGGGACCTCATTGAGCATGAACTTGCAATATAATTTCTTCAAAAAATAAAGAGGAACCTCATTGTTGTTGCATGGTGGATAATAAAAACCAACCACCATCAGTCCTAAAAATTATTTTTGATTCGTTCATCATGGCACCAATGGATTGGGAACTGTTTTCAAGTAACTGCTAGGGGGTCATTGGTTCTAGGGTCAGTAAATAATGCACAAATGAGGTCTTTTCCAATTTTATTATCTTTTACATCCGCATGGGATAGTTTATCCGCATACCACTGCCTACAATCACCTCTAAAGGTATTCCATCTATGTATTTGGTTGGTTGTGGACTCAACTTCACCTATCAATGTTTGTAATGTATTGGCTAAATTCATGCGAGATGGATCTGTGGCATGATTTTGTCTTATAGTCTGAATTAGGTTCTCAATGACAATTTTATTTTCTCAAATTTTTCCAATGATATTATCTTGTGTTCTTGCTAGCTCAGTGGGGACAGAAGGAGCCACAGGAGGTGGATCTATATTTGGAGGAGGATTTTGAGTAATGTTCGGAGGGTTTTAAGGAATGTTCAGTGGGTTTTGAGGAATGTTTTGACGGTTTACATGATTTCGAGCTTGCCGACCAATTGATAAAACAAGAAAATTGTATACATAAACAAACATTTCAAAAAACCCATAAAAACACAAAAAAATGATTAAAATCAGGGGCTCACCTCCTCGTCTTGGCGGCATGGTTGAATCTATCACGATCCAAAAGTCTGATGAGCAATTTTGAGGTGGTATTCAAAGCTAGAGTGAAAAACATCTAGGAGAAATCGCAGTTTGAAATGAAAAATGGGGAAAATAAGGAGTCGTGTGACTGCTAAATTTTGTCTCAGTGTTCCACGATCATGGTTTTAGGTTTAGTAATTTCTGAACCTAAAATTCAGGAACCGCGACCATGGTTTCAAAACCGCGATCGTGGTATATAAACCACGATCGCAGTATATAAACTGCGATCGCGATTCATGAATTTCAGGTTTTTATGTCAACAGAATTTTCCACCAACTTCATGCACTTACCTTGTATTATATGTTTGAGATTCACCCCAAATTATAGAGGGAAAGAGTGTACAAATATCTCCTTAAATGCATTCCTATCGACGAATTTTCACTCTAAATAAAAAATTGTAAATGCTCCAAGAAATTAGCAATAAAACATCATCTTAAGGAACTTGTGCATAAGAAAAATGGTTTTCCCATTCTCATAGATAAAAACTAAAGGGGTTACATATAGGAAGTGTTGTGTAAATCCCATAGATTTAATTTTCATCCTCCAAAAATGAAGTGAGGAGTTACAATGGTAGAATAAAACGTAACTCCCATATGACAATGACACATATGAATCATATGAAAAAATCTATCATATTTTTTATAACTCTCTAAAGGACCTATTAATCACCTAAGTAAGACGAATTACCATGTGTGAGGTGTAAATAACCTAATAAAAAAATAAAAAGGTAAACAATAACCTCACACCAACACCCCCCTTCATTAAAGCTTATGACGAGGAAAGGAAATTCAAAAACAGAAAGAAAATACCCCTAGAAAAACTATGAAAGATGTGTCATATGGGTCCTAGAAACAAGTTCTGATGAGGTACCCATGTACAAACTACAATATTTCTATAAGAACATGAAGAGGAGAAGAGGAACAAAAATCCCAAATGAGATGTGGTATTATAGTAGACCTCCCCCTAAGAAGAGAGCACAAGTGAATAAATTTGAATTTAATGAAGGGTTTACTAAAGATGTTTGTAATAAAGGGTGAATAATTTGCTAAAAATTTAAATCTAACTGAAGTTGATTGCTCTATTTGTAAGAAAGAAGGGTGAATAATTTTCTAAAAATAAGATTTCTTGCTAGGCAAGTCTCTCTCCATGAACATGCAACTATGTCTTCTTCTCTATTCTATCCTATTGTGAAGGCATGCAAAAATACACCTGTGTATTGAGAAAAAATAAATTACATTAATTGCAATACTTTGTAAAACAATTCATCCAAATATATATCCTAATTGGGACCACCTTTGTCTCTAATGTTGACACTTGTTATGTCTTCTAGTGATCACATGGATATCACACTGTAAATTATCTCTAACCTTCCCATGAGTGGGGAGCACCTTTGAACTTGACCATTAGTCTTCATTGGTTTGGGTTACTCTTGATTATCTGACCTTAGACTATAGTACTAACATCATACAATGAATTTGGCCCCATTTGAATACACATATGGCACATTATAATACTTGGCCACTTTGATTATTATTTCCTTGTCAGATTTTATGGGCCTACGGGCAAAAATTTGAAAATTTTAAGTCCCCTGTGCAGACTTTTAGACCTTTTGAAGTTTTTAGGCCTGTTCTTATTAAGTCTTAAAACTTTGAGAAAGCCCACCACTCTGCCAATACTATGTGGAATTGACTTTTGACTTTTCTCCCTGTAGCTTTGAATTTCTCATCGTGGAGGCTCAAGCTTGCGGGAAATGTTTGGAACTTTTAAATTTTGCATTTTTTAAAGTTTGAAAACATAAGTGACTCCCAACCTCCATTTCTCCACTACTACTGTGGTGATGACACATGTCCTTCTCAGGCCTATGGGCCTGCGGATGAATGTTTTATAATTTGAAACTTTGAAATTTTGACTAAGTCAGTCAACGACTGCCATTCCACTTGGACTATTTTGTCGCTGGCTCTTCTTTTCAAACTAATGCAAGTGGAATTAGGATTTTTGTGCAATTGACATGGTATGTATGTACTTGATATAACCCTGGTTGGGTTTGATTAAATTGGAGAATTAGATTCACAAAACGTTGGAAACCTAGTCATTTTTGCATAATCATTTCGAGCTCTCTTTTTGTCTTGGCAAAGCCCTAGTCGATTTCTCCTGACACCATTGTTAGTGTTTATTGAGCTTTGGTTACACATGTGGAAAAGATCCTCTATTAATTTCTGCAAGGGTTCTATAGTAGAACTCTGCATTCTCCTTGGCCGTAACCATTGAGAAATTGAAGCTTCATTACTTGGTCTCTATGTGATGAGCATCAATGTTTTGATTAAGGAATGGTAAGCTTTCTGATCTATGAGATTTTCAAATGCATTATTTTTATCATCTTGACTTCAAAACACTGATATTTTACTCAATCTTCACATATTCTGTGATCTTGTGGTCCTTTTGGGGATTTTTGAGCTAAAAATTTTCTAGGTCCTTTTTTTGCTGTGAAAATGGTGATATCTTGAGGGTTTGATCAGCTTTTGATAGATCCATTTTAGTCAGCCAATTATTTCTCTCGACTTTCAGATACTTGTATATATCTGCTCTGTTTTGAGATATGCTTCAGTTTGACCTGATGTATCTTCTGCATTTTGAATCTCTTCTTTGGGTATACATTTTCTCATAATCTCATGTATAAAAGTCGGTGTAGAGGGTTTATAAAATGAAACTCCATTCGTATATGTTTCTTCTTTGCTTTAGATCTTGTGTAATTCTGAAGATGATAGTTGTAGCATGATTTGTAATGTCCTCTTGAACCTTGATACTTGTAACTTCCAGGATGTTGGAAAACCTTGATCTTCCTTCTCTTTGATGAATCATTTATTGATAGATGACCTAGAAAGGTCGACTTATTTATTCATTGTTCCTTGTGTAGCTTCTTTACAACTACACCTTGTGTTTATTTCTAAGCACTGTATGATTTAGCTGTACTTGATCTTCACCTTTAGCTGTATTTTTATTTTTGACTCTAAAGTTGATTCCGTAACTTAAAATTGAACTAGATTTATCAGTTGTAACCGAAGTATATTCTCTGATATTTTGTAACTTGCAAGTGGCCTTCTAGAAATTACAAGAAAATCTTGATTTATGTGGTACCATGATTTAGATGTCTTGTTGAAACACCGTAATCTTGTTTCTTTCATTTAGATGCTTAATTTATTAGATAGTAGTATTTATGGCATACTGGAAAATTTGAAACGTTGATTTTTCAGGGCGAAGCCCTGGAATTTTTTTCCCAAAATTCCTTTTCACTTTGTTTCAACAATAATCTTGTCTTATTTCAGTTAACTTCAACATCTTGAGTCTGATTCTTTTGCTTCACCTAATAATACACTTTTGAATACATGAATTTCTGAAGTTGGAAGTATAAAGAGATAAAATTAAACCCTGAGCTCAGTAGTGATGATCATTTTTTTCTCCCTTTTAGGTACCATGATGCAGTTGCTATGGACAGCTAGAAAAATAATATAGAAAGAAAACTCCTTGAGGCAATGACGGGTTTCTTTTACCTCTTTACATTTTCAGCTTCATAAATATATACAGTGTTATTCCTTTCAGTTATTTGTCACGGCTTGTGTGAAAAAATGTATAATTATTCCTCATGAATAAATGAAAATATTTTCATGTTACGAGATGCATTTTCATTCCTTTCTGTAGTTTATTTCATTTCTATGGATAATGAATGAACTTATACAACTCAAAACAATTAAATAATTCACTTAATCATAGAGATAAATAAACAATCAAGTGTACCTTATTGCCGCCCATTGAAAATGCAAGCTGCTTCTAAGACTATAAATTGTCCTTCAAAAATGCCACCTGTCTACAGCTTTAAAACATCATGTCTGATACATGTTTCCTGTAGTGCCCACACTTTTTATAGCCTAGTAGCTTGTTGTTTCTTTACTCATAGACATATTTTGATAGAGTTTTGTTATATCGTGGACATTATATTAGAGATTGGATCTTATTAGACATGTGTGGACATTCAGGCATATAACACCAAATTAGATTAATTTCTATGTGGTCACATTTTCTTATGATGTCATGGATACTAATGGATATGATGTTGTGTTTGGAACATAATTATATTAATGGATAGTTGTTGCATGTGGAAATTCCATGGTTATATGTCACTTCATCATCTTGTCTAACATTTGGAATATTGAGTATAATTATGCATGTTGTCACATTTTGATTTTAGTAGGATGTTAGGCTAGTTTAGAACTTATCGATATCTTATTGTGTCATTGTTTTATATTTTATCAGATAAGTACGGTTAATGTGTGTAATGAGTGTGCAGGTGACAGGTTTACGAGAGAACGTGGGACTCAGGCCTGCTACACAATCTTGCGCAAGTAGCCCATGGGTTGAGTCCTAGCCATGTTCTTTGTGTGAAGCCTCAGTATAAGAGATTATTATTTTTGGCACCATGAGTGACCCCAATTTCTATAATGTATTGTGCCTTGAATTATTAATTTTGTTTAGGGTAATTTGTTATGTTGTAAACTTGTTTTGGGAATTAATAATTCCACTCTCATTAAAATTTTGTTTTTGTTTTATCAGTCACTTAATCACAAGGGTTTAGGGTCACATGTGAGACCCTTGGGTGGTCCTCACACCCTCTTCCCTTGTGCCAAAAATGCAAAACGTGAAATTAGGTTATTTTGGGCATTTTTGGGGACCCATTTTTAGCTTGGGAGTTCCCCTAACATAAAAATGAGCCCTTAGACCCTACCTAATGGGTAGGGGGGCTTATTTTCAAGGCTAGAGGGAGTTTTCCCTCCCTTTTTACCTGTTGTTTGGTCACATCCATGTAAGGGGTGTGGATTGGAGTGCTTATTAAAAGTTTCACTAATTTTTTCTTGCTAACATTTAGGGGATTTTGGGAGAAGAGGGAAAAAAGACAGTTTTACCCTTTCTCTCTTTTGTTTTGGCATCTTTGACCTTGAAGAAGGAGAGGGGTGACACATGTCACCCCCTCATTTGTGAGGATCCTTGCTTGCTCCTCTTCAAATTCTCATTCATGGGAAAAGAGAGGGACTTTTTCTTTTGGAACTTCTTGCTTTGATGCTTAGGGGGATTTGGAGCTTGTGATTTGCTGGAGTCAAGAGTGGAGAAACTTGAAGTTGGAAATCTTTTTGGATATTTTTCCTTGAGGTAGGCTCTTATATCTTATTTTTGTGTTGTTTTCTTTTAGTTGTCTGATTGGTTGCTTGAAATTGTTATTGTTGTATGTAGATTTTGGTTGCTTGATTTTTTTTACTTCCTTCATCATATGGCATGATGGAGTTTCGGAGTTGTGGGGGAGGAGAGAGGGATTTTTCCTCTCTATCCTCAAGGCTTGACGGACAAGCCTTGTAGGGTCTTAGTGTCCCCCCTCAAATGGATGAGGTGGGGAATTGATTCATTTGGCTTGAATCTCCTTCCCCATTCTTGGTAAGGAAACCCCTTTGGGGTTTGAAAATCCTTCCAAGAAGGACTTGGAGAAAGGGTGGAGAAATAAGGAGGGTGTTGATTGAATTTAGGAGCAATAAAGAGGGTATGGAGATTTTTGCTTTGTGCAAGCAATTTGATATATAACTTTGGAGAACTTTCTCTTCTCTTCCCCACTTTTGAGGAAGAACATGGGTTCTCCTCCTTGTAAATTTTGGAGTCTTGTTTCGTATTTGTCCTAATTTTGTGTTCTTGTATCATTGATGGTTCACCCTCCATCTTGTGCAAGTTTTGGTTAGTTATCCTCTTTCCCATGGGTTTGGGGGAGGCTAGCATGCATCCCAAACTTGCGAGAGGCGAGTAATGATGCCTATGGTTAGGTGGCAAACAATCACTTTTCTCCTTGTTGGATTTCTTGAAGGCATGATGGATGTATCTCAAGCTTGGAATCTCTTTTCATCTTGGTGCTCATTGTCCCCTTCACTTTGTTTGCATTTCTTTCTTTATGACTCTAAGATATGGTTAATTGAAGGGTTCTTATTTTGTAAAGTATCCTCCTTGTGATTTGGAATCACTTGTAAGTTTGTTAGTCTTTTGTATTGGAAGACTTTCTTTCCAACCTTGGAAAGGAAGTTGTTGGATTGTTATCTTGTGTAGTTAGCATGTATGTAATATGAAGTAGTGAGTTATTGAGAGATTGTGTAAGGAAGATTTGTATAATATTGACTTCCTCTAAAATACATTTCATAGAAGCATTTTCTTTTACATTCACTTCACAAGTTGTTGTTGGAATGTTTATTGGCAAAAAAAAAACCAGAAATAATCTTACTTTGATATAAATCTCATTTGTAAAAAAATATTTTGAAGTAAGTTTTGTTAAAAGCATCGGAAATGAAATAAGAAAAATTTAGTATTGAATATCCTGTATATTATTGATTGAAATCCTTCCTTTTATGCCATTTCTCTCTTCTTGAAAACTCTGGTAAAATAAAAAGATGAGATGAAAGTTTAAATTTATTTTAATGAGTAGTTTAGAAGCAGATTTATTAAGTTAAAAAAAAAAGTATTAATATGTATTCATTTTATAAATTAAAAGTGTTAAAAGAACTTGGATTTATTATGCCTAATATATATATGTTATATATGTGTGTCTATATATATATATATATATATATATATATATATATATATATATATATATATATATATATATATATATATACTAAATGGCAATCAGTATTGTTTTATAGTACCAGAAATGAAGATACATACATATATTGCATATACATTTCATATTAGATAAATCATTTAATTAATATTTCATATATATATATATATATATATTATTCATGTTTTTGTTATTTATAAATATAAATTAAAAAAATATAATAATAATATTTGGTGGAGGGGAGGGGGGGAGCGAGGGAAAATCCCCCCCCCCCCATGCTTGTAATAAAAAACAAAAAAAAAAACAATCGGTGGGGGGGCGAACCCCCCACCCCTGTGCAGCACCCTTTGGACGTCGCCCTGGCCCCCACAAACCCCTGCAACCCTCACCGTCCCTCCCGCACACCCTATCCCAAACTGTGCGGCTGCCCTCTCCACGCCACCCCTACCCATGCCTGCTCCCCCCCCCCCCCCCCCCCCGCCACCTCCCTTGTTCCTTCTCCCACGCCAGCCTCCATTCTTCATTCACGTCTCCCTCCACACAATCTCTCTCTCTCAAAAAAAAAAAAAACACAAACTTAGCCCCCTTCAATATAAACCATAGCCACATCTGCACATGCATATATATAAATATAAATACATATGTTTTGGTTTTATTTTGATATAAATTAACAACAAAAAAAGGGGAGAAAACAATATGACAATGCTTCCTTGGAAATTTCTAAGAATCCAAAAACCTACACATTCAAGAGCCAAAACCAAGACAAAATGAGAAATAGAATTAAGAAAAAGAGAAGAAAAAGGCCATTAGAGGAGTAGGGAAAAAACTTTAGGGCTTTTCCAAAACCAAGGGCCCAGATGGATTTAATCCTAGGGTTATTATTAAATCCTGCACTCTTAATTCATGAGGTTTTAATGGGAAATATATATATATATATATATATATATATATATATATATATATATATATATAGTGATGAATTAAATAAATTAAGAAGGGGATGTGGGTAAATATATCCAAGGGGAGATTAAACATATTTAAGAATTAGTAGTTATTGTTCTTGTGACATATTTTATTAAAAGAAAGAGATATTAAATGAGTGTAAATTTAAAATATAATTAAATAAATAAAGTTTGGTTTAGGCTAGGAATTTAATTTAATTAGCTAAATTTAAATAGTATAAGAAAGATAAAATAAAATTAAAAAAAAAAAAAAACTTAGTCAGTATCGAGAATGGGTTATGAAATGGATTAGTAGTAATTAAACACTTCAAAAAAAAATATTACCCTGAATTCATAGTCGCGTTCTGTGTTTCATTTCAGTGTCCCAGGAGGGGCTCGACATTGCCCTTCCGACCTTCCTTAGGGCCCTGTAATGGTTGTTTACAACTGTTGCATAGTTCTGACAAGGGTTTCAAATGGAAAGGTTGCATCTATGAGGCATGTCATTCTTAAATTGTACTCAAGTTGTAGTTTTAATTCGAAATGACTTCTAAGACTGTCCAAAACCGAACAATTAAAAAATGTGTCCTAATATGAGGTGGCTGTTCCAAACACAACTAGACTCGTAACTGACCAATATGAGAAACTTTAAAAGTTTCGAGTTGACCTTTTCGCACTGGGTGCAAAAATTGTCAACAAGTACTTAAAAATCAGTGATATCTCTAATGATCAAATACTAAATGAACTTCATGTGTATCTCAATGTGCCACTATATTTGTTATTTTTTACATTTTTTTAATCCTAGGAACTACTATCAATTGCAGAAATCATTACAAATTATTCTAGAAAATACAACGTGATATTAACATAGGAAGAGAGATTACATATATGCATAAACAAAGACATGTAATTTTCATTTCATTAAATGGATTTGAATTACACAGTGCCTCAAATAAAGTAGATAAAATTTGATGAATGATATGGTGGTGTCTAACTCACGAGATTTTGCACACAAATTCACTTCATTGAAAGTTTTCTTTATAAAATATTAAATAATTAATAGTTAGAAAGTAGACGATTTATAGTACCTGAGATTGAGGCTTTTTTGAGACATCATTTTGTGTTCTCTCATCTATCTCCGATCTACCATTTACTTCTTGTGTGATGTAAATATTAACGCTACATGTTTTGTGGCTTCCACCCAACTATGTCAATTTTAGAATTTATTTAAGGATAAAAAGAAAAGATAACATTATTTAGAGAACAATAAGTATATGAAAGGGAATACTTTCACCTTTTTACGCAAACTAGAGTTTTCCTCATTCAATGTTTCATGTTGAGTCACAATGATATTTTCAGCCATTGCCAAAATAATGTAATTAATGTTTGATCATTTAAATAATATACATAACATTTTTTTTTCACCAATTCAAACACAATAAAGTACAAAATATAATGGTAATTATTTGATATGCTTAATCAATGTTTCCCATAGAATTGAACATAATATGGAAAGTACTTAGATGTGGGAAAATTTATTAGTAAGTACAATCTCTCAATCACTTAATTATGTGTATTTTAAAGCTACCTTATAACATTGAAAACAAAGAGGGAACCTATAAGAAAATAGAACTATGCTGATGTATGATAATGAGTTTTTATTTTTTATTTTGTTTTATTTTATCACAAAAATATTTTATATATACAAACTAACACACTTCAACAATATATAAATAATAAGAAAATTACTTAAATTGAGCAATGAGGTTATTGAGACAGAAAAAAATTGAAGGAACAAGAATACACACCACGTTTTATTTATTATTAAAAATAGCTACATACAACTACATGAAGACGTATTTGAACATTTACACACAACTAAAATATAAGGCTAATCCATTGTCAAAAATAAAAACAAAAATTTAAGGAAATTCAAAGACTATTGATTCATAATATCAATAATTTATATTTATTACATATTTAGAAGAAGTGAATGAATGTGCAACATTTACTATCTCTGAAATTCCTAATTATTTTCAGATGATTATATCCATGCTTTTCCAAGCCTCTTGGAAAAGTTTGGGGTTAATTTTTGGCAATTAATTGATCATTAAAAAATATCAACAAAAGAAAAAAAAATTAGGAGATCATAGGAATTATCATAAGAAAAAAAATGTTATGAAAAAGGCAGAGGATTCCAACCCCAAAGGAAAATACTTCAAACAAGAAGTAGTTCAAGGAAAATATTCCATTTCCAAGCAAGAAGTAAAACTGATCCTGAATACAATAGGGAAAAATGACAGAGGAAGAAAAAATAGGGTAGAGTATTTGTATTCATGTAATTGAGGAAACAATCAAAATAATCTAGGAGGAAAATAAAATCCTGAATAATTTTGGAACTTGGAAGCACATTGGGGAAAATCATGATTTTCCTAAATTTTGAAACTCAACTCCCCTTCGAATAAATTTATGCATAGGATTATAGGAAAAGGTAGGTAAGGTGAGAAGTGGAGTTGATAACATATCCCAAAGGATATTTAGTTGTGATTTATTCAAATGAATTTGGAAAAATCAACACTTTGAAGAGGGATTGTACCTCATAAATTAAGGGTTATCTATAAAGCACATATATTTATCATTTAATGTCACGAAGTAGATTCCATCAATACATCTAGTATGGATAAGGATATGTGTTATTCCTATAGAGTTTATGTTTAGGTATATATTCGACACATTTTTAATTCCATTAGTAAAGAAATAGAAAATTCCAAACCATACCATGGAAAAGGTCTTTTTATCTATATTAAAAAATGTATAGAAAATGGACCTTACCAAACCTATTTCCAAAAGTATAATGTTGAGAGTGGGAGGAATTAATTGGTACTAAAATCTAGTCTCGATAAGCATACCATTTTGATATAGAGGTTGTCATGAGTATGGGAACCTAATTAGAAAAGGTTCTTTTCTAAAAACGATTCATACAAACCACGAGAAAAAATGAATAGGGAAAAGGACTCAAAGGGCTTCCTTAAAACCAAGTAACTAACATGGAAATATAAAATTAAGAATGTAGAAGAGTGAGAGGAGAAAGGAGCCAAAAAAGTAGGGTAAGAAGATCAAAACATAATAGAGTAACAAAATGCAAGGAAGCAAGTTAAAGTGTAGAAATCCACAATACATTTAATATTGTAATAGTTCATAGGTTAGTATGGTTTTACAAAAGACTTAGAGAAGCTTTTGGGAGACCAAAGTCAAAGTGAGGACAATGCCAAAAAAACATAGAGAAAAATAAGATAAAAAACTCAACAACATAATTAGCAAAAATGAAGAAATTACTAATCGAAAAAGGGTGTTGAAGTATTCATATTAATATAGGAACAATTATAATGTTAATATCAAAAAGAGAGAGCTAGAGGAAGAAAGGAAATATAGGAAACAAATTACTAGGAAGACCTAGTTATAAGATGAAAAGACAAAGAAAACAATAAAAAAATTATAGTAGGGAAAGTGTCTCTAATAGAAGTAATCTTGGCTTCACTAAGAGAAATAATTATTGTAGATGAAATTGAATTCTTGGATCATAAGGTGTCTCAATTCCCCTTATCAAAGGAGGATTCCTTGAATACGATCTTCTAAACATACACCGCATATAGTCCTCAAGTAAGAGACGAAGTTGGAATAGATTGAATAAAAATAGATTTCCAAATAAGTCTAAAGATGAAGGCAATTAGATCAAGTTCCATTAGAACTACTAGAGAATTTAAGATTCATTGGAATCCCCAAATTACCAAATTTTGAGGCCATCTAGCGAACCAAAATACATATCATCTATAGACTGGTATTTCAAATTGTAAAATCTAGTAATTTTCTTATTAATTTCTATGTCCCTCACTCATCATGAGATAGGGGTTATTTTAGGAATAAATTATCTCAAGTTATGGGAGACATTAAATTAAACAGATGGATTACAAGTAGACGCTTCAATAAAAAAACTTGACGCATCAAATAAGCGAGGGAATACTTGTTTGAATCAAGATGACATAATGATTATAGGGCGCTTTCATTTCAAATACCTCTCAAACATCAATAATATTAAATATTTGTAAAAATTGACTAACATAAGAAGGGACATCAATATAATTATTTATTGACTCGATAAATTCCTTGATACAAATAACTAGTTGAAAACATCTAACATCATAAGAATGAAAGATATGATGGAAGATGGTCCAAATTACTAGCTAGTATAGCAATGGATACAATAAAATTATCAGAACAAAGGAATATATTTAAGGTTTGAGAAAAAAATAATATAAACCATGGATTTAGAAAAGGTAGTCAATAATTTCTATGGGAAGAAAGTTTAAATCTTTTCCCAAACACTATAATAGCTCAAATAAAGGCTTGAAGAATGAAAAAACAACTTGAAAGGTTTTTTTAATGAAAAGGAATCATTGGAGAGAAAAAACAAAAGCATCCATGAATCATTAAGATGAGGCATAATGAATGAAACTATTGAGGTAAAAAAGTGAGATTTTTGATGAGTTCTAGGAAATTTATAAATGTGGTGAAATCTACTGGAAATTGACAAGTTTAATTTTTCCTTATATCCCTTATATATGACTTGTACTTATAACCAATCATGCAAATAGTATTTCAAAATATCCTAAAGCTTGTAATCCCTCATTTAATTATTCATTAACCTATACAACACCCTTATAAGGAAAGGTTGTTCATTCACATATCTAACACTCTTATCAGGAAAGGATGTTTATATACTCTCCTTTACAAATCTCTATATATTACTTATTTCAGCACTCAACTATACTAGAAAAAAACCAATAGTGTAGACACACAAATTTCGTAACTGATCTTGTAAGAATGACATATTTAGCTCTACTTCATTGATAAGGTAAATGTTCACATTCTCATCCTAATCAACATATCCTTTTATATGTCTCATGAATTGCTCGTATATACATTGTGATCTATCACTCATTTAGGAAATATTAAATAAAACAAGCAATAATTTAACAATAGGAATCATTCCCCAACTCTACTTGTATTTCACTATCTTTCTAGGAACAATCATACAGTTCTTCTCTAGAGTGGGATATGGTCCTTCCCATATTATCAAATAGTTGTATTGTTAATTTTATTATCTTTTGTGGTCTCCAATATTTATACAAACAACCTTAGGATGAAATTTAACATATAAAAACCTCTATAAGCAATTCATTATCACTTCATAACACACATGAAACTTTCATAAGACCCTATTGCAAATATCAACACAAAAGCACCTACAGATCTATTAAATCTTCCTAATCCAATTGTACATCATTTATAACATCCACTACATTTTCAATCATACAAAATACCTTAATGCATGAATTAGAAAGAGAAAGTAACTACAATAATTTCCAAATTTCTTCAAGCGAGAATGATGTTTAGTCTAATAACAAAAACACACCACATCAAACTACTACCATGTTGGGTATATTATCTAATCTATAATTATAGACATATATTTTTGTCAAGATATATGAGTTAACACATAGGGTGTTGGCTTAGGTCACATTCAAACTTGCACCTAAACTAGGATAACTACATTCAACTTGCTCCCAATCACAAGACATAGTGCAATAATTGAATTAGTTCCATAAGGGTTTAGTGCTAAGGTTAATCTAGCCTTACCTATAAAATAATTTATCCTTCTGGTATCTAATGCTTTTGTTTTTGATGAAATCCCCGTGTATTAATAATTACTTAAAATTATATGTGAGGGGTAAAAGTAAAGAGTTATTAAATAATTAACCAATAGTTTCATGCGTATGGGGTGAAAGAAAAAAGTTAGGTAACAATAATTTTAAAAATTTGTTTAAAATAATTTTAAAAATCATTATATAATATATCGATAACATTTGTGGAAATAAAAAATAATAGATTTGCATATGAAAACATGGGTGTGCTTAATATATTGAGAAGGCTCATGAAAGGGTGTCACCCTTTCGAGTATTATAAATAAAATTTAAATAACCCTTGATAAGGGACGTGAAATAGGTGAACATATAAGATGAATTGGATATAATCCAATTTATAGAAAGAAATAATAAATATGAATGTATATGACAAGAAAAAAGGGTAAAAAGAGCACTTATAACACTTTGAATTAAAATGATATGGGGTCCATAGAGTGGATCAAAAGGGAGGAACATGTGCACTCTCCAAGATCCTGGCCAAGGAAATCAAGTGCAATTATTTCATTTTGATTCAATTTGGCATTTGAATTTCATTATTGAGTGTGGACTTGGATCAAATTCATTGTTGGGAAAGAATTTCATTCTAAAAAAGATTCATGGTAATTATCTAACTTAAGTCAAATAAAAATATTTGTTTTACTTATCTTATAAGTATTAAAATCTTAATGGTTGGTTGTATCTTAATGTATCTACTACATTGAAATATTTTGATAATATCTATTTACTCATAGTATAAGATAATATAAGGTAAGAATAAAGTTTTACATATAATAGGATAATATTTAATAAATAAATTCTTAAACTAGGGAATGGGTTTATCATTAATTTTATTATTCATATTGTAGGTGTGTAGGGTTTCCACTTGTTACGGGTTATTATAGGTTGTGTAAAATAGAGCGATGTATAATGACGAATATTTATCGAAAAGTGAATTGCATAAAAAGTTATAGAAACCCATTTTAAGTAGGTCTAAGGTGGTATAAAAGAGAGAAGAAATGTACAGAATAAAGTTAGGACCATATTGAGGCAGCAGGCCAACACTATCAAAGGAGTTGAAGAAAATGTCGATTTTCTTAATAATGAAGGAAGAAAGGAGGAATTAGACCCCACTCCTATCTCTAAACTTTAGGAAAAATTGGAGGCTCTGACTAATAAGCTCAGTGCCTGGGTAGAGAGGGAGCACTACATTGTTAACAAATAGATGAATCAGCTTTCCTTGCATAAAGTTCTTCTGGATTTTATTCAAACCCAAGTTCATCAAATTTCTTAATTGAGTGGCATTCCAGAAGAGTCTTGGAATGGAGGGAGGCTTAAGAAGAATAATGTTGTTTCTAGTAACAAGGACCCTATCCATCATTATGCCATCAACTTGTAGAAGGATTTGAGGGATACACAGAAGGTTTTCAACACATTTCTCAAATAGGCCTGTGTTGTGTGGTGATTATTACTTCGATGCAATTTTAATGGAATTTTATTACTATTGTTTCCCTATTTTTTGTCTGTATTAGGGCTTCTTATTGGAAGTTAGCCCCTACCTAGTTTCCTTTTGTTTTATTTACTTATTTTAGGCTCTAGTTGGTTGGGTGTGGCCCCCACTCATAAAAAACCCACTTTTTTCTCTTTGTATATCTTGTCTTTTGAGTGTTTTTTGTACTACAGGGTATAGTCGCCTTAAAAACCATTTATCCTTAATAAAAAAGGTAGGACCATATGGTCCTTAAAAGAGACATTTTCTATTTAAAATATCATAAACAAACCATCTTCATGTTCAGATCAACTTACTTACCTAGTCTACCCATTAGGATGTTCAATGTGTCATTTTACACGACTAAGTATTAATCTCCTCTTGTGTTTTTTAAGGTATCATTGTATCCTTTGTAATTTTTTCCAGTATTAATATTTTATTCTTATTATGCATTGTTAATTATAAATTAACTAATTCAAAATAACCCTATATAATGAACCCTTACATCCCATATATTTACACATATCATATTCTTATATATTTTAGGTTGTAAACATTTGGTGAGCCTTAATCTTGATCAAATCTATCACTTTTTTACAACTCTTGTGGCCCTAGTGTTTCATCTTTTTTTTTGGTGTGTTTTGAACTCTTTTCATCTGTACAATATCAATTTTTTAATTTTTATTTTCTTTTTCTTTTCCCTTTTGGTGTGGAAATCAACTTAATCAACAACCTATTGAATATACCAAACTTTAACCTCCTACTTGTAGCGTCAAGTCATCATATCCTCTTTTCCCAATCATGTATCCATAGTACCTTTTATACTTGATCGTAATGAAAATTAAGTTTCTTTGAATGAATTAAAAGAAAATAATTAAAATTATTTAGATTATGATCAAAATGATTATGACAATGTTAACCAAGATCCATTTTCTCATGAATTTTCTTCGCAACTGTAATACCTCATTTTAAATAAAAAATAAATTTAAAAAATAATAAATAAAATTAAAGTTTTTAAAATTCAAAACCCTGTGACCTCTTGGTTGGGGTGAATTTAGGGCTCAGGCTCCTTTGGGGGTCGTATTTCATCCTTTTGGTTTTATTGTTGGAGGAAAGTTCCGCTGCCATGGAGGGAGGAGGGGAGAACTCTGAACCACGTTTACTCTTCCACCAGGCTGATTTACATTGCCACACATTTTTCTTTCCTGATCTGCGTTGAAAGAGAAGATTTGGAGCAGGGTGCGCACATCCATCAAAGCATAATGGAAATTTATTTTTTTATTTATAGCCAGTTTTGTTTTCTTCCCCTGTCAGCGCCAAAAATGGGGGAAACCTGTTCCTGCGTGGACAGCTCAAGCATAGAAGTTAGAGGAGTTCTATCAAATGTTGTAGGTGCAAATACTTGGGGGGCGCAGTTTCATGATTAACCAAATGGAAGAACGAGGTAGCTTCACATGGGGATTGATGGTGGCTGTGTGCAAGAAATGTGGGGGATTTCCCTCGGGAGGAAGTCACTCCATGCCACCATGCATCAAATAGTTCTTCAGCATGATGAGTTTACATTTGTCAGTGCACGCCTGACCTGCGCCAAAATCCAAGCCTGGGACAGCGTATGGAAATCCAACAAAACATTTGGAAATCTATTTTTTTAATTTTTTTCTGTTCACTATGCCATCTCCTCCCAAGCTGTGCCAAAAGGGGGGGGGGAATTTTACCAATTTTAATTTAGTTGTAATTGTCCTGTCAGATCAACATGCAAAACGTGGAAGCTTTGGAACAGGGATATGTGCAAAAAAATGAGTTTGTTGAATAGGCCTTTGAAACATTCAAGCAAATGATTTTGGTACGTGTTAAGCCAGACTTGACAACCTTTTTACCAGTGAATCTCTAGCATGTGCAAACAATAAAATAAAAATGGGTTTGTTAAAAAGGTGCTAAACTATTTGATGAAATGCCTCAAAGAAATGTTATCTCATGGAATGCCATGATGGCAGCATATGCACAACATGGATATGAAGAAAAGGCCTGTGATTTTCCTGACAGAATGCCTAAGAGAGATGTGGACTTATGGAGCAAACCCTGACCATGTAAGCCTCATTTTTGTTTAGTTGGCTTTCAGACATGCATGTTTAGTGCATGAGGGTTGTAAATACTTCGTTGGCGTGAGTGCCTCTTGTAGAATTATGCCGAAAATTAATTGTTATGTTGCTGGTTTTGATGAGCACATGAGAATGTGCAAAATGTGGAGGCATGCTTAAGGCATGTGAAGTGTTTGACTAAACGCCTTCAAAAAAATCTTGGTCTAATGGTTGCAAGATTTGAGGCTACACACAAAAGGAGGAAGATCTCTTCCTATCCAAACAACAACAATAAGAAACCCTTTGATCATGCTTTGCAAGTGGTGGGTCGAATCCAAAAGAAATGTATGTTAAATGGTTGAGCTGGGGACACTTGTGGTCTGGTTGACGAAGTGCCCAAGCAAGAGACTGGACCCAATCCTGCGGCTTCGACTAACTTCATTCTCCAGGCATGGTCCTTCTTCCCTTACCTCTCATAATTCTCATGTTTTAGTTCTCTTTTGCAACTAAATAGAATTTTAAATTATTAGAAACTTTAATACAATTAAATGTCCCTTCAACTCGTTGCAAAACAATATAGTGTCGTGTCGCAACTCTCGAAGCCATTATAACTCGCCTACTTTAAACCATGAACTATCACCCTCACTTCGAGATGATCTAGAAAACTCTTACTCTTTTGATCGCTTCAATATCGTTTTATCAACCAGACAAATTTGAATCTCCATTGATTAAGTTGACCTTCTTCTTGCTTAAAATAGTTAAATTTTGTACTTTTTCAGAGACTCACTAAGTACCCTTTGCAACTATTGAAACGAGATGTGAAGTTTCATCCAGGTACCTTGGTATACGAGGAGTCGCCTTGATTTTTGGTTTGACCTGAAACGATCATATGTCATCCTTTTTATGCCTTTATAGGAGCCCTGTAACACTGGTTTACAACAGTAGAAAATTGTTAAAACTAGAAAGTTGGCTTTCGTTTTGGATCACCATTTGAAACCTGGAAAGAGAAATCACTTCCCATCTTCACAAACCTCTAGCGATTATACTAGACAAATGCATAGAACATTCAGTATAGGAAAGAGAACTTTTCAGGATAGTTTGGCGAAGCCATTTTGTAGGCCTCTAGTCGCAGTTTGACGAGGTCAAACTGGTCCAGTTTCGTCTTGTCGCTCCAGAAAACTTGTCTCCATTTGAAAATGAGTTTACTAGTTCTTTCGCCCCGTCGACTCTGATGAACTCTCCTTATGTAGGGGAACTAGTAGGAGATGTCTTTTTGCGTGCTTCTCCTTCGAACGTCAGTTATGGACGTGGGTTTCTGGGCCCTCGAGTTAACTTTTGGCATTTTTTTTTAACTGGGTGAACTACGACCAGTGGCCCCAGAGAACTAACCGCCAAACGCAAACCATTATCTCTTTTTCAATTCCGTTAGTTGCTATGAATTCTTGGTATATCTGGGGACACATAGAAAGTTAATTGTGACGTGCGTGCTCATCGGAAGATAACCTTTGGAAGCAGTTTCTTAGCCTCCGAGCCTATTTTGTACGTTTTGCAGCTAGTGAGAAAATGTAAAAGTAGAAAGCCGCGGACCCTCGTAGGGTTGCCAAATCACCCTGGAAACTTTTAACACACGTAAATAACTGTTTAAAACACTATAATGAAACTTTTTGTGTGTATTGGAACTTTAGACAAAATGATATTTTCTCTCTCTTCCTTTCTCTCTCTCTCCTGAGTTTATAAAATGAAGAAAAATGAAATGCAATGATTACATGTTTCTAGACCTTTTTTATTTCGATGGCATATTGTAATTATTGTCAGATATAAATGGGAACTAAAAAATGATAATTATGATTTTTTTAGGGTGGATGCCATGCCAGCGATTTATCGCTGATATCATGCTCACGTGGGTTTTGCAGGATGGAAGTTCGACGATGAAAAAGGCGATGTGTAATTTAATTATTATTAATGTAATTTTTATAGGTCATTGTAAAATGAATAACTGTATAATGTAGTCTCTTGTTACTGAAAAAGTTATATTTGAAATTTGTTAATATGTATGAGATGCTAGTTTTAGGGATATCTTAGGAAATGTGCATCTAATTCACCGGTTCAATTTGATTCTTAGTTGAGTATGGCAAAAGGAATATTTGATATATTTATAGTAAATGAAAATCGAAGTTAATACATTGTAGTCCTTTCTCAGTATTCCATAAACGATTAAATTAATTACTGGATTACCTTCTTACCCTGCAAACACAATAAAGAGTTTTAATGGGAACACTCAACCTTAATATAATACTCGTGTATAGCTTGCTTGTGTGTATGACCCCTTTTTACCATATAAGAAAATTAAGACCGTAGAATGAACTTAAGCTTGCACTCAATGAGACCTCCTAGGTTAGGTAAATAAAACCCTAGTTGGAGTTACCATCATAGTCATTAGGTTTAACGATATTGTCGTGAACCCATATTTTAGGAATGTCATGGTCCAACTTTATCCAGAGTATGCGGTTTCCTTCCAGTTTTGGTAATCGCGAGAAGGATGTACTCTCTTCAGGTCCGACACCAGGCTGAGTGGTGAAGACCACCTTGGGAGTCACCTCATGAGTCCTTGTTAGAAGGAATGACTAAGCAGTGTAACCTTCCCATCTGTGGAGTGGGTAGAGATATTACTCCCTTGTATCCTATTGGATTTCCGAGCCTTACAAAATTAGATCTAGAAATTAACTTCACCAGTGAATGAAATCCCTGTGGGATCCAAATGACCTAAATGAAGATCGCGATATAGTTGTTCTTTGTCTTGCATCCTCGTTAGTGAACCCTTTTGTCCCTCGTAGATAAATGTCTTGTCTTGGGTATGTGAAAATTTAGTGCCTTGATCTTTCACGAAAGGATTATAGGGTAAATACATTTTACCCTTAATCACACCTATAATAGAGATTGAAGCCCTGGGTGAAACTGGAATTAAGCTTAACCATGTGCTACTTTAATGTGTCAGACAAGTGCTTTCGTATCTCTTTTGTTTTGAGACGATGCTAAGAATGAGACCTTAGTGCGATATAAGAGCATATCATATAATGTTGCACATGAGATTGGAGATTAGGACTAAGGTCAATTTTGGAGTCCTCATAACTTAATTAAACTTTTTCATGCGTTGTAAAGAATATGAATTGTCAAATGGTGTGACCAAACTTCGAGAAAACAAAGGATGTATATATATATATATATATATATATATATATATTAAATTTATATCAAAATTGGAATTCAGCAAGTTATTGTACTATAATGGTAATGGTAGGGAAATAACTTTTCCGTGATCGATGGATGTTCTTGGAAAAAAATAAAAAACTATTTCAATCTATGTCTTCCTTAATCCCGAGATTTCATCCTGACATCACGTTAGGTTCACTTGTGTAACAAGGTTAAATTCTAAACTTTGAATAAGCATTTTGGGAAGCCTAATCTTAACATAAGAATGGGAGAGTTAGAATTTTGTATAAAATCTGAATTATGGAAAATACTTATGTAAGTTATGAAGATCTGTCATAAGGGTAAAGAGAAAATTAAATGGTTGAACAATAAGTGAACTGTGAAATGAATTTTTCAGGACATGTAGGTGGAAAAAGGGAGAAAATCATGCTTACCTAATAAGGATCTTGGAAAGTTAGCCGTAACTAAAATACATTTAAAGTAATGATATGTCGTGGGTTCGCCGTTCCTAAAGTCACGTTTCTTGTGGTTGGGTCTTTGCTAGTATTCGTTCATTGGGAAGAGTGTGGCATCGACATGTTGATGTTGTCTACATGTGTCTATGTGAGTCGATGAATTATGTGATTGTCGCATGTGTGTCGAGTTTTGTACTTGGAGCCCTTACTGTGTTGTGTGTCGTGAGCAATGTAAGTCAAAAAAAAAATTATCCTGGTATTTTACTGTTGCATTTGGGTGTGTAAAATGTGGGCACTACAGCAACATCCTGAGAATCCTCATCATATTAAGACTTTTATCAATATTATTTCCATTGTTAAACTTTCATTACGATTATCTAATAAAAGGATTTCGCATTTCAATTTTCCCTGATCCTAAAGATAATTTACTATGCATAACAAGGTACTATGCCTTGGCAGGGAGTTGTTGCTGTCTTTCATAAAGTTACAACTAATATTTAAAATAATAGAATAATATAAATCTATTTAAAATTTAAGTATGTAATCAACATATAGCAAAAAATATAGAAAAATTGAATATACATTATTCTTATTCAAGATATTCTTAAATCCCTGGAGACATTTTGGAGCATAACGAGTAATCTAATATATTATAGTTTTTGTTAATGTGAGATCTCATACCATGAGAGAATTCTACTTGGTTTGAGTGTGAATGAATGAAGAAGGATTTTGGTCACAAGGAGTGGCATTCGTATGGCAAATTCCTATTGGTTTCGTTCTCCTGGAATAAAGGATGGTGATTTACAAGTACCTTGTACTATCATGTGATGTTACTTAGTTCGATGTCCATGGTTAAAGGATGGTAGAAGACTTGGCAATATTTTTCACTATAGTTGAAATGATTTTTCTTTGAAATCATTTTATAATATCCCTATACATTTTGTATGTACTTTTACCCCCTAAGTTAACCAATTCCTTGTACAATTATCTATCAATATCAAGAAAAATGTTTACTGTGGTGAAATTTCTAAAATTCAATAAGGTTCTAATAAAGAAATTGGTGTTTATGCTCTATGGTAAAAGACTATGCTTACTAATATGAACAAAAAAAAATTGGTAGTGAGATCAAAGATATCCTTACACAATATTTTTTTCCTCTTTAAGAATAAGTTATCTTTGACAGGATTTAATCTTTGGATGAAATATTTCATACATCGAAAGAGCATTAAGATAATCTATTTAACATGAAAACTATTAAATATGTTTCTAATACATCAAACACATCCAATCATGAGTTTAAAGGAAAATATACTCTCAAAGGAAAACCTTGTGATGATAAAACTAAAGCTAAAACCAATGTCAACGTTGTATCTCAATGAAAATCCTTAATGAAAATTCACATCATTTCCTTTTGCACCTCATATAGTAATTAAATAATTACTAGAGTGAAAATATTGTATCCCTCCCTCCACCATTTGAGGATGATACAAATAAGCATTATAGAAAGAAATTTGATGATAAAGCTTATTTTCATTATCATAAATGTGTTTTTTTCATACTATTAATTAATGCATTAAGCTTTCTGTGTTATGAAATATATTATTAATGTCAATGCTAATGAATTGAATGTTTTTTCGTTGAATCATATAGTAATATTAAAAATAATTAAAACAAAAAAATGTTTATTCAATCACTTCTTGATCACAATAATGCTAAATATACTCCAAAAGTGTGTCATTCTCAACATGTTATAACACCTCTACCTTTTTATGATTACCTATTGGATGTTATGATTGGTACTATTACTACTATTACATATTCTGAACTAATTATTACCTTTGATGATATTGATATGTCTCATGTGATCTAATTTTGGATAAACTTTATATTCTTGCTTTTGTTGACCAACATAATATACACAATATTTTTGTTGATAATAATTCTAACTATAATGCATGCACTTTCAATTTTATTTGTTTTCTATGATTTAATATATAATAAGTGACAATTGATATTAAGAAACAATATGGGAACATATTTATCTCCCTTTCAGAGTTTCCTCTACAATTATTACTATTTTTTTGTTAGTTACATTTACTATTGTCTCATGTGACATGTGTATAGGTTGCCCTTGGCTATGTGATTTTAGGGATATACCATCTATATTACACTAATGTGTTATATATATTTCTAATCAACAAGTATTTATATTTATGGGTATACCATGTTAGGATCCTATCTATAAGTGGCTTATGCAAAATGATTCGTTTGTAACTCCCACTCTTAGTGCATCTACATAAAGATATTCTAGTTCATAAGTTGCTTCTAGTGTGTCACTTCATCACAAGCCTCATGATAGTCCTATTAGATTATATGCTAATTCTAGTGGGTCACTTCCTCCTAGGACTCCTAATAGGCCTTCTAGTTCACAAATTACTTGTAGTGGATGACTCTCTTATAGGCCTCCTACTAGGTCATTATCTATGCGTGTGACTTCCCATAAGCCATTTAACCATAGGTATCCCATTGTGTGTACTGTGGTTTCACCACATATTCCACAAGATCATCCTTCTTGTCTTATGACACTTGTGAGGTCTGAGCCTCCTTCATCTTATTGGTTTCCCTAGCCTCCTCATGAGGATTTTATTGGGTAGTTAATTTCTACCCCTTCCCTTTACATAGATATTTTTCATAATGGAAAAACATTCAAAAAATATTATAATAAAAAAGCATTCACATATTTAAAATAAATAAAGAAACATATTCATGTTTTGTTTTGCTAGATAGTTCCTTTACACGCGGTGTCTTTCATGTTAGTTTGATAGATATCATATATATTTCTATATTCTCTTTACACATGTATTCAAAACGTATCTTGAGATTGATATAGGAACACACATATTCATAAATGATGGTATCTTTTAGATTCATCCCTTCCTAATGAAAAGTTAATATTTTTGGCATATACTACAATATATGTGTTTTATTTCATTAAATTTATTTTATACTTCGTCGTTATGCACAATTAAATATATATTGTTTAAATGATATATTTTGAGATAATATGATTAACATGTGTATTTTTTGGTGTTAACCTATTTTGTCCCATGTGATATGTCAACTACTAATATTTACTATACATTCTTGTTACATTCCTTTATTGCTTAATTACATGGCTACTAGAGTGCTTATCATATATAACTTGAGTTCCTTATTTGTATTCCAATATTTTCGGTGTATCATGTTTTAATCTCTATAACTATATTTTGGGAGGATGCAGGATAATGGGAGTCAAATAGAAGGATAAGTGTCCACCTTTTTGTATAAAAATAATAACTTCTTAACTTAGAGAGACTTATAGAGATAACTAGTCAAATAATGTTTTGACAATGTAAAAAGATAAATTGTCACAATTTAAATATAGTTTCTAAATTTTTGCAACACCCACATGAGATAAGTAGATAAAATTTACTCATTTTGACAATGATATAGCATTTTTTTGTGAAAACATAAGAAAAGTGCATGTGTATGGAAAAAATGTTTAGAGCAAATAAATGATTTTTTTAATGAAATTTCATACAAGCATTCAAAAAACTTTGATGACTGGTGAAAAAACTATTTCATATTTTTTAAATTAATGTAATAATTTTAAGTGATTTTACAAGTCAAGAAAGTAGGAAAAATGAAAACGCAAGCTTACAACCATAACATTTTGAGGTTAATTACTTATATTTGAATTTTTTTACTTTTCAAAACAGATAAAAACCATTACTAGATTGTTGAGATATAATTTTTGTAATCCATTGATTAGTCATCAACAAATATTAAAATATTGGTATTTTGAATGAATAAAATATACGTAGCTATGTTAGGTAGAAATTAAGTACTTATTAACAATAATAAGTTACTCTTTAAAATAAATTGAAAACTATATTCTCCCATCTATAAACCCATATTTTATTTTTAAAATATTCATAAATATAATGAACATTTTATACCTATAAAGGTGTATAAATGTTCAAATTATTTTAGAATCCTTCTTGGCTTATTTAATGAAGGTACAAAGCTAAGGTTCGAACCCCCTAGTCATGATATAAGGTATTTTAAGAGGGAAGAATAATAAAACGTATTGAAAATAAAAAAAGGGTGTATGCCCTTTGAAAATGGTATCCATACATTAAAAATTGTGGATTTCATTTGAAAAGGGTATTCACCCTTTGAAATGTTAATTTTTATTAGTTTAGCACTACAACAAGTATATGATCTTTATAGTGGAAAGGGAATATGACCTTTAGAAGTAATCCTTTTCATTTCAAAATTTGTATACCCTTTATATTACAAAGTACATACACCCTATAGAATTTGGGAAGGGATTTACAAAGGGCGTATAAATTTTTTATAAGGGTATACGCCCTTTACAAAAAATTACCAAAATGGCCTCAAATTTGACCCCTGAATTTGTGCATTTACCCTTGTATGTATAAAATTTGTTCTTCATACGAGGCTTGATTTTATTCTATATACTTATTTTCTGACACCACATTTTCCCCATGTTTGCATCTTTGTGCCTTGATCTTCCTGTTATCACCGAATCACAGCACCCCTATGCATATATTTGAACTCACAGTGTGATTGGATAACATGGGTACTATCTCCAAGTTGTGGGACTTGCTACTTGAGATAGACCTCCAGAGAAAGCTGGTTCTTGCTCCTAAACTACCTGCCACAATCTACTCTAATGTAGGATAAGCTAACTATTCTAATCTAAATTTCCAAGGGACCAGGGAAAGAGAATACATAAAATGAAAGCCTACACTAAAGCGGTGATACACCAGAAAAGGAGGATGTGAGAGTAGTCTCCAAATGTGTGAAATACAAAGGCAAAGTGCACACTAGAAGAGGTGATGACAGTCCTCCATAATCTAGCAAAATGCATTCACAGTAGTATTCCAAGCACACACAATGATAATGAATTCCTGCAAGAACATAATAATAGACACAAAATTCTTGTGGAAAGATAAAAGGGCAAGAAGAATGCAAGAAAACACAGTAGGGGAAGATACATCCACAAACTTGTATTTTATTGCTTCTTGGTATGCACAGTTCAGTCTATTACAAGATAAGGGTCTGGATCACCATGCAAGGAGTCGACTACAAGGGCCTGAAACACACTGGCTTCACAAATAAATTTTGGCAGAGCTTTGCTACCCAAAAACTCTCCCCTTTACAATGAGCCCAACACTTCAATTTATAGAAAAAAGAGAAGGAAAAGAGAAGGGAAAATGGAAATCCCGAAATCTGTCCTTCAACCACCTGTAAGAGGAATTAAATTGAGTGAAAATATTGTACATTACTTGCAAAAGGCTCCCCATACTATCCCATGTGCTGCAACAGAGAAAGAATGATGACCATGCCTCTTAATTGCACTCCCAGCTACCAAATAAAACACTGTTCTGAACCCGGCCACATTTTCTTAAAAAAATCAATCAATTTCTGATCAAATCTGGAATTTATTGATTGCTATGCATCACGATCAGAATCATGATTCCAATGGTACCAATTTTGTGTGATTTCGTTGAGAAATGCAAAAGTTATGGCCTTCTGAGTGCGGGTAACTATTTTGGGCCTGGTAGGCGTTTTCTGTCATTTGACGGGAATGAGCATTAATTGACTCGAGCCGAATATGTTTCTCTTATTTAAATATATTTACCCTCATCAAAAATAAGAAATCGGAGCTCGGAGTCAAAAGTTATGGCCGTTTGAAGTTTCCGGACCAAATGTTGACTTTTCTTCTTCTCCTTCGGCCGCTTCGGCTTTTCACGTCCCGCGTGTCCCTTTGCCCCAAATGTCCCAGTGCTGTGTGGGAAAAATTCTTCCGAACCGCACGAAATGGGCTTCCATGACCCTTTTTTTCCGGTGACACGTGGCGTGATCTGATTGGCTTTCGGCTCCTTCAGCTTTTCGCGTCCCACGCGTCCCTCTGTCTCATTTAGCACAGTGCTGAAATTTCCCATTTCAGCCGAACCGGCCGGTTCGCGTACTCACGGCCCAGATGTCCCATTTACTTTCGGACTGTTTGGGACAAATTTTCCCGATTCACCCGGTTCGGCCGGTTCGCGTACTTTTGTCCCGCGCGTCCCTGACTGAAAGTTCTCATTTTCACCGATCCGGCCGGTTCGCGTACTTCACGTACCTTCGGCCCAACTGTTCCGGGCTGCCTTGACTCATTTCAGCCGATCCGACCGGTTTGCGTACTGGTTGCCCAAATGTCCCAAACTGCCTGTTTTAACAGTTATTCAATTTTTTCCATTTTTCAGCCAGTTCAGATTTTCACGTCCCTTTGTCCCATGTGCTACGCAGACCGCCTGGCGGCCTTTCGGCCGGTTCGCGTCCTTTTGTCCCAATTGTCCTGACTGTTGCGAGGACTAGGACTTAGCCATTTTTCATGATTTTTTCTGGCCCGAGCCTGTTTTTTGCAATTTTTCTTACCTTTCCTCAGAACTTTCTCTCTTCTACTTGGACAGGGGAGTTAGAAAAATATGAGGGGACCCTAGAAACATGAAATTTTTTCCCTGACTCAATCTATTTTCTTGGGACAAAAGAATTTGATGCATGTTATCAAAATTACCTTGAGGGGTGAATTTTGGATAACACTTCCTTTTTCATGCTATCGCTTATGTTAGCTTGACTAAATATATCTTCACTTATATGCATACTTTATTCTATAGAAATTTGCTATTACTTCCATTTCTTGTTTTGTTGCATGTTTTTATATTTTTTTGATATGTTATTCACCATGTGAAATGCCTTTGGTAAGGATAGGTTCTCAATTTTGTCCACCATTACAACCTTCTATGTGATCCAACACAAACTATTAAAATTATTCTACATAAGTACACATATTTTATTTTGATATAAGCATTCACCTAATCTCTCAGATGCCTCTAAAAAGAGGAAATTAATTAGATATATTCTACATCTACCGCCAATACAAGAATATTAAAAGACACAAGTATAATTATTTACAAGGTTCACATACTTCAAAATAGGTACAAATACCACAAAATTCCACACTGGACAAAATTATACACTTCATTTCAATATTCTAATATGGTCTAAACCCTACTGCATGTTCCCAAATATGGTCCATATTCTCTTCAGTTTCCAACAATTTTGAATTCTTAGAGCTATGTAAACACTTCTTGTACAAAGTAAGACACATATGACATAGTTTAAAGCATTATATATAATGGACATGAGGACTTCATTCCTTCTTAATTAAAAAACTCAAATATAATTAAAAGAAAAATGTTTTGGGGCACGAGCCTTCTTTTAATAATTATTTAAAATTTACATAATCAGACTTAGTTGTAAAACACATAGTGGGGAATGGTGTATCAATTCCTTTTCTACTGTGTGGTTTACTTACCAAATTGGTTCTAGATCCCTCTACTGTGGACATAATATGTAGGATTATGGAAGGTATTGAATCAAATATGTTCCTTATAGGATATATAAGTTTCAATCATCTTTCAAATTCAAAGGAGAATATATAGGGTTATTAAATATTGTAATTGATTTGGAGATTAAATAAGTTGGCATAGTTTCCCTAAATCTCCCAAGATCATTACACTACAGTATAATAGTTTGAGAGATTTTTTTCCCCTATTTAAACGTGAAAAAAAAACTTCATTTGAGTGAATTACCATCCGCAAATGATTCTAGTTGAGGGAGAAAAAATATGAACAACTATTAAATCACACTATGAAATGTGACAAAATGAAAATGGAGAAAAGTAATAGAAATTGGTTTTGTGACTCTAGTATTTGCTACCATTAATTCATTAAATCATTATCAGAGGGATGTATTTTCTACCATTAATTCATTATGTTATTGCCACAATATTATATATATATATATACCTCTAAGTGTATTTGTTGGATGAATGAGGGGTATAAGACAGGGAATTTTAATTCATTGTGATTGAGTTGTATATAACTCACCAAGTTTCTTTTTTTTCAAACTCAAAAAATATGATATTTTCCACCTCACTTGCCACATTACTTGTCCCTAGCTCCTCAGTAGACCATAATAACAATAAATCCCCAAATTAACACCTCTAAGAAGGTGTTGGAAAACCAAAACGTCCAAAACAAGCCATATTTCTAAATAAAGAAATTGGTAGACAACTATCGAGAAAAGACAAAGTATGTATGCACAATTAGGCATGGTTCACCTTTAAGAATGTAATTTTTAGTTACAAACTTAAATGGGGAAAATGTGGAAGCTATAATTTGGTAAGTTATCTTTTTCTAATGAGAAGCATGGTTCTTCTCGCTTTCGTAAACAAATTCTCACATTTTGTGCTCAATCATCACATCTCTCTCTCTCTCTCTCTCTCTCTCTCTCTCTCTCTCTCTCTCTCTCTCTTATTTCATATCTCTACACTCTTCTCTACCATTCATCTAGGAAATATTAATATAAAAACTAGTAATTAAACCCCAAATATCATTTTTGAACTTGAACTTATATCTCACTGTATGCATGTGTAAAATTGTACAATTCTCATCCATAGTGAACTAGCATCTTGGCCAGCTTATATGATCATGTCCCTTTATTTCTAATGAGTATGTTTAAAATGTTAATATGTGTTATTTCATATTCCTAGTTTTGTCTTAACATGACATTTTACCTACGAAATCTAGTATGAGCAATTCAATATCACTTCATAACCTCATAACTCACCTAACACTTTTATAAGATCCTATTGTAAAGTTAGCTCAAGGTTTTCCTTAATCTTTCTAAACTAGTTAGACATCACATAGAGTACCTGCTACTTGAAGTATGAAGTATACTCCCTTATCTTTGGAAAACACACTTGCAGTGTCAAAAGCATCTCATTTAGGCATAACGAAACCCCTTTGTAATGGGCATGAAAAAATTTACACTCTATTTGGTGCAACCCAAGGTATTGATTGTATTTCTTATGGTTTAAAATCATTATAATATAAGTTAAAAGAAAATTCATTGTGATTTTATTAAATTGAGTGTGTTTTTCTAACCCATGTTGTAAGAAAATTTGTAAGCATGACTTTTAAACCTTGAAAATTCTTCTCGGGATAATTCGGCTCAAAAAAAGTGAAAATATTTTTATCAGCTCTTCTTAGTTTTTCATCTAATTAAGAAATGATATGGAGGTAATGGATTTTTTATCCAATTAGTGGGTGATTATATTTAGGGGTTATTTTATACTGAGTTTATTTATCCTAGAATTGAAAATTCCTTTAACTGTTAGAAGATATCCTTTGACTCCAAAAGTAAAATTAACATCAAGACCATTATTATGACTCATGAGGATTGTTTTGATTATGTTGATGATTATCATAGTTATTTAGAGGCCTTCTCAAATTTAGCAAGTTAGAATGCGTATAAGTACTCATCTGTTAAACCTTATAATTTTGGTTGTGATAAAACAATATGGTTGGACATTGTTTCTCTTTTGAAGTTCATGTTGAAAATGTAATGAGCTGAACCTATAAGAACACTTTTAGGTAGTCATGTTTATCTCTCATAAATTCTTAAATGAGAAAATTATTGAAATATTTCCTCAATCTAACCTTAAATATTAGAGTGAAAAATAATGATTATGTTAAAATAAAAAAGTATTCTCCCCCCTCGCTCTTGATTTTCTCTTGAATTGGCTTAATCTATTTCAATTGCTCACATGGTGAGGAAAAATTTCATGCCAACATTGGTATTGGTCCATGATGTCAAACGTTTTTGAGAGGATCCGAACAAAATACTGCAATCAATGAAATCTACAAGAATTGTATGTATAAGTATAATTATAATTTGTGTCTCATAAATTGTGAATAATTTTTGTTAATTATATGTCTTGGAGACCATGTAGAATGTATAAATAAAATACCTCTATTATAGGGAAATGTTAGTTTTTATACCCTTAAAATATAAAAGAAAAGTGATCTAAAAGTATTGGACCGATTGAAATGATTATTTATCTTTACTCTTGATTGCATTCTAAACTTTGAATCTCAGTAACACACTAAATTTTGGCTAGATAAATTTGGCTAATGCATTTATTTTATCTTCTCATGTTACAATAGGTAAAGGTAATGTTAATAATATGAGGATGTGTATCTTTTCACTTGGGCCCTTGTATAAGGTTTTATTGAATTTATAAACACCCGTTAACTTGTTATTAAATAAATTGTTTGACTCTACACTGCCAAAAAGTGGAAAGTGGCAATTATTTGATTCTCCCATCAGCCTTGGGTAATGGAATACTTTGAATTGGTGTAGCCTCTAGAAAAATAATGTGAATTTGGAGTTTGATTGAAAGTTGTGTTTTTATTGGGGTCATATCTGTGAATGTTGCCCCATAGTTTTTACCACTTAGTAGGGTGGTAAAGTTGAGTTCTTTCTTCAAAATGGACTTATAGCTCTATTTTAAGGAAAACAAGTCCCCTTGAGGAAATAATGGGTCATTTGTGACCTAGGTTAAGTGATGAGTTTAACAAAATTATCTTAATAATATTGATAAAACTTTGGAATCTACATTTCCATTTGGAGAAAAAAATTCTTGTTGTCCTCTTGACCTCTTGTGGAAAGTATGAAAGGATGAGTTATTTTGATCTTAACGAAGAAATATTTTTTTTGATTTTCATGGGAACTTGATAAGTTTAAAACCCCTTTAGATATATATTTTCTCCCTAAGTCATTCCTTTTTTCTTTTGGATAAAATGGTAAAGTTTATGATCCTTATAAATTTTAATATGCCTTGTTGAGTTCAAAACCAATTAATTAGTTTTCAATAAAGGATAATGGATTTTTTTTTAGATGTGATAGTATGGATTCTGTATTAGATAAAATATTAACCAAAACGTTTTTTTAATAATTGATTGGGTTTATAAATCAAATTTTGAGTGTGAATTGTGATGAGAAAAGGGTTCAAGATATGGAACCCCAAGAAAAAATTAGGAACTAATTTTCACTTCATGGTTGTATAAATGATACATACTTAATTTATTAGTACTTCCATTGTGTGTAACTAATGAATATTTTAAAATAATTTCATCACCATTTTCTTTATCGTTGGTTTTATGTGACACTTAATACCTGTTAAATGAACAGTGCGAATTATAGGGAAAATTTTAGGGTCTTGTACAGTTTATTTCCATTGTTAAAGAGAAGTGTGGGCTACTACGTGAATCTTCACATAAATTTAGAAAATTACCCTCCTCTTAAATGCTTTTATTGATTTCCATGGGTGGTTTCGAACACATAATGTGTGCATAAATTGGCAACCATTCTAGTACAAAAATTATAGTTCCCTTGACTCACCCATCAAAACTCTCCTAATTGTGACCCTTATGTTGTACATCCACTTATGTTGAACCTTATGGAGAACATGGATGATGAGGCTAATATACCTTTTTGGTAGATTCAAAATTATTAATTAATAGTATCTTATTCCTAGATACAGTTGATGTTCAATAGAGTGAAGGTTTAGCTGGACATGTTTGTTGATACAAACAACTACATGGTAGGATGCAACCACATTTGAGAGTTCATTATGCTTACTCCATCCATTGACTTCCATGAGGAATTCTATTTCTATGGGAGGGGGATGTATTGCCCACCCGTTTCTCTCCCTTTGATGATGTTAACTCCATGGGATATTCATGATTGGTAGACTAGAATTAATATTATTATCACTATTTTATTTAGATAATTATCATTTTATCATCATGGTAACATGTATTTTATAAATTCTATTTGGAAGAACGATGTGTGACATATACAATATCAATTCATTTCTTTCTTCATTATCTCTTAGTTTAGATACGATGTTAGCAATATTTTCACCTAAGATTTACATATAAAATATTGTGAATATACATTATTTTATTGTCCTTTTATCATGTATATTGTAAATTGTCTTGGTAAGTTATTGTATTTTGACCATAAGGCTAATTTACGAGCATTGATAATATCATCTTAGACTTTGATGAAATTGTAGAGAAGCATGCATATTGTAAAAAATTGTGGAACGTTCCATGGCTTAATTGTAGTTGTTTCTAATATCTTGTATAATAGACAAATGAATTTCTAACTATTTGGTTAGTTGCATATGTATGGTCTAATTTCTTGAGATGTGTGTCATTATTTAATTTATAATAATTTATTAAGTAGGTATGATTTTTTCAATTGAGTGTTTAGGAGACATATTCATACCACATGAGAAAATGGGACTTATGGGTTACACCTTCGAGAATGCACAATATACCATATGGGGAAAATTTTCCTTCCTTGATTGTTTAGTCTTTCCTTGCATGTTAATGAATAGGATAGAAATAATAAATCCATCATATTCATATATGTTTATTTCATTTGTCCTTGTCACCTTAGTTTGTATTCTCCATTTGAATAAATTTAGCATCTATTACTATAATAGAGTGTTTAGATTAATTTTATTGGTTGAACTATCCATACTTGGATTAGGGATTAGTTTAGTAGTGTTATCTTCGTTTATGGAGGTTTGGGCCACCTAATCATGAAATAGGTGCACTCTACCACCTCCTTAAGTGTGCCACTTTTCCCAAATCTGGAATTGGGGCAAAAAGTTGAATTTTAAAGGGGCACTTTACTTGTTGGGGGTCACTCTTACACCAAAATGGACCTGCTGGACCGTACCTACGGGTAGTGGATCCTTCCAATGTTAAAAGGGGATTTTCCATCCCATTTTACCCTCTTGTGTACCCATCATCATTATGACTTTGATATTGGGAACCAAATTTAATTTGGGAGGGTATTTACTTTAGTTTAAGTTTAATTTTATTGAGATTATCCTCCCTTAAGATTTTTGTCTTATTCATGAAAGTGACTTGGGGTGGCATGGATTTAATAAAGGGATGGGTGACACATGTAGCCATCCCATATGTTAGAATCTATTAGCTTCTTCTTTCTTAACCCTCCATTTTGGAGGGGGTGATGACTTCTAGACTCATTTTCACTTAAAATTTTTGGAGGGCTTAGAGGATCAAGGATCTTTGGAAGGGTTGGTTTGTATTTGGGAATCAATTTTCATAAGTTTGTGAGGTAGGCCTCACACCTCTTAGCTCTGATTAATGTTTCAATGAACAATGTTTTTTGTTTTCTTGTGTTTTGGTGTATAAATGCATGTTGTATTTGTATAAGGTTTGATTTTTTTAATTTTTTCCCTCCATCTATCCAATTTGGGGATAGATTTTTGTGTGTTGGGGTTGAGGGAAGAATATATTATTCTCCCACATGGCTTTATGGGAAATACATGTTGG
The DNA here is from genome assembly GCA_019776745.2 of Taxus chinensis. Classification (NCBI taxonomy): domain Eukaryota; kingdom Viridiplantae; phylum Streptophyta; class Pinopsida; order Cupressales; family Taxaceae; genus Taxus; species Taxus chinensis. Next base: position 236,711,359 of record CM034152.1, on the reverse strand, counting down.
GATTTCTATAATCCTCACTTCATTTGGTTTATGTGGGAGTTGGATTCCATATGGTTTAGAACCCATCTCCATTCATTAAAAGGAGGAGGTATGTAGTGATATGTCTATTGAAGAAATAAGGATTTTACGACGCTTATGTAATTTTTGTAAAGTTAAAAACTTATTTTGAATATGAAAAATGAGAATAATATGGATATGTTTCCCCTCTTCCCCTCTTGAGAAGCATGAATCTTCATTTATGTGAATTGGTTTTGATTAATTAGTGTTAGATTGTGTGGTAATGGGTCGTTTCCCTTTTGATAAGCATGAAGCTTTTTGTGCATGGTATTGAATTTAAACTTGTTTTCATAAGATAAAGTTTTGAATATCTTACTTATCTTTTCCCTTGTTCATCTTGAAGCTATGCTTCCTCTCTCTCCCATAAAAAAATTTGAGATGTTCTAAGATTTCCTCTCCTCTTTTCTTGAAAGAATGAAAACATAAGGGGGAATGTTAGGTAAAACCTTAGTGTTAGTGTAATTATTCATTATTTCCATAGGTAAATATTTATTAGTTGGGTAATTAGTTGATTACATGATTTTATGAATATATTTTTATAACCATTATTATTGTTTTATTAGTACGTATGTAATTTGGTTGCACATGTGTAAGTATATTTTGTATTTATGTCACTATGCAATGATTATATACTGTAGCTCCACCATTTCTCTATAATATGAGTTTTTCACATCAATAATATTGCCAAGCATCCACCCTATTTTGTCATCAATTTTTTTTTATGAGATTAGGTAAAATATCATGTACAAGAAGCCAACGAGAGTGTAGGAAGAGAGCATAATAGATTAAGGAGCTTGGAGAAGAATTTACAGGCCAATGAGAGTCATAAGCTACCTCTTGGAACTTCCCAACTGCATCCCTACATCTCCACATTGTGGAAAGATCTATAAGAGATTTTGGAATCATATTACAAATAAAATCAAGTTCTATTCTGCACTGAGAAATGAGGATTCACCAAGGAACAGAATCCTACATCAGGAACCACTCAACAAAAATCTAACATAATCTGGAACAAATAAAAAAATTGGGATTTTTTTTTCCCAATCTAGGGTTTTATTACCATCAAGTGGTAAAAATTATCCCTTGAAATATCATAATTTGATTCATTGAGGTCCAAACTATTGCATATTTCCTCCAAGAGCTAGGTGAGTTAATCCCACAAAGGGAAAGCTATAAATGAGGTGGTGATTTGGACAAGATTGATCGCTATATTGGGGTGTCAATTGAGTTGTGTGAGGGTAAAAATGAGATGTTAGTGAGACCTTGAAGATGAGTCAGTTTAATGTTTAGAGTAATTAATCCATGTTTCTCTAATTGATCCCATTCCACTGCCAAATCAATACTTTGTATTTGATGCATCGGAGTTGAAGGGTGAGCTAAGTGTTAGATAAGTGAGCTCTCCAAATGAGTATCCACTTATCTCTCCAACCCTACATCCCTACATGTCCAACCCCTTTTCTAACTGATCCACTCCCATATTGAGCCAATCAAAACATGGAAGTCCTTATATAGAATCCATCCCTCAGCATTCCAAGAAAATGACAAATGCATCAAGTTATTTGGGTAAGTCAACAATACATTATACAACCAGTCTTGAAGAAAAATTTGGACAAGCCGTATCAATGTAGAAGACACATAGGGTATACAAGTGACAACCTTATATGTTAGGTAAAAAACTACATTTTCTTTAGTTTGATTTTTTAAATAAATTTTTCTTCACATCCTATTTTAAGTGTATTGTGTTCTCTAGTGTCTTAGGAGTGTTTTTAAAGGAAATAGAATCCAATATGAGAAGGGGTCAATCGCTCTTCTCCCCCCTACTTTATTTTTTTATTCGATCCCATATATATAGTGAATAACCAAATTTGGATTCTGCTAAACTACATTTAGTTGAAAATATCTCAACTAGCAAAGAAAACATTATTTTTGGGTAAATTATTTTTCTCCCAATTTCTTCTAAGAGTGATATCGAGATACTTTTCTATAGGGTTCTTCCCTAAAAAGGGAAATTTTAACTCCTTTTTTTATGGAAATATTCAATCATGAGTCATATAGTGCGCTAGATGCCTTAAGACTGAGAATTTTCTTTTCTTGAGTTAATTTTTCCCCATAAGTGGTTGTTTCATTTTTCAATGTATTGTTTTGATTTGTTTTACATGCTAACAGTCCATTTTATCAAGAAAGTGTAATCACCCGCAATGGCTAACAATGCTCCTGAATTTTTCTTACCTTACTTGTGGCTACTCTATAGTGACCATTATGCTATTTGGAAGAAAAAATTTCAAACTCATCTTGATTTTGTAGATACTTGGCATGTTGTACATGATTTCATAATCATATCATAGGCAAATGCAACACATTTTCTTAAATATGACAAGACCAATCAAAATTCCAAGTTTATTATCTTGTTCAAAGTTCTAATGACATGTAACCACACATTTGAGATGGTAAAATGGCCAAAAAATCATAGGATAAGTTGAGGACAGTACATGAGGCCAAGAAAAATAACACAATACTGAATTTGAAGAGTCAACTATATATGCTAAAATCCAATCCTAATAAGAAATATGTGGGTTTCTTGAGAAGATTTGCAACATTTAGGGCTTCATGTCTAGCCCTGGGAGAAGACATATCATATGAATCTCTCATTCCCATTATTTTGAGATCAATTCCTACCTCATACAGGATCTTTGAGACTTTTTTTTTCAGATTGCACCATCAGGTTTTAAAATATGGTCAACTTATTGCAACAATAAGATTCAATGTATAAGAAAAATGAAGAAGAAGAGTTGGCACTTTCTTTTCATTAGAAAGGGAATAACAAATAAAATTCTACCAGTAAGTCCTAGAAGTACAAGGAGACATAAAAATAGAAAATTTCCTATTTGCAGTTGAGGACACGATATGAAATATTACTGGTAAAACATAATCAATAAGGACTTATCTTGAAATTCAAGACCTAAAAATCAACAATCTTAATAGGGGCAATCATGCTACAGGAAAGGGTAGAAAAGGGGAACTAGAGGAAGAAACCCCTTCAACAAGATAATGTTGTTAAATAAGTGGAAAAATTGGATGATGAAGACTTCTTGTACACCACCCACTCCAATGAAGAAACCACATCTTCAAGTGTTATCTAGTATGTTGATTTGGGAGCCACTCGACACATGCACGGATGTAGATTTTGGTTCTTTACAATACAAGACACACCCTATAAAAATCATTTATTATTGGGTGATAAATCATCCTACAATGTTCAGGATGTTAAAAACATTTCTTTACCTCTTGGTAGATGCAATTGTAGGTTATATAATGTATTCTATGCCCCTTGGTTAACGAAGAATTTTATATCCATTAGTAAACTTCTAGAGCATAATCTAAAGATTAATTTTGATTGTGAATCCAGTAAGAAGGTTAGTTTGATTTGAGATAATGACAAAATCATGAAAACTGTTACAAGATTTTGAAATTTTGGATGTATACTTCAACTTGATTATGTCAAGAGAGATGATAAGCAACTTGTGGCTAAATACACCTCATTTTCATAGTTTTGGCATCATAGAATTGGTCACATCAGTTTTAGATATCTAGACATACATTTTCAGTATGACATGGTGAGAGGTTTTCCATTTCTGAAGAAGGAAATGTTATCACTCCGAAGAGCACCCTAGATGAAGAAGTGGAGGCAACTCTTCTCATTGATTGATACAATGGGAAGTTTTTTGAATTGTGGGTGACTCGAGTTGAGAATAACCTCCAGAGAAGGGTTCATTTTAAGACCCCCCTCCGAAAAATTAGTTTAGAATGGGTGGTGAATCTCAACAATTGAATTTTGAATCGATGATGAATTTATGAAAAACCATTTCATGGAAAAGGTTATTTGGCATGTCACAATTTTCCTGAATCTTGTATAGTTTTATGGTCATCTATCCCATTTTAGATAGATAGGGTTGGGTGACTGCTTCTCCTAAAATAGATTGGATATTGGTCTCTTTTACATTGTATGAATTGTGTTGGATGGCCATCTCTCCCATATTAGATAGATACGGTTGGATGAATTCCTATCTTAGAATTGGTTGGATGATCACCACTTCCCTATCAGAAAAACAATATTTTATGAAATTTATTGGATGACCATCTCTTACCTATTAGACATATAGGGTTAGACAACTACCTATCTTAGAAAAGTTTGGATGGCCATCACTTCCCTATCGGCCACTTAGAATTGGTTAGATAGCCGTATCTTCTGCATTGTACAAACTATGTTGGATAGTTGACTATTCTACATTATATGAACTATGTTGGATGGCTATCTATTTTGCATTGTACAAACTATGTTGGATGAATGTATCTTCTCTAATAGGTTTACAATGTTGGACGGTCATCTACCACGGATACAGATGCACTTCTACCATCGTGGCTATCCCTTTGACACAGCATGGTCATCTATCATTCTTAGATGATGCTAGGTTGGATGATCATCTTCTATGTATATCTCTCCCATGTGAAGTCACGTTTCTCTATCATTGTCATTAGAGTTGTACAACAGAAGGATGGGAAAGTCGTCCCTGTATCGAAAAATGAATAAATAAAAATAAAATGTGGTTTTTGAGGACAATGCCCCTAAACCCTCATTGGGGCATGTGGCCCCCAGACCCCCTGATGGGGAGGCTATCCCCCCTAGACCCCACAAGGGGGTATCCCCTCTTGCAACCCCCAAACCATATGTATTATACCTTGGAAAATATGACTGCTGTATGATTTGAAAAGCTGGAGAAATACATGCATAAGTTCATTTTAAAGTGTAAATAGGAGGCAAACTGACCCATATAAAGGACATGTCAGCTAAAAATTTAGGAAAACTAGGTGCTAGCTGACTGCTAAAAAATTTCCATTTCCAATTTTCAAAACCCCTAATATTTGCGTGTTTACAAAAATTCCACACTAAAATTTTCCCTACTCTAGAGCGGGCTGGTTCCCTAGATTATTAACCTAAACTAATTCTCTTTTAGGTTTAAGGGAGAGAAACAAACACAAAATTAATGAAATTCATATAGAAAGGTGATAAATGAATTTTTTGGAAACTTATAGATGCACATGACACACTATTTGACAATTTAACATCAACAAAATTCACTTCAATTATTGTTTGATTTACTCTCACACTCACAAAAGTCATGCATGAGTTTTCAATATAAAATGAGAGGGAATATTTGAGTCTTTCCACTTCCAAGATGATTACTGAACAAAAAAGGCAATTAATATGATCTGTAAGACATTAAAAATAGCTTAATGGAGGTGTTTGAATAGTTTACTTGCATGCTAAGGAAAGAAAACATTTACTAACACATACTATAACCTTTTTTGGCACACTTCAATTTAGCTAGAACTAGAGGAGAAAAATATATATTTCTTCAAGTAGGTGTTACATTACAAACCAACATAGCTTAAGCATGACTAAAAATAAACCTCCCCTTTCCTACAAAGTAAGGGTACATATATTAAAAGAAAGGAGGAGTTAACTGAACTCACTCTCTAAAAATAACACATCTACATTAGTTTTGACTAAAATTATCTAGTTGGAAACAAATCCAATACATAGCTATATTTAATCATATATGCACAATATAATGCCTTCTTCAATACAATAAATATTATAATAATAAGGTAAAATTTATGTGCATGAGGCTTACAAAAGAAAAAAATAGGTTTGCATGGTCTATTTTTTTCCTATGTTGACTAAGTTGACTCCATTAAAAATCACCCTTTACAGAAAATAAGAAAAAAAAAATCCAAAATTAGCAGAAGCTAAGGTAATGTATGGGCACTTTGTAAAAATCAAGGTAAACTGGGCTTTCTATTCTTGGGCATATGAATAGCTAAGGTAATTATTGGTTTCACTTTACTTTTTGGGCACATGATTTATCCCACCTCTACATGAAAAGTTTAATAAAACATAATTTTTTATTTGAAATCCCACCCCATGGGCAAGGAAAGGTAACATATGAGTTTCAAAAGAAAATTTAAACCATGGTAAAATTAACCAATGGTTAAAATTACCTTATTCATACTCATACGAATTAGGGTTGAAACCATAATTACTTATTTTTTTGTACTTCACATTTGTTCTAAAGGATGCGTGTTTGGGAAAATCTGCAATTTTTATTATGGATTCCATTGATCTACTTTTAAGTTGGTTTTCACTATTTAGTCCTCACTTTTAAGCTTTCTGGCTCTATGTGATGATGATGGCTCGATCTATACAAGATTTTTTTATAGCTCAAATATTTCCCCATTGTCAAGCTTGATCTCTTGATGTCATGGCTTAGGAGCTATGTCCTTCCATAACGCAAGCTATATATTATTTTCTTTACATTTGACTTCGCCGTTTCATGCATTTGGTTGATTTTAAATTTGTCTTCACATGACTGCCATTATTCTTTTCCATATGCGCAGTCTCATGGTTGACACGTGGTTTCATTTTAATTGCCATTAGAGTGGTATTTTCTACTATGCTTTATAGACCAACTCATCCATGACCTATTCCACATTCAACTAGCCACATAATGTCTCACAGTTTTCCATTGTTAAGCTTTGCTTGCTAGGTGAGCTCTACTTTCTCCGGATTCATTACAACTCATTGTTCTCAATTTTGAGCTCTGTAGATTGGTATATTCCTCTACTGTATTTGGGATTTTGATGTATTATTCATGTTAGGGGTTCAAATCCATGGATATTTGTTTTTTTATTCTCATAGCTAGGCCTTGGCTTGATTTACTTAGCACGGTTTCTCATAACTCAATCGATTTGTGCAATGTGTAGACATTAGGTTGGGATTTTTTGGTTTTACATCTATTTTATTCACTTTCCGTGGATTGTGACTCCCCTATTTGTCACTTTTGGAAGCATGATATTTAATCGAGGTAGGGTTTTATGCTCAACTCATTTTTATCTTTACACAAATCTCCTCGACTCTCGACAGCTTTCCATTTTTTAGATTTTCTTGTAGCAGTAGGTTAAGATCAACACTTTGTATGTATTTGGGAGCTCTTTTTTTGGATTTTTGGCATGTGGATCATGTATTAATCCTATATTATGATGTGTATGATGTTGTAATGATGGTTCAAATTTATACTTGATGATATAAGGAGATTCAATGAGGATTATTTAATCTTCTGAGGCTCACCCTGAATTATGTACTTTACATGGGAATTTGAGGATTTCATAGATGTTTATAAATTGATTCTATAAGGTTTCATAAAAATAATGAGTTCATTGCATCATCGGGTTTTTATTAATGAATGTTGAGAAGGTAAACAATTAGTTTTGCGTTTGAAAACCTAACTTGAGAGTGGTATGCAAGAAATGATTCCTAACTAGCCAGATTTATTTCCTAGTGCATGGATGATGATTTTAACATGTAGATGACTCATTATTATTTCCATAAATGTATGGTTTATGTTATGATGATGAATGGACCCCACTCAAACAAGCCAGTTTATGAAGAAATGCGTTTTGGGACAAGGTTGTCCAAAGGAGTTGCATACTAAATTGACATTGTGGAATGTATGTGAGTTAATATTTATGTACAAATATTTTTTAGGAAACTTTTATGCAGGTACATTGTCAAATAATATCAATTAAGGTTGAATGGTCAAAGGGCACTTCTGAGGCCATAAAAAGCAGTGTTAAGTAAAGTGAGCATTTCTATAGTTACAAGTAGAGTTTGAAGGTGATTCAAGCTGTGTTGTAAAGAATATTCATTGATATTTAAATTTATATTATAATTTTATCATGATGATGATATTTTATATGGTTCCTAGGTGAATATTTTGACAAGAATATTTTTGCTAGTGCAAGAAAGGATAGGGTTTGATGACATTTTTGAGTTGTTTGAAGCATGAGATGGACTAGGTGATGCTTTATAAAACCTGGAATGTGTAGAGGGATGAATTTTGAATCGAATCAACCCATCTATAGGTATTTAATGTTCCTATAAAAAAATTTATAATTTGATCTATGAAAATAAATTTTTGGGTAGGTTGATTTGATGAAGACAAAAGTGAATGTGGTGTGAGCCGATGAGTGTTTCAAGGCTTATAACTTTCTTATAACTTTTATACATGTTCTATAATTTCCATCCACTGGTTATATGGTATGTTTTGGTTGATTTTAAGTGGTTTTGTGGCATAATGAAGTTTCCAAGGTTGTTAAGAGTGTATGAAACATTAGTTTTGAGAAGTACAAAGAGCATTGGGCCCATTGAATGAAATAATTTTATTGGTTGAGTTAAACTGTTACCATGTATAAAATTTAAATGTTATTTTTAATCATGTTTAATGATTTATGGGTCATTAATAAGTATGGTTTTGATGTTAGGTAATTTTTCATCTTTGTGCCCATGGGGATTTGTGTTATGTTTGGAGCATGTAAAGAGGTTTTTAGCAAGTCCAACCTACTTGGGTCACTTGTAACTATTATGATTTGAACTTGGGGTTTTTTCTTGATGCATGGGTCAAGGTAAAGGATGGAAAAAAAATTTGTTTGAAATGAAGATGACCTTATAAAAGAATTATTTTGGGTGCTTTTTGGAGCTAGTCATGCATGGGTGAAAAGTATGACCCATAGGTGAGTAAATTGCAGGCATGTGTGAAAAATATGAAGGTAGGGGAAGATAATTATAGGTTCAGGAAGACAAGATAACATGTTTGAAGGAGTGTAGAGCCATGGGAAGTTTAGAAAGAAGAAGAAAGACCATGATTGAAGACCTAGTGCTTAAGCTAGGGTTTGTGAGATGAATTAGTGATGTCCATCATTTATGGCAGAATAAAAATAATATATCACACATCATAAGGTGGTTGAGTGGGTAATGTATCATCTTGGTGTGTTATAGCCTCCTTGTGGAGTTGGTGCTTCAAGAAATTAGGGGTTGGTGCTCTACTAAACTAGGGTTTGGTGCTCCTTGTGGGGTTGGTGCTCCTTGTGAATTTTTTGCTTTAATAAATCTCTTTGCTTGTATAATATACGCATAATTTCAGTGGTTTTTCATCCCTGTGAGGGTTTCCCACTTACATATGGTGTTCTTATGTTGTGTACTTTATTTCTTACTCTTGTGATTGATTTTGTATATCTTAATAAGAACACATGGTTATGCATGTTGAATGGAAAATATAATCGATGAATGAATGGTTTGGTAATTAAATTAAAAATCATTGTAGGATTGATTCACCACCCTCTCAGTTCATTTTTATTCCAACAATTGGTATCAAATCAGGTCCTTGTGAAGCAATTATAACATCTTGAAGGAGATCCTAGTAGCACACATGGATAGAGTCAACTGATCTTTGGAGGAAAAAATATGATATTATTGAGTCTATAGTTTTTTTATTACAAGGGAATATGAATGAAATGAAGAAATATTATGATCAAGACATCAAGGATTTGAAATCTCAAGTGGAGAATATGTATAAATCCATAAAGGAGAAATAGGAAGCATGTTCTAGGTATGAAGAGAAATTGAAATCCCTTGGATCAGATTTAGAGGATTCTTATAATAGGTTAAAAATGTATGGTAAGTTAGAGAAGAGCTCCAAATCTCTTGATGAGTGTTTAGAGGTTCAAAGAGTCATAGATTACAAAAAAGTCCTAGGGTTTCAAGGAAAGCATGATGATGAAGTTGGTCCAAGTTCCAAATTAGATGTGAAGGTTTCTAAGAAGACTAATTTGAGAAGGTATAACTTAGTTAGACAACCCAATGCTATGAGGTATGGCTCTTCATTCAGTGTATAATGATTTTTTTGTAATGATTTTGGTCATTTGGAGATGAAGTGGGTGTTTTCAAGGGCAAATATCACTTATTTTGTGAGTATGGGCATAGAGATAAGGATTTTTGGATGGAATATTAGTGTTTAGTGTGTTTTATCCTAGAAGAAACATGGTTTGTTTACTTCAATTGTCATAAATTTGGTCATATAACAAGGTTTTTTCTAAGCAAGAAGAAGTTCATTGTAAGGTTTTTTCCCATGGTCATGAAAGCTGTAGATAATGCTAATAAGGTCAAAATAATTGATTCCCATTCTAATATGCACAGTATGAATTTTTTTTTAGGAAAACAAGGTCATCATACTCAATTCAGCTCAAGGAAATATGTTTTCCTTAGTTGAGAGGCTCAGATATGAAAAAGAACACTTGTGACTAAATGCAATCCATTCCCTAGTGCATGAGAAGTTGAAGAAACATGGAATTTGGGACACTCCAAGAGTGATTAGTTATGTGAATTTGACATATCCATATATTTTTGATTCCTTACATTTGTAGGTGTCTAAGTCATGTCTTAAATTGTGTCAAGTGTCTTGTTACTAGTGTTGGTGTCTATAAAGTCTTGTAAAGGTGTCTTAAGGTCTATAAGTCTGTGTTGTTTGTACTTAAGTCATGAATACATATGTCAAAGGAGTATGTCAAGAAATTTTGTGTCCATGGTCTAAAACAAGATGACAATCAACATGTTTGAACATGTGATTCCTTGTTAAGAGTCCTCATTCAAATGTACTTCCAAAGTGTAGTCAAATTATTTGGAGTTGTGTTTATAGGTATGATATTATTGAGGTATTATTTATTTATTAGGAGTTATGCTCTATCAAAAGGTTTTATATGCCTATTAAATTCCATTGTTTTTGGGTATTAGTCCATTTTTGAAGTTTTTATTGTGTAACATCTTGTTTTTGGGTCAAATAATTACGTCCATTTTTGAAGTCAACATTGGTGTCAAATGTCCTAAGGTTGTAATTGAATTCAAATAAGGTCTAGGTGATGAATACCTATGTAGCGTATTTTTATGGTTTGATTCTATTGTCTAGCCTAATCTACAACTTGAATGAGTGTAAAAGAGAATGACAGTACGTAGTAACTATGTCAAGACATGAGTGTAGCCTGTTGAGTTTCCTATCATGAGTGTAATGTCATCTAGGTTCTTTGTATCTCAGATAGGTGGTGCGTATGACACAATGAGTACAGAATGGTCTGTATGAAAATGTCTCAATGAATTTATCAGGTGTAAAGGAAATTAATTAGGAATATATGAAACTCTATGGAAATGTATTTTTATCTTGTATGAATCAAGTCTTGAATGTTCTTAAAAGGGATTACTACTCTAGATATTGTGTTGACAAATATTGATAGAGAAAAATAGGGTAAAAATATTTTTTCAGAGATGTTTGAAGGATTGAATATATCAAAGATAAGAATAAGAGGTTCTATATGCAATTTAATCACTACATATTTTTCAAATTTTAGGTCTAAAATATGTCCTAAAAGATTCTAAAAGTGAAAGATTCAATAAGGGATAATCACATCTCCAAATTTGAAGAATTGGTTGTCTACGGGTTGAACAAGGATATTGTGATAAGGGAAGTCTAACTTACTTCCAGAACATAGTAGTGAACATCTTATTATTTTGGTCTTTCAATGTTTAAGAAGTAAGTTTGATTACACTCAAAGTGCAAACTGAATAGATGGATGTATACTCAATGGATCCTTATAAAAAATAGGTTCTAGTTGTCTCAAAAGGTGAATGCACAGTTTTTACTTCATCAAGAATCTATATAGTGTTTCAAGGATGCATTTCTCAGGTCTTTCAAGACTCAATATCTAGTAGAAGAGAGTGTTAAGATTTTCAAAGGATTTTGAAGATCATCAAGCTTAGATAGAGAATGCAATCATGTCTAGTTGAGGTTTGTGAAGGCTAAGTTAGTATGTTATGGTTAGAAGAATATTGAAACACCTGTCAAAGTATGAGATATGGTTGCTTAAGTTTGGAAGTCTTATCAAAGTTGCTCATTCATGGTATTTGGTCATACATACTACGTGTAATCTACTGAATAGAAATGAACTGATATTTATTTTATGATGATCTAATCTTTTTGGGTCAATAACTATTGTGTTTCAAATAAGTGTGTGTCAAATGTTATAATGATAGATCTCAGTTGTCACTAGAAATTAAAATGTGGATCTTCAGGCATGATTAGTAAGAATGTGAGAAAGTGTTTCAAGATGTTTAAAGGATGGTAATATAGGTGAATCCATTAGATGTAATGAATAATTCATGAAGAATTAATCACATAGTTTTGAGAGGACTTGTTCAAGTTCTCAGAGAAGTAATGGTGCTTCAAGGTATTATTTCTCAAAGTATTATCTCAGATAATCTAGTAGTGAGAATTTAGAGTCAAGGAATGCTCTAAATGTTCTTAAAACTAATCAATATGATCTTGGTGTTGGTTCCATTTGTGTGCAAAGAGATAATTCAAGTGTTGTCATATAAAGGAGGTTTGATTTGTCATATGAAAGATCTCATGGTATAATAAAGAATATTGTAAGTACATTGATGCAAGAAGAAAGGTAAGAACTTGCGAATTGTGACATCAGTTAAATGAATTTTTTGAGTCATTATAATTATGTGGGAATGAATATATAAGGTCTGAGTTCTACTGGATTAACTCAATCATGGTGAAGGTTTAATAGTAAAACCTTAGTTCATGCTACAGAACAGTAAGATTAGAATCAAGCCTTGTTGACTATGCTCAAAGGCTCAATATGTGGAACTATAGGTATGCATAAAAATGTTAGAAGGTTTTGTCACTTTATCTTGAGAATAAGAGGAACTAAGATAGGTTTTCAAGGTATGAAAGGTTCTAAGATAAGTTCTTGATCAAACACAATGAATGAATAAGCTCCAATATTGCATCTACATGTCAGTGTAAACATCCCTATGCATGATTAGTTGGTATTAGCATCCTTTAAGGTATATCATAGAGGAATAAGGCTAAAAGAACCTAACAAAGGTAGAAAAATTAGAAGATTGAAGTTAGGAATGATTTTTGGTGAAAATGGAATGTAAAGGATCACTGACTCCGAGTTCTCCTAGACCTTAATAGTTAGTAACAAATATTTTAAACATTTTTCATCATGAAGTCTTTAGAAATTAAGTGAGATTAGTTAGAATGATATTTGAATTGTAGAGCATGTTGATTTTTGATGACATGTAATGAGCTACGGGGTATGCACACTAGACATTGTGCATCTAGGATGAATAATGCATATCTACAAAGTTGTAATGAACTTGTGAGGTAGGGGAACAAGTTTAAAGATAGCCAAACACTTTGAAAAGTCTAAGTTGTCTCAAACTATTACTCATGACTATGAGTGGGTAGTGAAGGTCCTAGTTTCTTGGTCATGAAGATTTAAATAGTCCAAGAAGTTTGAGATAACACGATTAAAATGATTTAAAAAGTCATATAAGTTTGTAGGTACCATCCAGGGAGGTAGTTGATAAAGTGTGGAAAATTTTCTTCAATAAGGTGCTAGAAAGGGTTGTATGAGTTATTGTAACAGATAATAAGTTGTTTGATTTCATTAAAAATCAAAATACAATGTGTTCAGAGCTTGAAATAAGGTGCTACAGGTGTAGGGGAAGTCTTCTAGTCAAGGGGAGCATGTTCTTATCCTCTAAAAGGTGCTATAGATGATTTCAAGCCATGAAAGGTAGGTTTTTGTCTTGATTTTCTTCGAGGGGAAGCATGTTTTGTTTAATATTGCATTATCTGTTAGGAAATAAGGAATAAAATATGTGGAATAATCCCTCATAGAATTGCAACAGTAGAAACTAATATGTAAAAAATATTACAGATCTCAAATAAAAGTGTAGAATAAAATAACAGAACACAAAAGAGACAGTATTTAATGTGGTTCACCCAATTTGGGCTACATCTGGAACCAAGAATCACTTGCTCATATTTTATTACAAGCCACCACTCTCTCAATATAATACCCAGATCTGTTTGGAGCTATGCTCAACAAACTCTACAGAATTCACACCTAAATTCAAAATACATCTGCAATGCTACTATGTTGCTTACCATATGCACAAAACCATATAAATAGACAACTACTTAAGCATTTTTACAAAACTGTGGGTATTAAAACCATAGGCCAAAACCGTCCCATTAACCTATGGGTCAAAATCCCACCCATATGAGAAAATCACATTTCCCGGTATATCGGGCACGTTTTAAGGCCAAAAAAAAATTCTCAAGGGTTGCGCCCCCGAGCCCTTGCTACCAGGGGCTTCTACCCCCAAACCCCCCTCTCGGGGCCTGGCCCAACCCCAAACCATGGAAAGAAAACATGGGAAAGTGTATATCACTCTTAGTGTATAGTCTTCAACACTTTCACACATGAAAACAGGCTCCACAACCTAACAATCTCCCACTTGGAGACTAGTTTTCCTCTGAGAAAGCTTCTCAACCCTTCACTAGTTTCTGTGAAGACCAACTAAAGCTGAACATAGCTTCAGTTTTTCCCTTGTGACCACCTTGGTCATCATATCTGCAGGATTCTAACTAGTATGAATCTTCTCCATCTTGAACTTCTCTTCCTCCAAATTTGTCATGATGAAATGGTACCTTAACTGTATATGCTTTTTCCTAGAGTGGAAAGCAGAGTTCTTAGCTAGGTGTATAACACTCTGACTATCACTATGCATCTTTCCTTCCTCCTGCTTATGCCCCAAATCCTCAAGAAATTGTTGTAACCAAATCATTTATTTTCTTGCCTCTGTGGAAGCAACATACTTAGCCTCGGTGGTTGACAAAGCCACCAACTTCTGTAGTCGTGAAATCTAGCTTATTGATGTCCCCACCTATAGTGTAAACATAACCTATTGTGCTACTCATGTTGTCTACATCTCCAGCCATATCTGAATCTACATAACCACACAAAGTGGTGTCTAATCCATAGTAGCACAAAACTATCCCCATGGTCCATCTCAAATACCAAAGGATCCAATTTACTGCCTTCTAGTGATCTCTACCTAGATCATTCATAAATCTACTCAGTGTTCCCACTACACTGGCAATATCAGGCCTAGTGCACACCATGGCATACATCAAACTACCAACCACTGATGAGTAAGGTACCTTGGAAATCTGGTTTCTCTCCTGCTCTGTCTTGGGACACTACTCCTTTGACAATTTGAAATGGCATGCCAAAGGAGTCCCAACCGGTTTAGCATCCTACATATTAAACCTCTCCAAGACTTTCTTAATGTACTTTTCCTAAGATAAAGTCAGATTCGTTCCTTCCTATCCCAAGATATCCTCATACCAAGGATTTGTTTGGCTACCCCCAAATCCTTCATAGCAAAGGATTCACTTAGCTACTTCTTGAGTACTTTTATTTCCTACATGTTTTTACCTGCAACCAACATGTCATCCACATACAAACAAAAGATAATATAAATTTCATCCTCAAATTTCTTTGTATACACACAATAGTTAGAATGACATCTAATATAACCTTGCTCCATCATGAAGCTATCAAATTTCTTATACCATTGACGTGGAGCTTGTTTCAAGCCATACAAGCTCTTCTTTAGTTTGCACACCATCTCCTCTTTACCTTTTACCTCATAGCCCTCTCGTTACTACATATATAGTTCCTTCTCTAAATCACCATGGAGAAATGAAGTGTTTACATCAAGCTGTTCTAAGTGCAAGTCTTCTGCTACAACTATTCCTAGAACAGTTCTAATAGAAGTTATTTTTACTACAGGAGAAAAAAATATCATCAAAATCTATACCTTGTTTCTGTGCAAACCCCTTGACCACCAACTGGGCCTTATATCTTTGCTTTCCTCCTTCTTCATCTTTAACTCTGTACACCCACTTGTTCTGCAATGCTCTTTTGCCTTCTGATAGCTTCACCAAATCCCAAGTCTAGTTCTCCATGAGAGACTTATGCTCCTCATCCATGGCTTGCTCCCACTTCTTACTGGCATCTACCTGCATTGCTTCATCAAAGCTCTTTGGATCTCCACTATCAGTGAGTAATAAATAATAAAGAGAAGGAGAAAACCGTTCAGGTTCTTTTCTTACCCTAGAAGACCTCCTCACTGTAGGAGTTTGGGGTTCCTGTTGAGTAGGTTCCTGAACTGATTCATGGGTCACTTTCCCATCTGGAAGATCCTCTACCACTGCATATTCTTTCTTGGATTCTTCCCTATTTTCCTGAAACTGTTGCTTATACATGACTTTCTCATTAAAGACCACATCCCTAGACCGAATGATTTTCTTGTCCTTAATACTCCAACATTTAAACCTAAAGTCATCACCACCAAAACCAATGAAAGTACATTTTTCTGATTTAGCCTCTAGCTTGGTCCTATCATCCTTGTCTATATGAACAAACACTTCACATCCAAAGAATCTAAGAAATGAATAATCAAATTTCTTACCATACCATGCCTCCTCAGGTATGCCTCTATCTAAGGCACTTGAGGGTCCTCTGTTTATCAAGTACACAGTTGTGCTCACCGCTTTTTCCCAAAAATAAAGAGGTAGTCCTACATGTAACCTCATGCTCCTAGCACGTTCCATTATTGTTCTATTCATCCTTTCTGATACCCCATTCTGCTGTGGAGTTCCTGGAACCGTCTTTTGCCTGTGGATTCCATTCTTAGAACAATAATCATTAAATTCATTACTGCAATACTCCCCTCCATTATCTGACCTAAGACATTTTAGCTTAAGACCTGTTTCATTCTCTACCAAGGCTTTCCATTTAACAAAAGTGTCAAATACATCAGATTTGTTTCTAATACAATAAACCCAAACTTTCCTTGTTGCATCATCAATAAAAGTAACATAATAACTTGAACCCCCAAGAGATGATACTTGAGCTGGCCCCCACACATCAAAATGTACCATCTCTAACTTACTCTCTTTCTTTGAAGGTCCAACCTTGAGAAACCTTACTCACTTCTGTCTCCCATATATGCAGTTCTCACAGAAATTGAAACCTGTTTCTGTATATCCAGGAAAATTCTTCTTTATGATGTTCATGCCGTTATGGCTCATATGATCGAGCCTATAGTGCCATAATGTTGTATCTGCATCTGAAGCCACAAGATTACAATCATTAGTACTATCAGTGTTTAATTACAAGGTTCCAACCTTCTTACCTCTTGCCACCACAAGATCACCCTTGGTAACCTTCCAAGAGTCTACTGTAAATATCACAGTACAACCATCACTTCCCAACTGCCCTACCAATATCAAATTTCGTCTTAATGTAGGCACGTGTCTGACATCCTTCAATATCCAAGTATTCCCATTCTGCATCTTAACCTGAACAGAACCTTTTCCAACTATGCTGCAAGGCTCATCATCACCAAGAAAAACATGCCCAAAATCTCCTTGAACATAATCAACAAAATAATGCCTATGTGGAGAAGCATGGAAAGCAGCCCCTGAATCTAAAACCCAAGATTCAGTAATATTGTGCAAAGAAAGAATCAAAGCATCCTGACATACATTACCCGTTGCCACATTTGCCTCCTTTTTTTCTTCTTTTTGTTTCTTCTTATCCCAAAGCTCCCAATAGTCCTTCTTTGCATGCCCAGGCTTTCCACAATTCCAGTATACAATCTTGTTCTTGGATTTTGACCTTGCCTGATCTTTTGATTTTCCACGGTTTCCTCTATTCTTCTGTCTCCCTCTAGTTTCCACTGTCAAAGCATTCCCTGAAGTAGAAGATTCCCTAGATCTTTTTCTTCACATTTCCTCGCTTAGAATCACCCCTACAACATCCTCAAACTTCAACTTTGAGTTAGCTGGAACCGAGTTCCTTACCACCATTACCAGGCTATTCCAACTCTCAGGTAAAGAGCACATAATTAATAAAGCCCTAACTTATTCATCAAATTCTATTGTAACTGAAGCTAGCATATCCCCTACCATATTGAAATCATTTAAATGATCTGTTACTGAACTATTCTTAGACATCTTCATATTAAAAAACTTTTTCATTAAAAATATCTCATTAGAGGCAAGGGTTTTTCATATAACTTCCCTAATGCATTCATTAGATTTTTTGTAGTCTTTTCCTTTGAAACATTAAATAATACCGAAGATGTAAGACTCATTCGGATCGTTCCAAGTGCCTTCTGATCCAACAAATCCCATTCTACATCTATCATACTCGAGGGTTTGTTCACCTTCTCAGAAAACAGAGTATAAAGATCCTTCTGATAAAGGTAATCTTCCATCTACATCTTCCAAAGACTGAACTTCTGCCCGTTGAATTTATCAACCCTAGATCTTCCTTCATCTTCCATAGCTCCCACTCAAGCTAAAAAATTTCCCTGTGATTCAACACTTTAGCAAACCAAACTAGGCTCTGATACCAATTGATAGGAAATAAGGGATAAAATATGCGAAATAATCCCTCATAGAATCGCAACAGTAGAAACTAATATGTATAAATTATTACAGATCTCAAATAAAATTGCAGAATAAAATAACACAACACTAAGAGATAGTATTTAACATGGTTCACCCAATTTGAGCTACGTCCACCAAGAATCACTTGCTCAGATTTTATTACAAGCCACCGCTCTCTCAATACAATACCCAGATCCGTTTGGAGCTATGCTCAACAAACTCTACAGAATTCGCAGCCGAATTCAAAACACATCTGCAATACATTTGCTTGTACATCTATCATATGCATAATACCATATAAATAGACAACTGCTTAAGCATTTTTACAAAACCGTGGGTGTCAAAACCATGGGAAAAACCTGTCCCATAAACCTATGGGTCAAAAAACTCGCCCATATGAGAAAAGCACGTTTCCCTATATGTCAGGTGCATTTTTCGATGCCAAAAAAATTTTACGCCTAAAAAAAAATTTTGGGGGCTGCACCTCCGAACCCCTACTACCAAGGGCTGCCACCCCCAGACCCCCGCTTGGGGCCCGGCCCAGCCCTGAACCCCGACGAGGATACATGAAAAGTGTACAGTACTCTTAGTATACAGTCTTCAACACTTTCACACATGAAAACAAGCTCCACAACCTAACACAAAATGATTCCATTTATCTACATCCAACTTCTTAATATCCCACTCTATGACCCATGTATTGCCCTCTTATTCTAGTCCTTTACAATGTACCAAATTTTTGTTTTATTTACCATGCCATGTGTCCACTATTTTCTTATCTAGAATTTGATCTACTTCTTCTTTCTTCTTCACCGAAAGCTGCTTCCTCCAATCTACTACTTCATCAATAACATCACCTTTTGCACCATCCCCATGAACATAATACAAGTCTAAAACATTAAACACTGGACAAATATCAAAATTCCCTGTCACTTCTAACTCATAAGCATTAGCATTTATTGTTTTCACGATTTTGTTGGGAAAAATATTATTGTACTTCATCTTGTTATAGGTTCCTTTTGGAAAAATTTCCTTCCACAGGTATACCATAAATAACTCACCAACCGTAAATACCTTTCGTTGTCTGTGTACATTTGATATTTCCTTATACTTATCATTACCTTTAGCAACTTCTTCCGCACTTCTTCTAGAATTTTTTGTATTTGTTTGGAAAATGCTTCTACATCATCACTTATTCTTCCATCAACTAGTAGTTGTACCAAATCTAACATACCATTTGGATTACTCCAATACATAATAAAAAATGGACTCTTTCCTATGGATCTATTTATGGAAATGTTATATGCAAACTCATCTTGTGGTAATGCTAAGTCCCATAATTTTGGCTTTTCCCCAACTATGCACCTTAACAGGTTTCCCGAACTCCTATTTACCACCTTTGTTTTCCCATCAGTTTAAGGATGATAGGCACTATTTAACTGTAGTTGAGTTCCCAAATTCTTCCAAAAAGTCCTCCAGAAGTGAGTTAAGAACCTTGTGTCCCTATCTGAAGTAATGGTTTTTGGAACACCATGCAAACGAAAAACTTCTCTAAAAAAAAAAATTCTACTTGTGTCACATCACTTGTTTTCCTACAAGAAATAAAATGAACCATCTTAGAAACCCTATCAATAGCCACAAAAGTTGATTCATTACCTCATTGTGTTTTTGGTAATCCCAAAAAAAGGCTTACTCAGATATGTCCATGACCCTTTAGGAATAGGAAAAGACATATATAACCCTAGATTTTGTGCATGGCCTTTCGAGACTTGAAAAATTCGACACCTCTCCACATATATTATCACATATCATTTTAACTTTGGCCAATAGTATTTCTTTGCTACCAAGGCTATCATCTTATCTTTACCAGAATTCCTAGCCAATCCTTTGCTATACAGCTCTTTCACTATATTCTCTCTCGTAGACCCAACTAGAATACATAGTTGGTGTCCCTTGAATAGATATCCATCCTACAAAATTTACTCATCCTGGATATCTCCTGAATAGTCTGATAATGAACAAATTAACCTTTCAACAATATTCTTGAAATCAGAATCAGAAGAATACAAACCCTTTATTACTTCAAAACCCACCACCTCATTTTCCATAGTGGTAAATAGTATCACATGCCTACTTAATGCATCTGTAACTTGATTATGTTTTCATGATTTAAGTTTGAAAGAAAAATTATAACCCTGTAAAAATGATATCCACTTTGCATGCTTACTATTCAAATTCTTTTGTGTATTCACATACTTCAAGGCTATGTGGTCTATAAATAACAAAAACTCCTTAGGAAATAAATAATGCCTCCAATGCCTCAATGCTTCTAAAATTGCATAAAATTCCAAATCATAAGTAAAGTATTTTTTTCTTACCTCACTCAATTTCTCACTAAAGAAAGCTACTGGTTTTCCACCTTAACTTAGGACAACACCAATACCCACATGTGAGGTTCTGCAATCAACCGAAAACACTTTATCAAAGTTTGGTAGTGCCAAAATGGGTGCCTCTATCACCTTCTTCTACAAGAATTGAAAACTATCCTCAGTTGCCTTTGTCCACAAAAACTTCCTTCCTTTTATGCAATCTGTTATAGGTGGTACAATACTGCCAAAAATTTTAATAAACTTTTTGTAAAATGTTTCTAAATCATGAAAGCTTCTTACCCCTATTATACTCCATGGATTATTCCATTCAATAATTTCCTTTAAATTCTTTGAGTCCATCCATACCCAATCTGCTAAAATAATAAAGCTCAAGAATACCAAACTCTCTTACATAAACATGCATTTTTTCATATTTGTATAGTGTTTGTATTTCCTTAACACTTCAAATGTCACCCTCAGATGACTCATAGGTTCTTCTTTATTTTAAATAAAGATCAAGATATCATCAAAATAAACCATAAAAAAATTACCATTATACTCCTGTAGCACAGTGTTCATCAGTCTCATAAAAGTACTAGGTGCATTGGATAATCCGAATGGCATCACCAACCAATCATATAATCCATTTCCTGTCTTGAATATTGTTTTCCACTCATCTCCTTCTCTGATCCAAATCTGATGGTAACCACTTTGAAGATCAATCTTGGTGAAATACCTAGATCCAGCAAGCAAATCCATCATATCATTAAGGTAAGGTATTGGGAATCTATAGGTGATTGTAATTTTAGTTATTTCTCTGTTATCCATGCACATTCTCCATGTTACATCCTTCTTTGGTGTTATTGAAATTTGGGTTACACACAAACTCATGCTCTCCCTTACGACCCCCTTTCTCACAAGCTCTACCACTTGCATATTCAAATCTGCATGCAATGTAGGGCTAATCCTATAAGACACTTGATTTGGTAGTGAAGACCTTGGAATCAAATCAATATGGTGTTGAATATCTCTTTTGGTTGGTAATATATCTAGTAGCTCATGAGGAATGACATCATAAAATTCTTCTATTAATTATATTTTTTCTACTAGTATTTGTGCTCTTGCAGGTTCATCCTTATTTGCAAATAGTGCATAAAAAAGTAGTTTTCTTTTCCTCCTTCACAAATTCCTTTACAGAAAGCATATTTTTATCCTTACCCTCTTCCTTAAGAGCTAAAAAAACTATTTTTGTGCCATCCTTCTAGAAAGTATAAGTATTCTTTCCCCCATCATGAATAACTTTCCTATCAAATTGGCATGGTTTTCCTAGCAGCATATGAAATGCATCCCTAGGAATAACATCACACCAAATATCATCCTTGTAACTATTCCCAATAGAAAAACTTATTAAACATCTCTTATCAATATTAAATTCATTAACCTTCTTAAACCATGCAATATGGTAAGGGTTAGGATTCTTCACAAAATGTATACCAAATTTCTCAACCATCTCATTTGAAACCATGTTCTCACAACCACCACCATCAATAATAACATTACATACCTTTCCTCTTGAAGTGCATCTTGTTCTTAAAATATTTGTAAGCAATCATGCATCCACCTTGATATCCTTTCTTGGAGAAATCATTTTCCTTTTGATCATTGTATTTTCTCCAACATCTAGTGGAATTTCTAGGTCATTTTCATCTTATACTTGTTCAACTTCAACAAGAATTACTCTTGGAGCATCTTCTTGCCTCTTGTCATGTGTATAATAATTAGGCGATTCAAAAGCCACATGTCCCTATCCACAACATCTGTAATAAACAAATGGTATCTGTGGAGCCTCCCATCTTCTATTGCCACCATATCCCCTACCCCTAGAAAATCCTCTTCCCTTTGTTAATTTTGGGAATCTTGTCTCATATCTCTTTTCTTTTCCACTCCATGAGGTGATTCTCCCCTACATTGGCTGAAACTAGCTCATCCCTAAAAGGAAGATGACACCCCCTATTAATTCTAGGTGATCTCCTAAGACTTTGACGAATTTGTTTTTCCTCGGCCTTTAATGCTAATTGATAGGCATCCTCCATTCTCTTAATCATGTGTATACTTATCTCATATTTAATAGAAAATTTTAATCTATTTACATACCTTATAGCCATTTGTTCCTTAGTATCTCATCCTGAATAGAAAATTTTAATCCATTTACATACCTTATAGCCACGTGTTCCTTAGTTTCTTCATTCTCTAGAAAAAAGGAAAACTTCTAGAACTCATATGGGTATTCTTACATAGTTTGTAAATTTTTTTCTGAGATTCTTAAACCTCCTATAAAGGGTTTGTGCATAAGCCACATGGAGAAATTTATCTTTTAGATTCTTCTACATCTTACTCCATGTCTTAATTTTTTATTTCCCATTTATTGAATGATCTTTCTATATGTGATCCCAACATAACATAGCATGGCCTTTCAATTTCATGCATGAAATTTTTACCTTTTTTTCTTCTGACATAGCCTTCCACTAAAAAAATTTCCCCATGCTAGTCAATTGGTCTATCAGCTCCTCTAGTTTTAGACTACCTCCATACTCTAAAATATCAACTCTTATCCCATCAGTATTTCCTTCTAATTCTTGAAGAATCCTTTATTCAAAATTTAAGGGTGGCACATGAGTTTCCTCCTCTTCACAAAATTCTTCTTCATTTATGTCATCTCTACCTTGATTTCCTCTTTGGGTTATCATTCTAGAAAGTGCATAAACTTTCCTTTATAGATCTTGCATATTTCTATTCATCTAGGCAATACTGCATCCTCTTCCTCTTCCTCTTCCTGCCATTTTTTTAAAGAATCAAACCAACTCTAATACAAGTTACCATAGCCAACTTTTAAACAAAATAAATATATTGCAAATAATATGAACTCCAAAAGAAAATAGATCTCCTTCTTCATTATTGAATCATGAATTACAATGTTTCCTAAATAGGAAAACAACTCCCAACTTGAGTTTCCGAACAAACACTAACTAACTTTGACTAAATGTAATCTAGGTGGTGGAAATTTCTATTTTTAGCAGTTTACTAGAACCTGCTATTTTTAATAAGTTTGCTTGTTTATTCGTATAGGCACATAAACTGCCACACATCTTCTACATGCCTAAATTAGAGGAATTGCCAAATTTCTAGCTTATAATGCAACCAAGAGACTAGAATTAACTAATTCCCTAAAATAGGAAAAAATTGAACTACAACTTAAATCCTAATTTTTGGCCTCAAGATGGCATATTTGGGGCCTTAAAATGTGTGAAAAATGTGCTCCAATCAGTAAGGCAAGTTATATAGTGTGTTCGTCTCATCGGAACAGGTAGTTTAAAAAAAATAGACTCAAACAAACACCTAGAGCACAAGTTGTAACACCCACTAAAACGACCACTCGAGACCCAGGAACAACCTAGGTTTAGGTAGAAAAATTATGAAATAAGTTTTTGTTGAAAAGCGTGACCATAATTAGGCTTCAATCAATAGTTGTCACAACAAAGGTTCAAAGTCTATTATAATTTAATAAAAGAAATTTTCCTGTTGTAACAAACATTCGATCCACATTACAAAATTAATGAGTATAATTAATCCAAATATAGTAAAATTTCTCTAAGGTGTTAACTTAATAGATGATTAAATTAACATTATAGTTAAATATTCCTTAATTAATTTTAGAGGGTCAAAGGGGCCAAAGCAATTTTTTTTTTATTAAGGGAAAACAGTTTTGAAGGGACTATACCCTGTATACAAAAGGGCTCAAAAGCCAGATAGTAAAGAAGAGAGAAACAACCCAGAGAAGGGAAAAACAGTCAACCAAAGAGGGCTCAACAGCCAAATATTACAATATAAGTGAAGAAAGGATCTAAACGTACAAAGATCCAAAAATAAGAAGGAAAGAACAAAAAGAAACCAAAAGAGAAACAACATATAGAGCTCCACCAAAAAACAGCTCTAGAACTGCTAGATGACAGCCACATCACAGCCAAAAAATAGCATCACAACAACCCATTACTTGATGGCTCTGTCAATCTTGGTCTTGATAGCCTGCACCGACATGAAGAAGGCAATGGCAGTGGCCTGAGAGGAGTCTTGCAAATCCGCTTGGGCAATTGCAATATTCCTTTTCTCTTTAGGGCCCCAAATGTCCTCATTAACCCCACTTAAACTGCAGACACTATGGACATGTTGTTCAATGAAATTATAAATGCTTTTGAGGGCAGCCAATATGCAGTCATTGCGGCTTTTAGCATTCCCCAATCTGCCATCTAAGGATTGTAGCTTCTTGAATACTTCAGCAATAACCCCCTCTTCCTCCTCACTTTGAAGGATTCTTTTACCCTTAGCTCTTTCCATGTTTTTATAGCCCCTTTGAGCTCTTGTATCTCCTTTTCAAGTCTGTCCACCCTATCCAGCAATTCCTCCTTCTTGGGCTCCTCCACCATCTTGCTAATATGTAGGAGGTTTTCAACAAGTTCCAAGTCTTTGTGGCTCCTTAGAACCCTTTGGGAAGCAGGGATTTTAGCTTTAATGCTCTTGCTTTTCATGCTGGAAACAACATCTTCATTCTTTTTTTTTAGCAGGGGGGGAGTGGAAGCATTGTGGGTAGGTGGAGGTATGGAGGAGGGAGGGGCCAAAGCAATTAAATGCCCAAGGTTTTTAATTTCACTAGGACTAAATAATATCCAAGGTTCTTATTTACATGCGATAGAAAAATATTCTCTTATCCCCTAACATGACCCCTTAAAAAGGTCAACCCATGCTTTAGAGTTACACATTTAAGTAGAAAGGGGTAATTTCCCACCTATCCACTCTCAAACTCATCTTTGCACTTTAAGCTGATTTTCTGCATATGTAATGCTCATAAGGTTTCTTGAAAACATTTCCATTAGATAGGAAATTTATTCCCCTTTCCAATGATATTAAGAAGTCCTCCTAACTCCTCATATTTCTTAAGTTACAGGCTAGCGGGCCTTAGGAGGAAATTTTTCCCAAAGGAGGGTGGGCCTGGGGAAGATATTTTTCCCAAAGGTAGGCCTGGCGGCCTAGGGAAGAAATTTTTTCCAAAGGAAGGACTACGGACCTAGGGAAAAATTTTCACCCGGGGAAGGTTTCGGGCCAGCGGACCTGTGGAGAGATTTGGCGCTTTGCATTTTTTGGTAAAAAGCACAATTTTCATTTATGCACCCGTGAGCCCGTAGTAAGGCTTCATGCCGAGGGAAGAAAATTTTCCCTAAGCCGCAAGGGACATGTGTCAAAAATTTTGAGCCCACACAGAAAGACGGGTCACTGGAGGCACTTAGGCTTTCAAGCTCTTTTTGTTAGAAGGGTGAAATTTTTTGAACACATTTGTGCCTTCGCTGATGCCTTTGATGCCACATGTCTGGCCCATAAGCTACAAGTGGGAAATTAGACCATCGGGGAAAACATAGAAATGTTGGATTTTGTGTTAAAAAGTGCGAAGGTTAAAAACAACCCGCGCCTCCACCGACGCTTGAAGAAGCCACATGTTAGACCCACAGTGACTGGAGGGAAATGGACTGGCGGGGAGACTTAAGATTTTGTTCAAATTTTTCAAAAAGAAAATTTTGAATTTGCATGCCTGTGGATTCAATTTACAAAAATTTCCTTTTTGATAGTTTTTTTTTGTTGAAACCGAATGAAGTAAAAAATTCAGAAGGTCGTAACTTTCGACTAGAAGCTCGGATGTGAGAAAATAAGGACTTTTTGGAAAGGGATTGAACTCCTCCTTACATAGGAAGTGGAAAATATTATTTTCAAGAAACTAAAATGGGTGAAATTTAATTGGATGTCTTTCCTGCCATTAAAATGTGAACAAAACTTTTTCAACTCCCATAATTGGTCTAATGTGCTATTCTTCCTTCTTCATTATACTAAACAATCGTGGAGAAACACACTTGAAGGATTTCAAATGGATTTCAAGGATTAATTGATTAATGGTTTAGATTACAATACAAATTTCTTTTCTTTTATGTGAAACTGCATTATTATGCCACTTGCCTAATTACTAGAGTTTTGAATAAATTACTAGGGAAATGCAAATGTTTCATTATGTGATTTTTCTATCCTTAGTTCATTTCGAGTTTCATTATTGCAGGCTACTCTGTATGTTTTTCTGATATTGGTTTGCAGGTTTGAAACAATCTAACAGCGAACTACGTATTTCAAACTTGAAATTTATCTATTTCATATGTCATACTTTAACAATTTAAGCTCATTCCATTCCAACTTTACAATGTTTAACTTTCCTTTAATTAATGCATGGAGAACCAGAATGTAGTTCTGTTTTTAAAACGTGCCTTTCAAGTAATACAAAGGAAGGTAATAATTTTAACTCAGGCATTTCCAGCCTTCAACAAAGAGTTTACAATATACTTACAACAACAAGTTTTAAACAAGAGTAACACCATTTGATGAAAATTGAATCAACATTTAGTTAAATGAAATAATTCCTTTTACACTTATTTTCTGTTTGCCAAAATATGCCAAAAAAATATTTCGCATTCCTTTTTCACATACAAATACAACTTTCATATCCAAACACAGGGAAAATTTTCACTTCTAATATTATTACAAGGTCATCCACTTGAAGAGGGAAATTTTATAATAAGGGACCCAACGAGAACTAAAAAAAAATTCCTCACACAAGCTCCATGTACAACAACAAGAGAGATCCACCATGTTTCGAGTTGGTCATAACAAAACAAGGGGAGAGGCAACGCTCTCCACCCAACCAGAATTCCAATGAAGATGGGAAACCATCCTCCTCATTGGCCCCTGAGCCCCAACCACATTACAATAGGAAATGGATTCAACCCATGGCAACAAGACAAGCTTCCATAACACAAAATAGATTCCACAATCACATCACAGTCCAAAATAAAGTGCAGTTATAGTCACAAGAAGGACAATAACAAAATATATGAGGCCTCATCACAAAAAGGCCAAAGGAAGAAGATATCTGGGGGAAGATGCTTATACCTCCCAATGGGGAATGGGTGACCACCTTAAAAACCCCCCAAAATATTCATCTCAAACCCCTAGATACTCTTATGCCTCCCCCAAGTACCTCTTATGCCTCCCCATTCTCTTATGCCTTTTCCAAAAGTAATAAATGCAAGCTATTTCTTGTCTAAGGAGGAACACCCAACCCAAACTCCCTCCACAAATAAATCTTATGCCTCCCCACAAAATATCCCCATAGTCTTCTCCTACACCACACCTAGGCAATCTACCCAACCAAAAAACAAGCATACCAAATATTCAAAACATTAACATAAGCACAATGCAGAAAGGAAAACTTTTTACAAGAGTAACCCTCCTACCTCTCCATGATAGATCTTGATCCACATGTTCAATGGAAAGATTATTCAAATCTAAAAATTCCCAAAGCACCAAAAAATTCACAATCATTCACAATCCTCTAATTCCTTCCAATTGCAAGAGAACAAACCAACATGAAGTAACCCCTGAAGTAACCTCCAAAACAGTAGAAGAATTTTTAAAAATAGAAAATGGAGAGAGGAGGATTATGTGGCTCCATGTAGGATGCCACATCACTCATCCTAAAATCCACCTCACAATTCAACTTTAAACTTTAAAGCACGATTAATAAGTGGGTGAATAAAATGACATTTTACTTACACACACAATCCAAGCCCACACCCCTTAAGGACTAAAATTAATTTCATGTAAGAAGGTCCAATAAGAACTTACAACTTGTCTTCTCAAAATGCATAATAAGGCCTAATTTTGACTCCCTAACCCATAGGTAGGTTGGTGTAACAATTTAAGAGGTGTAGAAAAAATTTAACTTGTCCCACAAGCCTCCAAAATCAGCCCCTAAGGACAGATCCGAATTTCAAAAGGAAAGTGGAGTGTTTCAAACTCAAATCTACTTACACTTTACTTATAACACATAATACAAGAGCCATCAACTCTAATAAATGCATTCTTTCGACCCATTTAAATTTATTTAACAACATGATTACTCACTAATCTAGACACAAATAAAATAAATAATATAGGGGAAAATACATCACTAAAATCCACATACTAAATTTAAACAAATGAAACTAAATAAAAGAATACACATAACCCCTTGGTCACATTTGAAGGTGATACCCCCCCATGGGAACCCCTAACAACAATTCAAACACACACACACGATAAATACATGTTGCCATGGTGACCCTTTTTGAATTCATCTAGGATTCCAATGTGGTTGGTCTCCAATCCCCTGATGTTTGTTGTGACATGTTTACCTACAAAACATGGATACCTCCTTTGGCCTTATGGTTGCATCAAGTCATCCAAAATGAATATACAATATAATTCCAAAATCATCTATATATGAATCAAAACATCATCTAGGAAAGTAATGATATCATTTACAATTTCATTAATAACAATATGATCATAATATTAGTTTAATTTTCTAGGTCTACTCAAAATGGAAAACTATCACATGACTAAAACACACACACACACACACACACACACACAACCATGTCAATTAGCATATCAACATCAATATAAAAATGTCTCTAATAATCCACATGCATCATATATGAATCAAAATCAACAATAGTCCATGATCTCTAATGTCTAACATCATACCAACTTAAAAGCTATAGTGATGTCCATAAGTATAGTTGTCAGTATCATAATCAACAACAAAAAGGTGTCAGAGGGAAGTGGTCACTACACAAGTTATGAAATTTTCAAGTTCCTGCTAATTTTGGTGCATCACAAACCAGTGAAGAATCTTGAACAAAACCAAGGGGTTGCTCCATATAATTTCCTCATCGAGATCACCATGCAAAAAAACACTTTTCATGTCCATCTGATATACTGATCACCTTTGAGAATAAATAATGGAAAGAACAAGGCAAAAAAAATCCATATTTTCTATACGAGAAAAAGTCTCAAAGAAATCCACCCCTTTGAGTTGAGAAAATAACTTATAAAAAGGACAAGACTTATAATTTTCTATATATCCATTAGCTACATAGTTAGCCTTACAAACCCATTTGCATTTTACCACTTTCTTTCACTTAGGAAGAGGAACCAATTCCCATGTATTATTTTTCATCAAAGAGTAGTATTCTTCTTTCATAGCTTCATTTCATTCAAAGTTTCAACAAGATTTAGAAAAATTAATAGGATCAGAGGAGATAGATATAATTACAAGATCCATTCCTTAAGGAATAGACTGAGTGTGACGATAAGAAATATCACCTGAAGTCTTAGATCTTGTGCGTCGAGGATCACTCGGATCTTCTACCAAGTTACTAGCTACTTGCAGAGTAGATTGAAGCCATTTTGGATGCCATTTTTCTGGAGAAGGAGGGGAAGGTGGAGCTACAGGAGCACCCTCTTCTTCAGAAGCATCATCATAAGAATCATTAATAAGCATTTCAACCATGTCAGGTGAAGGAAGTATTGGAGAAAAATGTTGATCTTCATCAAAATTCTCAATTGAATATGTCTCATCAACATGAACATCTCTTAGAAAATTAACATCCATAGTAGAAGGATCCAAAAGGCAATTACCTTCACGTGTTCATAGTGGCCAACAAAAATGAGTTCTTTACTCTTTGGTTGCATGGAATTCCTTTTTACATTAGGAACATGATCCCAAGATTGACTTTGAAAGACTCAAAAATCAGAAACAATAGGATTCTCTCCAAACCATGCTTCCTCAGGTGTGATGCCTTAAAAAAATTTGTGGGGAATCTGATTCTAAATGTAGTTAGCACAATTCATGGTTTCGGTCCTAAATTCAGGTGTAAGGTTTTTTGATTGAATCATGCAATTTTCCATCTCATTGAGTGTCCTACTTTTCTTTTTCACAACACCATTCTGTTGAGGAGTGTAAGGCACTGTATACTGATGTTGACTTCCCTAGTCAGTACAAAAATCTTTGAATGCATTACTAATATACTCCCCCCATTATTTTTGTGAAGCTTTTTGATGGAATGAGATGATTTTTTTTCAAAAAAATCCTTAAATTGCTTAAAACCGTTGAAAACATCAGTCTTATACTGAATAAAATAAACCCATGTTTTCCTCGTGAAATAATCAATAAAATTCTACATATTTGCAACAAGAAAAAGAACGAGAAGGAAGAGTCATCAAATCATTGTGTACCAATTCGAGAGGATCCTTAGATCTCGTAACGAATCCTTTAGGAAATGGCTTTTGATGTTTTTTACCTAACATACAACATAGACAAACACCATTAGTAGAAGAAATTTTAGGAAGTTTGGTTACCATGTTCTGATATGATAGTTGCTGTAAATATTTGTAATTTAGATGGATGAATCTCTCATGCCATAACTTGCTAATAGAATCTAAGTGAGCAATAAGATAAGATCCTGCATAAGTCTCAAACTTGTTAAAGAGATATAATCTATAATCTGTATCATCAACAACTATAGCTATAATATCATTAGGATCATTCAATTCTCTTATTACAACTTTATCAGGTGAGAATTCAATAATCTTTCCTTTCCCTGAATTATAGATTTGATAAACTGACAACAAATTGTTATAAATGTAGGTAACATATAGATCATCATGCACTGAACCATTTTGAATGTTAACAATCCTTGTACCCATTACTTTTAACGAAGTAGAGTTTCCCACCATAATAAGATAAATTTTGCAAGGAGAAACTTAACTTAGCAAATTCTCTGAATGTGTGATGTGATGTGAGGCACCAGAATAAAAAACCCATCTATCATCCAAGGGAATGAATGACTAAGATGAAAGGTCTTTCCCTTTACCAGAATTGGAAGAGGTTGAAGGTGTAGGAATAAAAAGCTTATGTTGTTTCAACATCTTCTCAAGTGCTTCAATTCTCACGAAACACCGTGATTATGAATAGTTTGTTTTTCTATAGAAAGGACAAGGATCATACATGTTTTTTATAGTATTTTCCCTTTTCCCAAGACTATAAGATTTAGGGACTTCAAAACTTTTATTAGTGGTAGTAGAAGAGGGTTTACGAGATTTTGAAATCTTAAGTCATGGCTTCGACTTAGTTTTCCCTTTACCCTTAGAAGAATTTTCCAAAGGTGCATGGTTTGAGATTGGCAAAGTATCAAGTGCCATTAACTTAGTTTTTTCATGAGATAACCTCTCACAAAAAACGTCAATTTTTGGCATTTTAAACCCATCCCTTAGAACATCCATAGTTGAAAAGAAAGTATGAGTGAAAACTGAAAATGAACCTTTCAATTTTGACAGAATAAAAAAAATGCATTCAGGATCCCTTTTTTCTTTACTACCATCATTTAGTTTACTTCTTAGTTATTTGAATTTAGTCAAGAAATCTTCTATGAGAGGAAAATCAGAAGGTGAAAATTTTCTAAACTCCATTTACAGTTGTAGTAACATGAACTCATTAATTTTACCAAATAGTTTATCAAAAACCTCTAATACCCCTTTAGGATATTTTGCACCTGAATTATGAAACTGAAGGCTATCCACAACATTGAGCAAAATAAGTCCTAACCTCATCTTGCTTGCATTCATAACTCTACTTATCCTTCTCACTGGTAAAGGAAAACACTAAATCCTGAAAATCATGCCATAGACCATAGGATTTGAGAAACTGTTCAATTTTTAGCTTTAAAACATGATAGTTTGATAAATTGAATGGTTCAAATAGGCACATATCCATGATGTTTGTAGACATAGATGAAGAAGGAAAACTTCTTGACATGGTAGAAAAAGACCAAATTTTCCCTGAAAATGGTACTTCCTCAAGTGGTAATAAAAAATGAACCAATAAAATGGGGTCAAAAAAACATGCACTTTTGCAAAAAATGACACTTGATTTCAAGTTACCGGGAAAAATTTATGAAGCTTTAAATTCTCATAAATTAGGCCAATTTTAATTTTAAAGGGTCCATTGATTAAGACATCAAAGCATTCAGAGGAAAAGGTGGTCATGTGACCACTCATTGGAAGTGGAAGAAGATGTAGATTATAATAATGTCTTCCATTTATAAATATCCCTAAAATATTAATTTAATCAAAAATAGGATTATTAGCTCCAAAACAATTTATTGAAGCAAAACTATAGAAAAATTAAAATTATAAAAAACTATAGTTTTGCAAAGAATAATTTAATTGGCCAATCAGCATTAGCTATGCATGCAACAAATTACTGAATGAAATAAACTCACGATAATGAATATTTGATGCTATTTATGGCAGGCAATTTTTTTTGGCAATAATTAAGATTTGAGCCACTCTAAGCCAAAAAATGACAACCACCAAGTACGCCCAATCACTGTTGTTTAAACATGCATGCAAAACACAGAAGCAAAAAAAATCCACCAAGCATAAAAATACAATAAGCCTATCAAAGTATTCAAAAATTGGTTCTCCTAGCAACCACACCATTACAGGCCAAGCTTGCAACCAACAAATTGATTAAGGCTGATGCAGAGATGAGGAATATCTACTCCAAAACATTTAAATACCAAGGCAATACGAGAATACAATGATGACACAAAGCCAATAGAAGGGCTGTGTAATAAAATAAAATTGTGAGTCAAGCCAATACAAATGACTAAGATAATGCAAGACAAACATTGTTTAAATATTCCAGCAACACAATTCCACGAAAAAAACTGGACAAGGAAATATGCAACAACCTCAGTACTCTAATACCATGAAGGGAGAAACACTAGAGATTTGCAAGAAATCCAAGAACACAGCTTCAAAATGAATGTAAGTTGTAGAAGAAAATCCAAAAGAAATATTATTCAAGCTTGTGCATTTCACGTCCCTGAACACACAATTATATATTGTTTCCAAAAATAATCCTCAACCAAAAAAATTAAAGTAAACACTAAGAAAAAGAGATAATCACATCTCCGTAAATCAAGGAGTGGAGGCAACAACTTAAAAAAATTTAAGAAGTTATGGGAAGAAACAATATCCCATAAACTAATTAAAAAAAATTATAGCCTATGATCTCTGTTGGTACCTAAATTGATTCTCCCTTAGAAGTTGAGCATCATCATAGATTTGACATGTATCTTAGAGACAAGAAGATCATGTTTTGTGTCATTTTGTAGCCGGGGAAGAAACGCAGCTCACTCTTTGTCACTCAAATGTGGACAAATGGATAGCACCCTCAAGAGGATTTGATCTATCCTCACTACTTTATGGTTGGGCCTTTCAACTAGGGTGAGAGGACCCTTTTATAGCCTATTTTTTATGGAGGAGATGGAGATTTCCTTCCTTCTAAAGTTATTAAGAATACCTTGAAGAAAATATGATCAATAGAACAAAAACCTAACTCTCACGAGTTATCACCCTAGATAATGGAGATATTTTCTAAGCAAGGTTCAGGCTACTAAAGACAATGAAAACATAATTTCTTCTACATGTTTTGGTAATAGAAATTATGCATTTGTACACACACAAGAAAAATAGGGGTAGTAGGGTAAGATTGGTTGTTTCTAAATGAATTTTTGGTGGGAGGTGAGGAAGAATGAACTTGATTCACCAGATCTTTGAGAGATTTTACAAAAAGTGGAAGGCTTAATCAACAGAATGCTTCATAACAACTAAAATGTTCCTTTAACTTGAAGGTGTGCTTCAATGGACGCCCAGATCAACATATTTTCACACAAACTTTAAGAATCCAAAATGAAGGCTCAAATTGAAAAACTTAATTGAACATTATAAACCTCTGTTTTATCACACCTAATATACCCTCAAAGGCTAACAAAAAATCTTATCATCATGCTAAGAGTAAAGTGATTTTAAATTTGTTTATTTTAGTATCAAATGAAATATCTTATGATAAATGAAATTGCAAATTCCACCAAACTATCACAAGGATAAGATCTTGTGTGATTAATAAACATTTCAATGTAATATTGCAATGTAAACAAGAAAAACTATTTTGTAGACATTCAAAAATGAAGAAGGCACAATTTTTCCCAAAATCAACACAAATTAACTCAAATTTGATTAAATTCATCAGCAGGGGAAAATTTCTAGAAAAATCTCAGAGCTTGTCAATTGTTGTACATGTTAGGAAATTAAGTATTAATGTTTACATTAATATGAATTCATTGAATACAAATGTTAGTAATTATATTATTGTTATATTAACAATAATATGTTGGTTGGAGTTGTTTTAACAACTCATATGATTTGAGTTGTGTATTGTTACATGAGTAACAATTAAAACTAAATAGGAGATATTTGTGGTTGAGTTGTTTCCTACTTAATAGGAAACTATCTCCCTATATATTGGCAGCTTGTTCAGTATGTATGAATCCGGAATGAATTGAATGAATATTATTATTCCGTGTTTAATATTGTATGTTATTCATCTATAAAACTTATCCAAATTTATTATTTGGTATCAGAGCAGGGAAATATTATGGATGTTTAAGGAAACTATGGATTCTTGAAGTATACAAAAATTCGTCAATCTTCTCTTCATCTTCATATTCACCTATGGTGCATTTAGAGTTCTGTTATACAGGTGTACATGATTAGATTTGAAGAGCGTTTAATTGTTGGATCAGTAGATCCGTTACTGTGATTAACATTCACGTGTATTTCTGTATTAGAACATGTGAAAGGTGTCTCATTGCTCAACGTTTATTCAAAATTATCAACCCTGTAGATGGATGCGTTCAAGCCTTATAGACCCGCATCAATGTTTGACTGGATCTACTTTTGAGAGTGAATATTTATCCTATGATCTACATCGATCTGGATTCCTGTGACATTTCTTGATCCACTTGTCATCGCCATTTTAGATCTGCCAATGACCGTGTCTTCTAAAAATTGTTGCAGATCTCATCGTTTCTATAGAAAGCATTTTCAATCAGAAGGGAGGATTTTTTTTTAACAGAAGGTTGTATTATAAAATCTGAGGCTCACAATTTTGGGAATATTCCCACGTAGTCTTCTTTGGCTCAAGGATTTTACTGTCCTAGGTGGAACAATTATGGAGATGTAAGCATTATCATTTGAGCGTGGACTGGTTCTTTTGCAAGTAATATATCTTTGTGCATTGAGATGCTTTCGCCTACCTCTCAGTAACACGTGGAGTTTTAGATGTCTACGGGTTCTGCTTTAAAGACTGGTAAATGCATGCAGATCGGTCCACTCTTTTTTTAGGCAACTTGATCTATCTTAATTATTTTATTGGTCCACATAATAGCTGAGTCTTATGGTTATGTAACTATTTATCTACAGTTATCATGCCATGTCTGATTTATTAGAAATCATTTGTCCATGAAAAGTCAACAAGTGTGTATTTGTTATAATCATCATTAATCACTTTTTATAATTTATATTAGAATTAATGGATTTGTAATTTTCCATTACAAATCAAGCTTATAGTCATTAGTGTCTATTTGTTTGTAAAAAGGTGCATTTTCGGTTTTATTTGACACCTATTTTTTGTGAAGAGTCATAATGAATAAATTCAGTCACATTGAAAAATTTGAAGGCAAAGATTTTCATACCTGGCAAGTGCGAACTCAGTTATTCCTAATCAACAAAGACTTATGGGATATTGTTGATGGAAAAGAAAAAAATGACAAATGTAGATGAAGCAGTAAAATGGGACAGCCGAGATCGAAAGCCTACAACGATTATCGGATTGGGTCTATCGGATGCTTATCTACATCATATAGACTTAAAAAAGTCCTCTCATACAATCTGGGTGACATTGAACAAGTTGTTTGGATCACAAATGGGAAGTGCAGAAATATCTTTGAAGCAAAGATTGTTCGGCCTCAAGATGGAAGAAGGTGAGAGCATGGTGGAGCATATCAGTAAGTTTCATTCTATTTGTAATCAACTTGCTGGTATAAAAGTAGATGTACCTGATGATGATGCTAAAGCAGTATTAGTTAATAGCATGCCTTCATGTTATTCTAATATGGTCTTTACATTAAGAAAAATAAATCCAAGTCTAGAAGAACTTATTTCTTCTTTGTTAGATGAAGAAAAAAGAATTATGGTTGTGGAACCAGAGGAGACTGCAATGTTTGGCAGAAACAAGAAAGCATTTGGTAAGAAAATGCCCAAATACGGTTCAACCTCTAAAGGACCGAAGAAACAATTTATGTGCTACTATTGTAAACAACCTGGTCATATATCCAACAATTGCAGAAAAAGAGCACAAGACTTACTTGATGGGAAACTACAAGATAATTCCATGATTGTTGATGAAGAGAGAGAAAATGAAGAGGAAGAAAATACCGCACATCAAAGTGATGAAGATTTTCTCTTCTAGATGATTTTTTAATGGAGGATGGAGGTCATTCAGTAACCTCTCATCAGTCACCAACGACGGGGCCGCATAAAATGATTTGGTGGCACAGGTGTGCAGTGTGAGTTTTCTTTCATTTCTGAATTGCAGTTTGTTGTGTGCAGTATGATTTTAGAGTTCCTATTTTGGATTGAATAAGTGAAATGTTCACAATGAGGGGGGGGAACATGGTCTCATTGTTCCATTTCCATTATGTTTTATTGTTCAGTTTTGAAAGCAGTATTTCCTACATGATTCCCTTTTGTAGTGACATTGTATAATATTGATCAAAAGTATTGTAGCAATCATGATGTAAAGGTTTTTGGTAAACCTGTAAAAACCAATTGTGTAAGGTTTTTGGTAAACCTGTAAAAACCAATTGTGTAAGGTTTTTGGTAATCCTACAAAACCAAGTGTGAAAGGTTATTGGAACACCTGCAAAACCAATTGTGAAAGGTTTTTGGTAATCCTGCAAAACCAA
Source organism: Taxus chinensis (assembly GCA_019776745.2). Classification (NCBI taxonomy): domain Eukaryota; kingdom Viridiplantae; phylum Streptophyta; class Pinopsida; order Cupressales; family Taxaceae; genus Taxus; species Taxus chinensis. The sequence continues at coordinate 236,673,814 of CM034152.1, read as the reverse complement.
GTGTGAAAGGTTATTGGTACACCTGCAAAACCAATTGGTAAGGTTGTTGGTAGAAGCCAGAGAAAACCATCAGTGGAAGAAATGTGCGTTGGCACATGTTTGAGTTTTGTGCAAGCCCAATGCTGCACATTTGCGGAAGTTGATCATGAGCACACAGAGGTGGCAGGCTACAATCAGTGAACGAGATATGTTGTACAATGTAAACATTAAGGGGGGCAATGTTAAGAAATTAAGTATTAATGTTTACATTAATATGTATTCATTAAATACAAATGTTAGTAATTATATTATTGTTATATTAACAATAATATGTTGGTTGGAGTTGTTTTAACAACTCATATGATTTGAGTTGTGTATTGTTACGTGAGTAACAATTACAACTAAATAGGAGATATTTGTGGTTGAGTTGTTTCCTACTTAATAGGAAACTATCTCCCTATATATTGGCAACTTGTTCAGTATGTATGAATCCGGAATGAATTGAATGAATATTATTATTCCGTGTTTAATATTGTACGTTATTCATCTGTAAAACTGATCCAAATTTATTAGTACACTCACAACCACCTTGACATGATCAAATTTTACACAAGAGAAATAAACAGGTTTCTCAGAAAGATGGGCTTTGTCAAACTTTTTTCTTAGGAATTCACTTCTGACCTCTAAAACTCCAACCATTTGCATGAAAAATTCATGCAATTTATAACATTTAATCTACAACAAAGTTTTTCCCTCAAAAAAAAAACATTCAAAGCACCATTACTTTTTATGATTTTGATAGTGTTTCCCATAATCAGATTTACAAAAAAGTTGTTTAGTGCTCAGATGGAAAATCTCTTCAAATATTTCTAGGACTCAATTATTTCATCTGGTAAATCACTCTTCATCTCACGTGCCAACTACTTCCTCCTCTAATCTGTTAAATTTGGTATTTTACGTACCAAGGAAGGAAATATTGGAAAATCAGATCGAATCCAATAGTTATATCACATCTTAATGGTAAAATATGTTTTCTGATCTTCCCCACAAAATCAAGATATCAAATTAATTCACCTCTTTGTTTGGCATGTAGGAGATGTCAAGAAATCATAAAAACTCACATCTCTAGAAGCTTTGGAGCAAAAATGGTGGAAAATCATATACAAATGCATAGTTGTCGTCGATTTCCCTTTTGAATTTGGACCATCCATGTGGGAGATCTAAGTTAAAATGGGCCTACGGGTTCCTTCTAACCTTTCACAACTTTTGGGAAAAAATGCAAAATTTCTCATTTTTCTCAGCCCCTCATCCTTTGAAAAATGGGCTTGACATGTGTCCCACTGTGGGTCCTAGCGGAACCGCACTTCCTTTTTACACTTTAACCCCTTTTTTCACAAAAGGAAAATTGTCCAAATTTCCCCCGGAAGTCCGCACCTCCACCGTTGAATTTTCAAAGAAAAATTTTACTATTCTCTGTCGGGCTTGCGTGTCATTTTTATGACTTTAATATTTTTGACAATAAGAGGTAAAAAATCTAAGTTTCCTCTGATGGCTCACCTCCCTGCCTTTTGAATTTTCAAAATGCCACATGTCTCAATGGTGAATCTTGAGATGGTCCCCAAAATTAGAGACCCCAAACAAGTGCGGGATCAAAACGTGTCCTAGTCTGCAAGAATCTGTTAAAAAGTTGAAGGTTCAGTGGAAGGTGCCATGTGTCTAGGGTCCAAGGTAGTCTCCTTTGGTTGTTGAAAAGTCTAAGCAAAGGGTAGAGTGAGCGGAAGTCTCCAAGTGTCCTCCTCATTCTTCTTCAAAATAAAACTCAGGGGCCAATCCCCAAACATGCATGGTCCCTCCACGTGTCCCAGTCCCTTTAGAAACATGCACAAAATGTCTAAGGGAAGGTCCGGCTAAAGCCTCCACATGTCCTTATGGCATAACTTCAAGATGATGCTCAAGAGTGGAGACCTTGAACAAGTGCGGGTTCAACACGTTTCCATGGCCCGCCAAAATTGTATCAGGTGCATGAAATTTTTTTCATAAGTCTGGGCAAAGCAGTGGAATCCTCCATGTGCACCCCCGCCGTAACTCCAAAGCCAAACCAAAAGGTTAATTTTCAAATGAGCGTTGTTCCTCCACGTGGACAAGTTTTTGGTTGAAGTGAGCCATAGAGTTTTTTTAGTACCCCATTGAGCCGCATCCAACCAAAGAGGGCCATGTTTCCACAGATTCATAGATGAAATTTTGACAGGGAAAAATCACCCGTCAAACCATAAAAATGCCAGGAAACCACCATTTGATCTCAGAGATGAATTTTTCTTCAAGGATAGAGTATTTGGAAATGTTATAAGGTTCAAACATGATCCTAAGAACTACATCCATTCATGTTTCTTCAGGTATTTTGGACAAAAAATGACCAAGACAACAACACACAACTGCAGAAAATGGAAGGAATGGAATAACCTGAGTTTTATGCCCAATTTACAGACTCCTTTAGATGGATAAGGAAATGAAAAAATAATTCTATATCTTTAAGTGATCCTCGACCCAAGAAGGGTATGATCATGACAACCAAATGGAAGACAAATTCTTTCAAGCACCAACATGGGGAGATAAAAAATGTGACAGAAGCCACAAACTAAGGGACTTCAATGACAAACAAGGTGAGACTAATTTGAGCACCAACACTCTCAAATGAGCTTATTTAAGGTGCAAAAATCTAGTTCACAAATACAATTGTGAACATGTTTACACCAACAATATATTATGGGCTACAAGAGGAATTGTGCAAAGTGAAAAGCATATCCTCATGAGAGGTTGGATGCGTTCTTAAAAGTGGTAGAGGAATGTTGTAATGGTGTTTCTTGAGGTGATGAGACTCTTTTCCCAAGGGAAGTTACTATTGGTGTAAATTAAAGGTCATCCATATCAAGAATATTCTCCTGTTGATAGTCATGATGTGCTTCAAAGGGTAGCAAGAGGCTTGAGTTATCATCAAAGATTGCATGTTTGTTTTTTTGACTTTAAGGTCTCTACAAAAGGTCAAATGTTTCAAAATATGTATAGGATGCTCCATATCATGTGTCAATATGTATTTATCTTTTTCTAGGTCTCAAAAGGAAGCTAAAGCTTGCTAGTGCAAGGAAATATGTACAAGGTATTGAAACATAAAAGATTGTTGAAGGTGCATTTGGAAGTCTATGAAGACCTTATTAAGAATTTGGAGGTGTGAAATAATGTTCTCAAATTCATTTCAAGGATGAAGTAAAAATTTTATGTATAAAGCATGGATATCTATTTTTAAACTATGTGTCCCTGTCACAATATAAAAGATGGATTTAATAACACTAAAATTTTTATCATGTCTCTTTGAAGATGTCTTTATTGGTATGAGTTATGTTATTTCATATGGATATCAGAAATGAAATATATAGAACATTAGTTCATTTAAATTTAATTGGGATGATCATACCCTTCCTCATGTTATTAACACTATTGATAGCAATGAGTATTTATGATCTGAAGAATATTTTTCAATCTTCATTGTCATCTTGTGCACTTGGAATAAATGAAAGTAGACATAAAGAGAAATTATTAGGTCTTAAAGAAGTTATAGTTGTATTTTAAAGAGATCTAAACCTTAGTAGGAAGTACAAAAACCCTCACTAGGGTATAGATTCAATTCACCAGTTTGAGACCTCAGGTCTTATTACCTAGAGATATACTTTGTTGAAACCATGTGTAAGTGTTCTAATCTCATACTTCAAAGGTTTTGAGTTTAAGTTTGGTATTGATTGTCATTTCCTTCAAATAGTCTTCTTCTTAAAATTTTGCTACAGTAGTTAGGGTTTGTTGGAGAGCTAGATTGGAAATAGTAGGAGATTTAAAATTAGAGTAGAGACATATAAATTTCATGAAATCAACTTGTGTTGTCATTCATTCAAATTTTGGAAGATTGAAGGGTTGAGGTAAGACCATAACCTTTGAATTTTTTACAGTAGTATGAAAAGTTATATGCACGGTTAGGTGACCTAATTGAAAGGTCAAATTTTCAAAGGAAGGAGCATTGCAAGGTAAGATTATTCTTGGAATGTTGGAGTCAATTAAGGTATGAAACTGAGTAGTCATAAGAGGTTGTGTTTATTTTTAATCCTTCCACAAGACAAACTATGCCTTGAAATCTAGGTCAAGAAGGATACAAAGATGCAATATGTGATCTTAGGTCAATATAGAACTGATGTTATACTACAAGGTTATGAAGATTTTTTTAAGGAAATATGATTTGAGTAAAAGAAAAGTAAGCTTAAGGAGAGAAATTTATTGTAACATGTATTCTTATTTGGTATCAAAAGTATGGTACATTGTTTAAAGGTATATCCCCATTATACATCAAACTCTGTAAGAAGTCTGTCAAAATGTCAATGCTCAGTTTGCCTTGAGTCTTAACTTGAGGTGTCAATAGATAATTGATCTAGTGAGTATGTTCTAGGTCTCATTTGAGTCCATGGAATAACAGAAATGTTTTTCACATTAGGTTTGTGATAAGAAATGAAATGACAAGAAGAATGGAGGATTGTTTCCACAGTGGCTCATATGTATACTATAGGTAGGGCTTCTCAATTTGAGGGATATGTTGACCTACAGTACTTGAAAGATGAAAAAGTGATTTGTAACATATTTCATCAAGGTTCTTTAAGAATATGAATGCCATGAAAGTGAAATTGTTCAAGGATTGTGAAGACTCAAGTAAGTTGACAAAGAACTCGAGTATGTGTGTGTGGACTGAAACTGTATGCTACATGTTTGTTAAGTTTTTTACAATTTGTATGAGATATGTTTGTCTCATCTAGGGAAATATCACAAGTCAAAAAAAGAGTATAAGTATGAGATCTATCAGAAAGATATTAAGGTTTGTATGTTGAGTATGGGATTTAGTTACATGAAATAACACTAGAAGATGTTGTAATGCTTATTAATCAGTGTACAAATAGTGTTGAAAAGTGTTTCTATAAGCGTAGATGATGTGCATGGTGTCATTATGATAGGGGAGTACTTTTCTGAATTTCTAAAGGTTGCATTGATGACTCTTAAGGGATTAGTGGTATGTATTGGGTTCCTACACAATCGATTGGAAAATTTTGTTCTTTGTATGCATGATCTCAATCACTTATGACTATCAAGGGCTTAAAATGATCTTTAGGACTAGGCCTAAGTGTTTGAAGTTCTCCAAAGCTAAGATAGAAAGGTAAGATGCTTGAAATTATGTTTGTCTACTTGAGAAAGTCATCTTGAGTCAAAGGGGAGTTATGGATTGCATGGTCAAGGTATATATGTTGATATCAGACTTTTCCAAAGTGATGCAAAAGCTACTGAAATGTCACTTTATGGATGTCAGTATATATGTGAGGCGAAGAGCAAGAAAGTGCATTGTTATACTTGACGTAAGCCTAGACAAGATAGTATTTGGTTGTAAATGAAGGTATGATGATCTTTACACCTCATTTATGACATTTTTGGTATGATATCAGAGTGTAGGGTTCAAAGAGTACTCTACTACAATTGATTTATGAAGGATAAAACAAAGTTGAGATGAAAAAATTATCATTTTTGCATGCCTCGAAGGTGGATAATGATGTTTTGATTCCATAAAGGTAAAATTATTCTCTTTTTATGATTTATTGATGTATTTAGATGATGTAGATGCTTATCCCAGTGGCAACATGGTGATTGCATGTTTTCAAAGAAGGAAAAATTAGTTTTTAGTGCAGCTTTCAAGGTCTTGTTCTTGAATGAGATCTTTGGTTGAATTTTTTAACCAAAGCATGATGATAAGATGTTTTGGGAGATGAATATTATGCAGGTACAATATGCCGTTTTTATTAATGTAAAAAGTGGGAGAAGTTGAGGTAGGTTTATACCAATAAAAAGGGGGAGATTATTGACCTGTGGTCTTATAGGTGTTGTCATTGATGAAAAATTACATTAATGAAAAATTGTATGATGAGGTATGGTCATATGGGGTTTTATATGATATTTCCATGATGGTTCAATTGTGTTGTTAATGATACCATGAGATTTGGTGAGGATTACTTGCTCTTTCAAGTCCATTAAGGTGCCTAGGTGATGTTGCATGATGGTTTCAGATTCTTGTTTTCTTGTGAAGCATGTTGGAATGATGAATATCAGGTTTGGAGAGTTCTTGTGAGCTCACATAAGTTGTGTGATGCAGATACAAGTTGTTTTCCATGTTACAGGTGTTCATTGGAGTAGGTATGGATGCAAGGAGGCGTGAATTTGATTTTTTAGCTATATGAGATCATACACACATGTATTAAGGAGTATTATGGTATAGTAGGTATTTTAGGGTCATTTTAATTTATTTCATGATGATTTATAGCATTATTTTTGTTGACTCCAACTTCTACAGTGTGAAACCCTAAGGGGTAGCTATGAAAGTCTAAGTGTCTTGATATTTTGAGGTATGGTGATGAAATTATGATTATTAGAGATGTTATTGGCATGTGTTATGTTGCTTTTACAAAAAAAATAGGTTGTTAGGATTTTAATTTTTCAGGATATGTCTATTTTGGTGAGACAAGGTTAAGAACTAGTGCATTTCCAGCTTCAATTTAATTTTGTTGATGTTCACCCTAAATTTTGTGCTTTACATGGGACCTTGAGGATTTTAAGGATGTTTATAAACTGATTCTAGAAGTTTTTTAAAAATTAATTAGGTAATTTCATCATCAGGTTTTTATGCATGAATGTTAAGAAGGTAAACAATTAGTTATGGGTTTGAAACCCTACATTGAGAGTGGTATGCAGGAAATACTTCCGAAGTGGCTAGTTTTGTTTTTTAGTGTATATATGATGATATTACTATTTACAGGAATAATTATTCTTTCCAGAAAGATTTTTTAGAGGTCATGGTGATGAGTGGGCCCCACTCAAACATGTCACTTTTTCAAGAAGAGTTCTTTGGGACAAGGATGTACAAAGGAGTTACATGATAAATTGACATTATGGAATGTATGTGAGTTTATATCAATGTAAAAAGAGCTTAAAGGACAAGTGATGTAGGTACATGGTCAAATGAGCTCCATTTAGGTTTACTGGTCAAAGGGTAATTTTGAGGCCATAAAAAGTAGTGTTCATTAAAGTGAGCATAACTGGAGCTACATGTGGATTTTGAAAGTGATTGAAGTTGTGATGGAAATAGGATTCATACATAATTCCATTTATATTATGTTTTTCTCATGAATATGATATTTTATATGTTTTCTAGGTCAATATTTTGAAAAGAATATCTTCTCTAGTGTAGGATAGAATAAGTTTTGTTGAAGTTTTTGAGTTGATTGAAGAATTATATGTATTAGGTGATCTTTTCTATCACTAGTAATGTGAAGAGGGATTAATTTGGAATATAATTAATCCATTTATAGGTATTTAATTTTCCTATAAATGTTGTTATCCTCTGATATTTGAAAACAAATATTTGGGTAAGTTTATTTGGTGAAGACAAACGTGATTGTGGTTTGAGTAGGAGAGTGTTTCAAGGATTAGAAATTTCTTATAAGTGTTCTAAAGGTTTTAAAATTTATATAAAGTGGTTACATGGAATGGTTTGGTTGATTTTAAGTGATTTTATCACATAATAAAGTTTCCAGGGTCTTAAAGGGTGTAGGAAACAATATTTTTGAGAAGTACAAAGAGCACTCGGCCCATTGAATGAAATAATTTTATTGGTTGAGTTAAACTGAGACCCTATATGAATGATAAATGTTATTTTTAAGAATGTTTAATTATTTATGGCTCATGAATAATTATGGTTTTGATGTCAGGGTATTTTTATCTTTGTGCCCATGTGGGTTTGAGTAAGTTTTGGAGCATGTAGTGAGGGTTTTAGCTAGGATGACCTACTTGGGACACTTGTGACTATTATGATTTGAATATTGGGTGTTTTCATGATTAATAGGTCAAGCCAAAGGAGGGAAAATGTTTGTATTTGAATTTTAAATGAAGAGGAGCTTATAAAATCATTATTTTGGATGCTTTTTTGAGCTAGCCAAGCATGGGTGAAAAGTGTAAGCCATGGGTGAGTAAATTACAGGTATGTGTGCATCATTTGAAGGATGAGAAAAATTATGATAGGTTGAGGAAGATAAGATAGCATGTGTGAAATATTGCAGAGGCATGAAAGGTTTAGAAAGAAGAAGAAAGAGCATGATTGAAGACCTAGGGTTTGACCTAGGGTTTGTCAGCTAAATTAGTGATCTCCATCAATTATGGTAGCAGAAAAATTAGAGGTCAAACATCATAAGGTTGTTGAGTAGATGCTTGATCATCTTGGAAGGTTGTAGCCTCCTTGTGGAGTTGTTTATTCATAAAATTAGTGGTGGGTTCGTCTTATATGGTTGGTGGTGCTTGTGGGTTTTGTGCCTTGCTAAATCTAGGGTTGGTGCTCATTTTGAAGTTGGTGCTTCATTAAATATATTTTATTTTTGTAATATAAAGAGAGTTTCATTTGGTTTTCTTCCCCAAGAGAGTTTCCCACTTACATATGGTGATTTTTTGTGTTGTGTACTTTGTCTCATGCTCTTCTGATTGATGTTACATATATAATGCACACATGTGGTTGTTGATGGTTAATGAATGAGTGAGTCATTAAATTTATGTGCTGATAAATGAATTGAAAATAAACTGTTAGGACTAATTCAAACCCCCCCTTAGTCCGTTGTGCTTCTAATAGGGAGAACTCCACTTAGGTGTTACTCTATATCATTTTAGAGATCATTTACATAGGGGCTCATGTTTTTCTATGTTGGCGTGGCTCTAACTGTTTTGAACCAAGTTATACCTTTCTATATCTTTCCATTTAGAGGTTTACTTACTCTATCATTTATATTATTGGGTCACTTTGTGGGTCAAAGTATTTAAAACGTATCTCATTCGCTATGGATGAGAGCTTGACGTGTTTTTTTAATTTCCATCTCACTAGAATTTCAAACAGCTCCCCTGTTTCATGATATATGGCTCACCGTGGAGTTTTCAAAGCTTTTTTGTTCTTTGTTTTCCTTAGCCCATCCTATTGTCTTGTGAGGAGCTCACTTTATAATGGAGTCTTTGTTTTCAACTCGGCAAGGTTACTTTGACCTGGGCTTGATGTTTCCTTTCATGGATTGAGTTTATTTGAGTTGTTCCTTGCTTTAGTTTTTCAAACTCATCATTTTTCTATTAGCTTGTTTGGTTATTGATTTATGGCATCCCCAAGCTTTGCATTGTTTTCTTCATCGAGATGTGATTTGTGTTGAGGGCTTGCATTAAAATTACTCGTTTCGAAAGACTGAGCTTAGTGTTTGCTCTTACATCTCGACCCACCTTGTGCTCAGTCAAGGTCTGTAATGTATTAGTGTCATGTTAACTATTTTCCCATATTGTAGACAATATTTGACATTTATTCACCACTCGGGTGAGCTCTTGGGGTTTTACACCAGTAAACACTGCTTCTTCTTGTGAGTACATAGAAAAATGTTAAAGTTTTGAAAGAAGGACACAGTCTGATTTTAATATTCTTTTACATGGATACATCTTTATAAAACCATATTAGGACTGTACACTTGTAAAATATATGGCTCAATTTTTTTTTATTCAGTCCCAAACTACAAGTCACTTTGAAAGATATTTGACTACAAACTTGATGAATATCTATCAATTTTTATGCCTGAAAAATATGTACTTGGTAAAATACAAGGTTGCCATTTTTGGATCCAATCTTTATCCTATTCTTGTGCATTCTGAAATGCATTCTAGATCGAAAAAATTTCACTCCTAGAAACATCATACTAGAAGCTAAATGCATGAAGGAATTCTATTTTTCTAAACCTTTGCATTGTACCCTTTCTTGATAAATACTCTTCCAAATCTATAGTTAGTAACATGAATGAGAAAACCTTGACATCATCTATTAAAAAAGTATGAGAAACCATTCTTTGAATAAAATGCAGAATTTCTTTGTGCACTTGTCATTATTCTAGTTGATGGGAAAATATGGGTTTTTTCGAAAACATATCCACATTTTCCTTTATGGATGTAGCTGGTTATTTACTTTGCACATCTGAAAAATAAATTCCTAGAAGCTCTGTTTCTGCAACTAGAATCTTACATCCCCTTACAAAATGTATGATTTTCTTATTTTATTTTTCACATGGGTCCACTTTGAAATGCATATTTGAAATAAAGTTCATGTTCCTCAGAAGTTGATGCATATTGGAATCTAGGAAATCTATTTACTGTAAGCTAGCATTCTGTAAAATGAATGAAACCTTGATGAATCTTTATTTACTTTATAATTCTGTCTCATTCTATAAATATGTACTTGAAATATTTTCATTTATAGTACATTGAATGTAACACTATTTTACTTTTTTAATACTTTTTCTTGAATGCATTTATTTTTAAATCTGAGAATTTGATTGGGCATAGTCTAATCCTTATTGCTTTCCCACCTTCTTTTCATCTAATTCCAAGAATAAATTTGATAGGAAGATTTTCTCCTTTCTTGAGAATGTTTGGAAGCTGATAAGAAATCTGATCTGCTTCATTAAAAAGAATTATCTCTTCTAAGATGACTAGTTCTGCAATGGTGTCATGATTCCTTTCCTCATTTTGATCCATTATGAAGTCTGGAAAATCAACCTTATATTTCTCAAAATAATCTTGCTTTTCATTGTGAATTGCAGTGACTAGTGAAACTCTTGGTGAAGCACTACAATCTTCTAGAATTACAACAATCTCTAAACATGCAGTGCAATAAGTATCTTTGCATTCAGTTGTATCATCTTTCTCATTTGGACACCCTTCTTCCTCTCTCTCATAGATAACCTATTGTTTAAAAACACTTCTTATTTATCTCTCATGGATTAGAAAATCTCCTTTTGAGTTTCAGTCTCTTTAGTGGTTTCCTCCTCCATTTGGATGTTTACAAGTTGATATAAGATGTTTTTTCTTACTCTTCTTCATTCTTATCATTACCCTCATCTACAAAAATTTATGCTAAGCTGAAATCGTCCTTATTCAAGTAATAACACAACTCTAAATATATTGATTGTTAATCAAATTTAATCTAAAAATTCTCATTTTCATAAATAATTGAAATAATTTTTATCACTGATGGATAGATGTGTTTAGATACATGTACAAATATAGATTATGTTAAGTGGTGAAGGAGAATATTTTGAATTCATTTTTATTTCAAAAATCACCAATACCTAATAAACATTGGGATCATTTGGGTATTGATATTTTTAAGTTTACCCAATACATGGAAGGGAACTGCGATTATATATTATAATTGATATATTTTTAAAAATGGTTCATTTATTTTCTTGAATGAAAACCACATATGTTATGCGTATACTTAACTTACTTTTTAGAATGCTTTCAAACTACATGAATTATAAGGAAACAATATGTCTTATAGAGATACTAAGTTTTTTGGCCAATTTTGGTAAAGATGAGTAAATAAAATGAACATGAGGTTGCATTTTAGTTCTTTGTATCCTATAAGTACTCAAGAAAAAAATTGTGATTAGGATCCCTACACTTTTTGTGCGATGTTTTGTAATAGATAAGGAATAAACATGATATTTAGCTTTTGTAGAGGAAGAGTTTTCTTATTAAAACTATGGTAATACCATCAATGGGTGGTCATATGTCCAAATTGTTCATGGGTTGATTCTTTGAGGGCTTCTGGAGATGTGAGAGTTTCCATCAGAGGAAAGAAAAAAGTGTAAATAGTAATAATTGTGTGTTACATGAAATAAGTGTATGTGAAAATGAGAGAAATATTTAAGTAGAGTAATGAATATCACAATGACAAAAAAATAATTGTGAAGAATACATTGGAATTTGAGGTTGGATACTTATTTCTTATACTCCTAAGCAAAAATAGTTTCGTAAAAGGAAAGTATAATAAATGGAAGTAGAATAAGATTGCACCTTGTAGAGTCATGAAGAAATTTGTAACAAATGCATATGAGATAAATATTTCATACGGGATAAAAATTTAATCTATTTTTTATTTATTTGATATACATACATCAAAAATGGTATATAAATGGATAAGAATAAATTCTAATTTTTTTTTGGAAACATTAACTAAGAGATAAAACACATTAAGAAATTGAATACATTTTGTTTGACCATATATGGAACACAATTCATTAAAATAATAATACGGAATACCTAGGAAAACGATAAGGAAGTAAAGTTAAAGATTTATTTTGGCTTAGTTATTTGAAGATTTCTGAACTTGGTCATTCAAATAAAAACCTTCTAATACTTGTACTTGATTTGGTGATCAAGTCGTTTATTACCTTAGATATAGAATACAAGAGAATCAAGATTCACAAGTAATATTTCATAAACCATCAATATTTAGTTTTTTCCAATAAAGACTTCTAAAAATCCTTGCCAATCTCAAGCATGTCATGAAAACTTGGAACCTTAACTATTTTATGTATAATTTAAACATATATTCTTATATATAAAAAATTCCAATGTTTTGTAACATTTATTATTCCACATAATACTAATGATGTCTCATGACGTGAAACACTTGTTCCTAGCGTACAAAAAAAGTGGAGTCATGTACATAATTCATAGTCCTTTGTTGATGCCGCAATGTTTTATGTATAGTACCTAACACTACTGATGTATAAAGTCCGTTTAATCCTATGGGACCACTACATAATTCATCTATGATTGGATGTTTATAGATGACGCATTTAGAAGGAGGCACACATAGACCTTATATTATTTTTCATACCCAAGTAAAAACCAAATAATCCGATAGATTTTGATTCACATAGGTGATTTCATGAGAAGATAAAATATTATATAAAAAATTCTACGGAATATTTTAGAAGTTATTTTACTTGTAAAAGCATATATACCACATATGTCACTATAGATTCTATCTAAAAAGGGATATTTAAACGTGGAAAGAAATGAAGTACCAAAATAAGAGTTTATTGACCATCCAATTAGGACTGAGTTAAGCTTGGTTATGTATAATCTTTGTAGAGTTTACGAGAATGGAATAGATTTTAAGATTTAAATTCCAAAAAAATCCATATATGTGTTTTCGTAATACTATATATTTAGAGTGTGGTGCCATTATTCCTAAGTTTGTAATATTTTCCTCATATTTATATAACCATATTTGTTGTTTATTTTTAGATTTTTTCCTTACATCTTAATTTGAGAGGATATAAATATTTATTTATAGTTGTGTGATTTAAGAAATTCCTTAATTGAGAACCCTAACCATGAATGATCACTAATAAACCTAGCATTACAATTCGATGTGTATTACGGATTGTTCATTGTAAAAAAGTAAAACCGATCCATAATAATATTAAAATTTTAGGAAATGGCCATGTATTAGGTATACATTGAGCATGTTTTCACTAATCAGTCCCTAATACACCTAGTATGACAATTACTTTGTCATATCAGCTCACATGGCCATGTTTTTGAAAGTTGATCCCTTGTACCTAGTGTGGAAATTAGACATGTATTAGTGAAAACATGACAAATTGAACCCTAAGACACTAAATAATACAATTATAAACATATTATGGATAAAAAATAGTAATAATTTTTTGAGTTTGGCGCTTAAGTGGTAAACATCATTTTCCATATTATGGTAATTCAACTACTTATTATTCCATCATTGATCATGTTGAGTGGTCCATGCTATCAATTATTATAATAGTGGTATTAATGGATAACATGTGATAACTAATCCACTTATTTAGTATTATATGATGATATTCAAGAAAAATTATAATATGACCCATGATGAATGTCTAGATGAAAGTGAATACACCTTAGAACAGACTTATATTAGTGTAGTACATATACTTAGTTTATTTTACTCCTCACACTCGATTGATCTACATAGATATATTTGAATGTTAAGGATGCACTTATCTACCCCTCTACATAAACAACTTTGATTATATTATATTTAAAAGAGGCATAGGATAACAATGAATGTATTTTTAAAAATGATAGTATTTTTAAAGGTCTTAAGATATTCACCATCTCCTTTCAATATATTTCATTTCATACTAGAAAGGGAAATATTTATGGTTAAAATGGGGGACCAATAATGTGAATCTAATTTCAACTATGGTGAAAAGAGAGAACTATGTTTTTAGCTACCAACTTCCATTACTTCCCATATCACAATTTTCAATGGTATAGGCAACAATCATTCACCAAACTTAGCTTTATCTTATCAATAAGTTGATGAATTTTTTTGTTATGGTAGAATCTCTACAAGAGTAGTCATACCTGAAAAAGATATCTTCTTCGAATATAATTCCAATTGCTACTACCTTATTCAACAACCTTCTTATACACTAAATAGATATAATGATAATGATCATTTGTTTGCTAATTAGGACTGCACTTCATCATATCACTAATGATGCTCAATGATTTAACCTTGAAAATAAGAAAGTGTGAATTATTTACTTATTTCAATTTGGGAATAAGTATTTGAAATATAGCATATATTTAAATTGTTAATTAAACATTAACACTTAAGCTATATTATACATATATATTGATTTTCAAGATAAATTAATTATAAAATGCGTTAAAATAGAGTAAAACATAAGAAAAATACATTTACTTATTACAATTATTTGGTAATTGATTGGGGTGTGAAAAATTTATTAATGTACTTGAAATGTATTGTAAATGTTTCATTTCTGATTGTAAAAGTGTACCATATATAGGAACCAAATTGTTATAGGTAGAATTATTTGGAAGATCGATCCCTCTCTAACAGTTTCTTCTGGGGAAATGAAGGGATTCTTAATAATTATGATTTCTTGTGATTGTCTATAATCTGATTTGATGTAATTTATTATGGATCAATAGTGTGCAAAAACCCGGGTATAAAATTAAATTACCCAAAAACTTAACCATTGGTGAAACCCTTATAAAAACGTTAGTGTCTAGGTTGAATTGTAATCTATACACTATCCATTGGAAGTCTTTGGGACAACACTATTAGTTTCAAATTATAATTTTTAGTATTTGGGTCATTGTTTAGTGATTTTTTCTAGGCATGGAATGAAGTTATTTGAATTTATGAGAATATAAATTATGAGAAATAAACTACTTTATACTAATGTGATATTTTCTACTAGAAAATGATAAATGTAATGAGGAGAGAAAGTCTACAAACTTCCCAAGGAATATAAATATTGTGCTCAAAATGGATTCACAAGTCATTATTTAGGTTTTAAGCCAATATTGACATTATCAAAGAATTAATTGTTTAATTTGGTTGTCTATAAAACCCTCTCCCCTAAGTATAGACACTCATTTATGTAATTCATTTCTTGCAACAACTAAAATTGTACAATACTCTTTCACTATCCTGCACTTGCTCAATTTGACCAACTATGTCATCCTAAAAATATGTTATTCATTATTTCTTACATACACAACCTATTTGTTCACATAATTTTCATATTAGAATAATAATTAAGGCTATACCCACATAATTAACAATTCACAATTTCAGATTACTTGAACATGCATTTAGGACCATAACATCTAGAAAGGGCCACAACACCCATACACTATTGGAAGACTTATCCACTTTGTTACCTCTATTTCTAATGGTATGTTTCTTAGTTTGAATTCCTTTAGTACACTTCTAGTATTATTCTTATCTGACATTCCAAATATAAAACACATATATAAAAAAGTTTTTCATCTCTCATTAAGAACGGGGAATTATACCTACTATACTTATAACATTCCAATGAGAACACACTAAGAGAAATCATAAGAAGTGATACTTTAAGACTCTCGTAAGATTTAAATACTATACATATTAATTTAGGGAAACTTTTTACTAGGATTTGTAATAACAAATAATACATCCTCTCAAGTCAATCTAGGGAAAAGTTTCAAGAAAAATTACATTGTTAAAAGGTCATGATTATCAATATGGTTGAATAAATTATTGATATCACATGTTAGGTGATAACGACATGCATCATGATCCTTCTTTAGAGTGGTATCGATGTTGGTAGTACAAAAGGGTTTCAACAACCCAAATAATGTTTGTTTTGTAGGACTCTTTCACAATCAATGGTTTTAAAAATTGAATAAACTACATAACAAGCATCACAAAATATCAAAATTCCAAATTATAGACATGATCATATCAAGAATAATTACATATACCCAAGAAATTTTTTATTTGAAAGTGCAGAGGGACAAGGGCCTATAAATCGTCCATAATGGGGGTACGTTTTGGGTCATACTATACACCTTGTTCTAGGAATCTATTTATGAAATAGTTTCACAGTTAAAGCTTTGTCAAATCATTTCCAACCTTTTCCAATCATCAGGTAATTCTTGATCAACACAGAGTATAGGATATCAACTATTTCTTCTCGGCATTCTCATTTAAACTTATTTGTTGAATTTTTTATCACTATCTGATCATGTTCAATTATTATTCTTAATATTTTTGTAGTTATATTTAGAAACTAATTTATTAGGAAAATATACCATTGGTTACTACTCCTATAAATTTTAACCATATATATTATTAAACCATTTGGTGAACATGAGTATTGTATGTTTTGCATTAGATCTATCTTCTTCTACTCTCTTTATTTTTTTTAGGGTCATAAATTTTCTCATGATTCTTTATTAATTCACAACATGTTTGAGGCTCCTCTATTGTATATCATATTTGAAATTTGAAATTAAATGGGTTTCTTATGATTCACTAGCCATAATATATGTACCATTTATATGTTACCTATAATATGAATTTCTACTAACAACCTAACTCCCTCTACCCTATGGATTCTTGGGTTTGATAATACTCCTATAATTTTATTAGGGGAGATCACTTTTACAACTAAAATAGATCCTTTTGCTTTTAATTTTCCATGCCAAGTCATGCTTAATAATCCCAATTATAATATTATTTTAGGTCAACCTTGATTACATGATATGCATGTTGCACTCACATACTTTAATCAATTTCTTCTCCCCCGCCTTCACAAAGGAATTGCATCTTACTTCTCTATTCCTATATCTACTACTCATTTTTATTCTCATTTTATCTCTCAAATTCGACATAATTTTTATTTTTGCACCCATGTCTTACAGTATTTGGTGCATGATGTATAAACCCAATTTATTCAATTACACCACGATGTTACTACATCCTATTTTTCAGTGGATTCCCCAGTTGTTATGCAAAGTCCTCCCACACTTAATATTACATCTCATCTTATTCCTCCCATAGCTATATTTACCATACCCATAATGATGGGGAAAAATCATTTTCTTTTTACCAATGTTGCACTAATCACAGATTTGAAACATACTACTTGGCACATGGTTGATTTTATACCTACTTCTCTACAAAATTCTACCATTGTCTCTTCTTAACTTACTTCCACTACATTTAATGCACTTATATATGTAATCTTGGCCAATAATGATGTACATGGTGCCACTATGTTATTCTTACTCTTGCTACATATTACACATCTTGGTATGTTTTTATCACTCTGAATGCTTCTATATCACCTCTTATAATTGTAGTTGTCCTTGTTTATCTCCTTCTTCCCAAGGTTTCTATAGAATACCATCATTAAAATAATTCTCTAGAATATTTATAATATCCTCATGTTCCTCCTAATAATACACTGGTACTTAATTCATACATGGTTCATCATTTTATCACTACAAGGTTTTCCCCTCATACTTTTACTTACCAATCATCTAAATCACACATGGATTATTTTGGATGTAATCCACCTTTCATTCCTCCTAAATTTTCTATGGCATATACCTTTGAATTGCATTCTTTGGCAGAACTAAGGCCCAAAAATCCATCTCTCCCAGCAGCCTCTTAACCTCCTACGGAGGTTCTCATTGGATAGTCCATACACTACTCACGCACTAGAGGCAACCAATTTCACCTTATTTTCATGATGAAACACTCTATTTATATGTTCAAATTGACTATTGAGGGATTGGTTACACACCCAAAACTCACATTACACACAAACTATGAGAAACCTTGATTACCCTCTCTAGTTACATAATATATTCATTAA
Source organism: Taxus chinensis (assembly GCA_019776745.2). NCBI lineage: Eukaryota > Viridiplantae > Streptophyta > Pinopsida > Cupressales > Taxaceae > Taxus > Taxus chinensis. The sequence goes on along the minus strand of CM034152.1, from coordinate 236,655,659 downwards.
AAGTGATAAAATCTACATATTTCCCCCTTGCGGAATTCTTGGATAACTCTCTCTTTACAGAATATGTTTTCATATACTCCCTCAATGGGGCCTAAAAATATAAAACATTCAAATATGGATCAAAATCCCAAAACATTCAAATATATACAAACATAAAAAAAATATGTGTGTCACTATCGCTTTGTTATTTTTATTACATGTTTATATTATTCTTGTTGCACATTACTTCACATGTTAGCTTGATACATAATATGCTATATCCTTTTTCTATACACATGTACATTCAAGTGGTACATTCAGTTGAATGCATACTATACAAATATTCTTATATGATGTAGTATGCATGCTAATTTTCTTTACCAGTTCTTTCGTAGCTATTCGAGGCATCCAATTTATAATTTCTCATGTACAAATGATATTATTCCAATCTTTGCTACTTTATTTTATCTTACCTTATTCACTCGATGCATACATTGTGGGCATACTTTATTAATTACTCTTAACATAATAATCAGTGCTTCATACATAGTAAATTTGTTTTGTAGATTAATTCAAAGACATAATGATCTTCATACCATGGCATGTTTCTTATTTTACATTATTTCTCTTTTCTTTCACTTATTTGTGGGAAACTCCCTATGTTAATTGATTAGTGATTATTTTAATTGAGTACCTAGATTGTCTTATGACATCTGAGGTGGTGTTCCATGTATGCGGCATATTTTTTTCCATGTTGTTATGTTTGTGTGTCAATGCACGCTTTTTTCTTACATCGACTACATTATTTTTCTGTATCTTTTTACTACACTTTTCTAACTTTTCTATTATATTACTATGTATGCACTATGGTATACACCATACACACTCCCCCTATTTCCCCTAAAATAAATCTACAACACATGTGCACATCAACTACAATTCCTCGTGTTTAAGCCTTAATTCCATTATTCCATCCGATGCACCTTAAAAAGTTGGAAACCATTGGATGATATCTCAACCTCACTAAAATTTATAATCATGTAATAGAATAATAGATACAAATTCAAATATTATAGAGGTTGATAAAATTGTTTAAAAACAAAATTATCTCAGAAAACATATAAGGAAAAAATGTACAAGAAATACCATAACATTTAGATGTTATGGCCTATTCCATATGCTTCCATCCCGGAGGAATATTCAACAATATTCTTAGTTTGTATAGTTTCTCGGAGACATTTGTAGAACTTTACTCAGTTTTAATAATAAAATTCATGGTATAAATTAGATTATGGCGGCAGTAAGGGTACATGCAATCTAGCATTGCCTCAAAACATTGTGTGATAATTGCATATCAATTAGGTTCATTTTCATATGCAATAACACTTATCCATGGGTATTTTGAAGTGTCAAAGTGATTATTATCCCCATAGGCTTTACTTCCCATTACCCATATTTTTGTGGAAGGATCAAAATAAATTGAAATGCTCCCCATAATATCATCTTTACCATGTGGGATGTATTTTAACTTCTTTCTATTCTCTTTGGCACATTCCACTTGGGGAATGATCACCCCAAAGTCCTTCCAACCAAATCCAACACAATGTTCATAAAATTTCCATGGGAATAATCTCTCCCCATCTCTCGTATTATAATAAAATATAATCTTGTTAAAATAAAAACGACTAAAAATTGTAAATTCTTGGCACAAGCACAAGTCCATCCGAATGAAGGAAAAGTGTTTTTACACACTCATGTAACTGTTACATTAAGTACGAAATTTTCAATTCCATACTTAAAGGGAGGAAAAGGTAGACACTTAAATTAGTAATTCATGTCATGCAACAATACATATTATACAATACGCTTGCACTATCCCACACTTTCTTAACTTGACCAATTATGCCATCCCTAGCAATATCTTACTCATTCACGATTGCACACACAACTTATTTATTTTTATAACGGTTATATTAATTGACCAAATTGAAATATACACTCACATATTATAATTATAACTTTTAGATTACTCATATATGCATCTAGGAATATAGCATCCAAAAATGGTCATATCACCCATATGTTACGGGCCTACCTAACCACTTTCACCCCTTTTCCTCTAATAGTAATTTTCTTAATTTTAATTCATTTGGTGCACTTCTAGTCAGCTTTATTTGAGTTCTTCATATCTAGAAAAAATATATAAGAAAATTTCTCATCCCTCATTAAGAAGGGGGCATTCTACCTACTTTACTCTTAGCATTCCAATGAGCACACACTACGAGAAATCACAAGAAAATACAATCCTAGAATATTTTGAGTAGCATATACTTTTCATATTCATTTTGGGTAGTTCTCTACCCATATTTGCAACCAAAAGCACTACATCCTCTCAATTTAAGTTATGGATAATGTTCAAGTAAAATCACATTATTACAAGGTCATGATTATAAACATGGTTTCATAAATTTAGGTATCACATGTTAGGTGAAAAAGACATGTTTTTTGAGACATCTTCATATTAGTAGTGATGTCGATGGTGTATAGAGGTGGCCATAATCCAACTAATCGTTTGTTTGCAGGAACCCTTCACCATATATGGTTTTTAAGATTCAAATAATTTCACAATGATCATCACATACTACAAAAATTCCTCATTACGTAAAGGATCAAAATAGGAAGTAGTACATAGTCCTAAGAATATTGGGGAGTTTAAAGTGTAGAGGGATAATGACTTATAGAAAATGCCTTAGTGCGGTACATTTTGGGTTGTAATATATTATTTGGTTTAGGTAGTTGTTCACGACATAGTTTAATAGAAAATTATCTATGAAAATATTTCCAACCTTTTATATTCATTAGGTTAACTAATATTAGGAAACACTCTAGGATAACAACTAATTATTCTTCTCCTTCTCATTGATAGTTCTTTTTTGCATTATCGATAATTATTTGTTTCTGTTTAATGATTATTCCTAATATTACTACAACTCTATTTGGAAACTAATTCATTAGGATAATATACCATTGGTTACTACCCCTATAAATTACTATCATTTATGTTAAACTAGTATGAGAGGAAATGAAAATTAGCCAGTTAAAGAGAAAGAATACCTAAGTGTTAAAACACACTTTTTATTTTCCTTGGTATTTTCTTTATTTCTTGAGATGCTCAAGATGGTGGCAAGAGCCCAATGTGAAAATTGAAAAACATAGATTTTACTGAATCTCCATAGAAAGAGAATTTTTCTTTAACACTATACTAAAATTGATATTAAAGTTTTATAAATTTGAAGGTAATAAAGAATAAAAGGAATACACCTATTTATCTTGTTGATGGATACCCTTCTTATTTGAATAACATAGAGTATATAATTAACTATACCACTACAGGATCAGGGGTAATTTATCCATAATTTTTAGTAGTCAAATACATGAATGAAATTGGATTTCCCATCTCATCAAGGAAGTGAATTGCGGTCTCCAATGCAAAAAATAAAGGGTACCATAAGGAATCTGGTTTCCCGTAAATTTCCTTCCAATGAAAGAGCATAATAGTATCACATGGTGTCAAGACACCCCTTTAATATTTCACCAAGAAAATAATACTATTTTCGAAAAATCTTGGTTCCAAATGTGTAAATTGATGTAAATTTGCAAATGACTGAGGTAATCATGCCTCCAGTGTGCATTATAATAAGTGTTAATATACCAAATATGAATAGAAATGGTAATGAATCACGATCATTCCCCCACACCATACATTGTATAAGTTTTAATGATTCTATATATACAAATCCAAAAGTAAACTAAGTACACATCCTCGCACAATCTATATAATATTTTCTTAAACT